>JAOXJM010000033.1:72369142-72382030 GCA_026413425.1 Tringa solitaria
AAGATGATCTTGAAGGTCCCTTCCAACCTAGAAGATTCTGTGATTCTGTATGTATAAATCCTGGGACTTGTTGTCCTAGGATCATGGCTTGAATATAATCCAGAAAATGTCATTAAACAAAAAGGTGTGGATGTCGTTTCTGACTCTGCATGTTTCTGAGTAGTTTTCTGGAGGCAGAGGGAACGATATTAAGAGAAGCGTGATTTCTTCTTGCCTTATCGTTTTTTCCTAATCAGCTGCTGTTGGCCACTTGCAGTCACACCACCGCTACAGTCTGCCCTGTGTGTTGTTCCTTATGTTCTTACTGTGAGATGATGCTGAAAATATAAAAGTTTAAATGATTTTCCATAATTTTCTACCAAAAACATCAACTCTAATCAAATGGCTCGTGAGATTATTAAAAGTGAAGGCCCCTCGAATGGAGAAGGGAAGGAGTAGAAACATTTAGATAATTTGTGTAACAAATCTGTTAAGACAGACCCCCCCATGTGACAAATAAGTAAACTGACAGATAAATAGAAAATAGTTGGTTTGAATTTCAGCAAGGAGGATTCAGGTTAGATATTGGAATAAAGCTCTCGACATTTAGAAGAATAAACCAATGGATTAGAGTCCCTGGTGACAGTAAGGGATCTCCATGCCTGGAGGACTTTTAGAAAAGGTTAGATAAACAGCTATCAGCACTGACATGGGTACAGTTGTTTGTGCATCAGGGCAAGAAGCTGTGTTGATGAATCAGCCTGTAGTCTGCAAAATATGAAAAGCTAGTAAGTGAAATAGCTGTAACACAAAAGCAAAACTTGCACAAACCCATCCTATAACACACAAGTGAAAAAACAAAATCAAAATATGAGTATCAGGCAACAATTTTGCTTAATTTTTATTTTTCTGTAAATTAAAGCGTACATTACACACAATGAGCCATAGGTTTAGTTTTTTTCTCCGTAATGTTTCGTCTCAAAGCACAATTAGGTGAGCTAAATAATCTCTGAAGTCCTTTACAAGCGTATGGTTGTGTAACCTCTGCCCCCGGTGTCTGTATAGTTAATGGAGACATATGGTCAAACCCAGCAGGGGATGCAGCCTACTCCTCACCCTTCTGTAATTGCCTGTCATTCTCCTTTGACTATAAAATGAGATAGAAGTAACGATATTCCGAGCTTTGGCACCCAGATACATCTAGGGTTTGCACCCAGATGACCCAAGAGGAACGCTACGGGTTGGACTACAGCTTTTTGGGTGGATTGCTGGAAGGGACTCTGTGATTTGGTTACATTAGACAGCTTGAACAGGATAATTATTTTCCAAAGGGAAGAAAATCTACGAGCGTCACTATTTATGTTGTATTATAAGCATTTTATTATTAATTTAAAGCACACATAAATTGCATAGACATCTGATGAAATGGAAGGAATAACTTAGTCAAGGCAATTAAGTAAGTACACCCACTGAAAAGCTATATTCCCATTAGAACAGCGATGTGTGGAGCCTTTGCCTGCCAAGTAAAAAGAAAAAGCTAACTGGCAAAATTGAGAACACACAGGTAGAGCTTGCTGCAGAAAATTAAAAATGTGAATTTTCAATAAAATATTAATGGGAAAGGAGTTTCTTTTTACCAATCAATACCAGACTTGTGTATGTGAGAGACAAAACAAAAATTCCTGTAGGGAATATAAAAAAAAATCTCCTAGAAAATAAGGAAGTTTCTCTTTTCCTTGTTATTGAAGCTATACTTTAACTTTATTTCAACCAATCGAAATGTGTTGTTGCCAGGTTCAGTTCATAAACCTATAGCGATATAGGCATGGCCTTTATAAAGGGCAGTTAGTTGTGAGTGTGGGATTTTGCTAACTGAAAGTTTATACCACTTTTAGCTCGGTGCTGGAGTTACTGGTATGCTGTCCCCACCATAATTGGTTTAATTCACTGTCCCTTGGACAGAAGAGAAAAACAGGTTTTGCAGAGATACAGGTAGAACAGTTTTGCAGAGTTTTGCAAAGGTTTTCAGAAGATTTTGCTGTGGGGCAATGTGGCCCCCAAAACACCGGTCCCACCATTCCTCTAAGTAAGTTAGAAGCTGTTCCCAAGCTCCACATTCTCCTGCACCCATCTGGGTTCCCTTGGGCCAACGAGGTGGTACAGAGACGTGGGGCACGGGCTGTACGAATCCGTTACATCCCTCTGCTTGGAGAATTTTCCTGTAAGCCAGATCCCATTTTTTTTTAATTTTTTTTTTTTTTTTTTACACTAAGTTACTCAAAAAAGCAGATTGTGGGAAAACTGACAGTTTGCCCGTTATGTTTTTATTATGGATTCAGATTCCTTAAGCTACATTTGGGACTATTAAGTTAAATTTTCATATTCAGCTCAAAGACTAAATCAGCAGGCATTCTGGAATATAAAGTGAGTAATATACTCCATAACAAAAATAAATGCTTTCACAATGATTTACATGTTTACAGCAATAAGAGTGGCTAATGTGCAGTAAAGTCAAATTTCGATAAAAATGAGTTAATTAAGTCCTCTTTTAATGCTAAGAAAAAGAAATAAGCATCATGCATGGCTGATATAAATATTAATTGCCTGCAAGATGACATATAAAAGCGTAATACTCCGTTATGATAATGAAGCAAACCCTAAGATAACAGACTACTGTTCACCACTGCGTATGGCATTTTCTGTACAGTGTCAGTGTGGGGGAGAGAGCTGCAGATCTTGTAAATAAGGTCTTATTAACTGGGAAAACCCCCTCTTTTCTAACTTCACAATTCCAAAATGCATCACAGCACTGAAAATGCCTTTGTAACCTACTCTGTGTGTGTGTGTGCGCGCGTGCGTGTGTGGAGTGAAAGAAAACAGTTTCTCAGAGTCTGTATTGAACCACCAACTTCTGGTCAGGGTTTTTTTTTTGCTAGTGAGATAAAATGGACCTCAAGAAAAAAAAGCTACTTCAAAAGAAAATATAAATATTAAATAATTCTTTGTTCCTTTCAATCAGACAAATCTTTCTGTGACAACCTCAAATAAGGGACACATACTGTGCATTTGTCCTCTTCTTGCAATTTCCTTAATCTTTCCTTATATTCTGAATGCAAAAATCAATATTTTTTGGATGCTTTTGACAACACTGTGCTTCTGGAAGACAAGAACATTACAAAGTCAGCTTCAGAATTTCACTGCTTATCTTTATCTGACACAAGTTGATGTGGGCCATTGGAAAATCATAACATTTCTTTGGACTTGAAGCCGTGCTGTGGTCTGCTTGGAATGCCTCATGCCACAAGGTGATGGGCTAAATGTCAACCACCCACTGACTCTGTCTGTAAGACACCGGGAAAGGCTCGCTCTTATCCTGCTCAACACACTCAAGTAAATACTCCTGATCAGCTTCTCAGCTGATGTCAGTTGAAATAGTTCTGTTAGAGTCAACTGAATTAGTGGGGCTCTGCCAACTCAGACCTACACGGGATTATGTTCCTAAAATATTTACTAAATTATTGCACCAACTTCAAAATTCCAGATGTGAGAGGAAAGCCATACCTCAAATGTAGTAGAGTGACTTATTTTCCGAGCAGTTCTACTGACTTTGTGGGTCTGCTCGAAGAGTGAAGTATTACTCCACATGAATAGGATAGTCATGATTCAGCTCTTAAACTACTAAGCTAAAAACAAAAATGCATGACTGCCAATATAAAATAAAAAAATCATATAAATTCTTGGCAATTGGGTTTCCTTGACTGATTGACTCCTGCTGAATACCACCGGTGGAGTCCCATGTGCAAAGGAAAATATCAGGTAGGTGATTAAACAGACTTTGTGATGCTGTAATGACACAAAACAAACCGTGCTCCTGAACCTGCATTCCTTAGAGGGTGATTCTGATCCTATTGAATGTAATAACTGTGCCTTTGATATACTAATTTCTTCTGCAAACATGTCCAAAAGATTGTTGCCCAGTGGATCCTCTGTATAGTATAATTTTAAGCACCTTTCTGCCCAGTGAATACAAGTTATAGAATCTTAAACTCATCATAAAAAGGGGACTTGTTGATAAGGTTTATTTATATATTTATAGTTAAAAATGTGTTTCTGTTTGTCAATCAATCTTATAAAACAATCACCCTATTTATAAAATCTGATAGAAGAAAAAAAAATCTACAAGAGTCTTTTAAAATAGAAATTTGCTTCAGGTAATCAATTACCTTCAGATAGATCTTTCCTAATGAGGCAATCTAATGCAAGCACATTATCATCAGCCTTATTTTTTTGAAGTACTCTCTAGCTCCTTGTTTTTAAGATCATTCTACCTATGAGTTTTGTTGCTGAGCTTCGGGTCTGAGTAGAAGTTGCTTTGGCTTTTTGATAACCTAGGGATGAGTGAAATACAGCTTTCTTGCTTTTGAGTTCTCTGACAGAAAAAAACTATTTTTTTTCTGGATACTTCATTAGGCTGTGGCTTTTGCAGTTTTATGAGGGTGTATGTGTGACCTTCATCAGCAGAGCACACGTGCATACACACAAAGTCTGTAACATTGAGGAGAATGGAGTGATTAAACATTGACTAAGAGGGTAAGAGAAGTACATCTGGATGGTTCCCACATTAGACATCTGAATGACAAACACTTGGTGACAGCAGTAGGAACAGAAAGCAGAATGTGGTCCACTTTCTGGAGCAGAATCTGGAGGTAAAGAATTAAGTTTTAAATTCACCAGTCTGTCAGAGCATGTGTCTTCTGCAATTTTTGTTTTCTTCTTAAATTCTAAATACAGACAGCCATGTGACAAAGATTAAGAACCAGAAAGGTGTGTTCATCTAATACTGAAATTTGTTAAGATAAGGAAAGACGTATTCTCTCTAAAGCCCCTTTGTTTCAATCCTTGATTTATTGCTTTTACTTAGCACCTTTTCCAACCCAGCCTGGTTTCTGGAGACAGGTGGAAAGCAGCAGCGCGCACATGCTAGCAAATTTAGTGGGTTTGCCAAAAAGTTTGTTGAAAATAACTAAACTTTGAAGTCGAAGGCACTAGCGCTGGTGTGATTTTGCAGCTCAAGCTCACAGCTAGCCTTCACCCTTTGTACATTTGAAGGCTACTAATGAGACCGAGAAGGTTTCTGTGAAAAGTAAACACAGTGCAGATATACTGTCTAGTTGACCTGTGGTCAAAGACTTCTTTGAAAATCAATCTGTGGTTTTCTTTCTTCCTTTCAATTGCTTTCTTTTCTGATAGCAGCAAAAGAAAGGGTTTCAGATGTGCAAATATTTCAGTTTTGTGTATTGTTAAATTAATCAAAAAGACCTCTGATACCAACCAAAGGTGCTTAAAAATGAAGTAATAATAGTGATATAAATGTTTATCCTGTGGTCTGTTTCAAAGCTTAAATGAGAACATGCTGGTCTGACTAAATAATAAGCAAGGGATTATGTTGAAGTTCTTGGGAATGTGGGATACTGGAGGATGACAACCTCGCTTACTTCAGTTATAGAATATTAACAATTGAGAAGGAAGCACAGGAGCAAGTTAAAGGGGAATTGCTGTGCCACTGATGGGTTGCAGTCCATTGTACTTCCAGAAATCCCTTTGTGAATGCTGATAAGCTGCAGTGTGCTGCTATCGCTCATAGCATTGGCAGAGTTACACACCAATTACCTGTCAAAGGTATTTTCAAAGCAAGCGTGCAGCTTCTTGATTCTTGGCTTTGCTACTCCAAGAAGCCAGAAAAAGGGAAGTAAATAAGGGGGGAGATGTCTCAGCCAAAGTGCTTTTTATTTTTTTTTCCAAATGAAAAAAAAAAAAAAAGATAATTATTATTTTTCAAAATGAACAGAAATTTTAACTTTGCTTGCCCGAAGCATTTAATCTCATACAGAAAGCCAAACGGCTAGAGTGCTGCTTGAGCATCCCACAGCCCCCCGAGGAGAGACTGGGAATGTGTGCTGTGTACCCTGGCACAGTGCCCCCAGCCCTGCAGCTGGGGGGGACAGCAGAGTCCTGCCTCTCTTCACTGCTTGGGGAGTCTGGCCACAGAGAAAAAATCTGAGCCCAAGCCGTCCAATGCTGTTAACAGAAACTCATTATTTTTATTATTTCAGTGAGCTGAAGTCACATTTTTGGGTACACTGGCATCCACCAAAGATGTTGTGTCTGGCTCTGGCTTTAGTGCAGCTGCCACAACTATCAGAAACATTTCCTTGCGGAGGCAAAGGATCATTCACTTGCCCGTTGCTCTGATGCCCACTGATAATGAGAGCAGAAATCAGCCAAGGACAGAGCGAGGGTTTAGGCACCACCAGTGTGTTCCTGTGGATGCCTTGATGGAACAGAGAAGGACAACAATGTTCCACAACACCTATGCAGAACAGTCATCTCCACTGGCTGGGGAGCAGGCAGAGGACTGGGTTTGTTCCGCCCTCTGCACTGGTGACCAGCGTCTCGTAAGAGGGGCAAGAAACCCAGTGGTGGCCCCATCTTCTCAGCCCCCACCCAGCCTGGCCAAAGAGGGGTGGAGAGACCCTCGTTCTCTCCTTCCCTCCAACTCCGCACCTGCAAAGGGGCTAATCATAATCTTAACGCCAGGGGGAAAACAAAATAGAAGATTGAATTTAGGATCCTAAGGTTGAATTTTGTGTAATGTTTTCCTACGTATGCAATTAATACGCCTCCTGGGGAAGTGCAGCTGGGAATTTCTAGAGAGAAAGCTTTCTTTAAGACACATAGGGTTGAGATATGCTGATCTAATTCTGAGTATAAGACTGAAGTATAGATAAATTGATAATTATAGCTGTATAAATAACACAGCTCTAATTGGGTGTGAATGTCCTAACTGGCATGTGAAATGTGGAGTACTGCCAATTTTTAATTTCCAGTAGAATCAGCTACAACTACGATTCCTACTGTGAAAGTTTGTGTGTTACTTGAATATGTATTTTTAATGAACCCCGTAGTAATCCAATCAACAGAAATTCATGAGCTTAATCCTGTTCACTGAGGTTTGTGAAGATCTGAGTTTGTCTTCCTGCTGTATTAAAGGAAACAATGCAGATTTTGGAAACCTTTGTTTGTTTACCATATGACAGTTTGGTGCTTTAGTTCTGCCTTTTTGAGACAAATGTGCCAAAAGCCCAAATTCTGCAGCCGGATGGATCTGGCTGGTGGTGCCTGGTCAAAGAGCCCTGAGTGTCCTCGGTACCTCTGGCTTACCTGCTCAGTACCACACAAAGTTCCTGGGAAATGACAGCACTTTGATGCTAGGGACTTCTTGTCAGAGTTCTGGCAGTAGGTTTTGATGAGATGCAGTTTTCAAAAGGTTGTTAATCGAAATTGCAGGTAAACAGGTAGTACCACATGCAAATTTGGTGCCTCTCTTCACATGTATGGGAGTGCCACATCTAGATACAAGAGTTTTGGAAATCCTAATAACTATCTGTATCTGATAACTTTGCGTCTGATTTTGCACATATGCCCCAAAAATTGGAGAAAAAAAAAAAATCAAACATAAATACTGGGGAACAATTTTTCTGTCAGAAGGCCCTCTGACAGAAGTAAGTTCTGTTCTTGGCTGACTGTATGGATCTGCATCACACGTCCTCTTAGGACAGTTGGCCACGTATAGTGGCTATCATCTAGCTCAGAAACAGCCAACCACCCTGGTCCTCTGAGGCACAGACTGAGATATTCTTGAGGATGGGAGGCCCATGGCATGTACAATGTCTTCTGATGAGTTGGGGAGAAAGGAGTTCTGGGAATGGTGCCCAGGTGCCCAGGCCAAGGTCACCTCAGGGACCTCATCTCCATTTTAGGATAATGGTGGGCTGGGTGTGAGCCAGTTTCTACAGCACACGGGTTCTGTGGTCAGAACTGTCTTGTTTCTTGCCATGTGTAATAACCTTGGACCACTTACTCATGGACTGTTACATCTCCCTTGCTGGTTGCATGATGTACTTTTCTCATGGGAGCTGCACCTGAGCTGCCTTGCTCTGGCTCCATTTCTTTAAGACTCAGTTTCCCCTTGCACTACATTTTATGCTCCAGGAACCCAAAGAACTTGTTGCAACTTCCATCCCTCCTTCTCCTGTTGTTTTACCAGTCCTCTTCATGCATATAAACATTATTTTCCCTTCTAACTGGAAAGGGAATTTTTAGATAATATTCTGCTTCTTTTGGAGGTTAATCAGATTATATGATTCAGCCTAAATAAAATATGAGGGCTCAAATTTAATTACTAGCATTCATTTATGTTGGGAGAGAAATGTTATGATGAGAACATTTGTTATTTAGCTAGCTAGTAATGAGGTTTCTTTGCTGAGTTAGTTATAGAATTTTGTAGAAATAGTATAAAAACTGCTTTGTCACCACAGAGCAAAGCAGGATGGTTAAAGGTAATGAACGACATCCTTCCTGATTGAAGGCGAAAATCTTTTCTTCCTGAAAAGACAAAAGAATGTGTAACTGTCTGAAGGCAGTGGAGGAAATGGAAAGCTGTCCTAATTCTCTAAAATACCAGTCAGGTGGCAGGGATGTTCAGCTGGTCCCTGTGTGATGGGGTTTAAACCCAGCATGCATTTGCCAATTTGGTTAACTCAGCTTGCTCAAAAACTTTGAATTTTCCATCTTGTTGCTAAACACTTTCCAGCAGACTTTCAAATTAGTGAAGAACTATGGCACATGAGACTGTATTGTTTCCCTGACCCCTTCAGCGCTCCTTGTAGCACAAATCATGGCTGTTAAGGTAAACCTTGATCCTCTCTCATTCTTTCTATCCTCTACTGATTTTTCATATTTCATAAACGTGTCCAGATTCCTGAGTTTTAAAGTCACTGCACATTGCAGCCTTAGAGGCAAATCAGGCAGGAGAGGAAGCACAAAAGTAAGGTGTAAAGTACAAAGACCCTGAAGAAAATGAAAGTGAAAAGAAATTAAGTAAAGTAAACCATATATATATATATATATAGTGTGTGTGTAGATATTACGTACCATACATGTATCATCTATAGGTATGTATTAGAAAACAAGTTCCCCGACCACAGCAGGAGAACAGAACGGCAACACAAGTGACACACTCATAGGAACAAAGTGTCAGCGCCCCATAAAACAGAAATACCTCCTGGAAACTAGAAGGGAAATTGTGAAGCTTCATAGTAAAGGGAATTGTACCAGATTTCCTGAAACATGGTATTTTGCCTCCGCTGCAGGAAGACAAGGAGTACTTTTTGACCTTAAAGTCTGCTTTTCAAGTGACTGTATAACAATGTCATCGTAAAGGGCCCTCTTCACTCGCTCTTAATGACTTCCTTATCAAATTTGTGCAGTTTACAGGCCAGAGGATGATTTTTGTAGTTGCTTGCGCTCACAACTGCTCTTGGGATCTAGGAATCAAGCTTCTTTTTGTGCCTTTTGCATTACTGCCAGTAATAAAGAACATGCAATTCAACACAGCAGAATTCATTCCACTCTGGGAGCTCTTTGCAGTGCTAACTGAGGCAAAAATCTTGGTTTTATCAGGAAATTGATAGGACTCTGAGGCTCAGAGGGTACTGATACGCAAGAAGGTGATACTTGCTTGTTTTACAATATTTACATTGCCTTTATTTTCCTCCTGTTTATAATTTCCTGTTGGCTTATTTGAGATGATTGCCTTCCTTGGAAAGGAAAAATGGATATTATCTTAACCAATAATCCTGCAGCCTCTGGATGCAGAAGGCTTTATAATGGAAGTCTTTACTGTGTGTTGGCTATTTCTACACCAGCAGTTTCCTTACTACTTACAATCCGTTTGCATTTTCATGCATGAACCTGTGTCCTGGATTCAGGACTTGTGTTTCAGTCTCTGAAGGGGAACTTGAGAGGTGGTGTCATTTAAAAGAAAGATTCTGTAAACACACGTGCAAATGGATTTGTTCAAATATATGTGTATGGGTTGCTTTTGGGAGTAAAGTCACTTAGTTTCGTATGGAAACTGCTTCTGACATAAGACCCCTGATGTTTCTTTGTCTGAGTATATTATCTGTTTCCAAGGAATTTAAAGGTATATAGGAGACACAGGGTTGGGAGTGCACATCAGGGAGTAAGGAGAGACCAGCTAGGTGCAAGGAGATCCCTTGTGGATCTCAGTATCCACCTAGATCTTCAAAGATATTCAGGGAGGCTGAACCTCTCTTTCTTCTGACAGAACAGAAGGGCAAACACCTTCTGCTACAAGAAGGGAATTACCACAAGAATTACCTCAGCATTATTGGGCAATATTGCTATATAGGATACTGTTTTTTCGTTAGGGATCTTCACAGTCTTTCCATGAGATCTCATGAAATAGCTCATCAAAACCAGCAGCCCATAATTCCATGCATGATTTCTTTATGATTCACGCACTCCGGCAACGTGCCCAGCTCCTGGAGCTGCTGTAGTCTATCAGCAATGGCAAGCTTTGCTCTCCCCTTGCATCCCTGCTACGTGATGCCTGCAATAAAATGCCATCAGAATGTCTGCAGAGAGACCTGACTTAAAAACAAATAAACATGTTTTGCAAACCAGGCTAATGACTTCAGCAATTGGGAACGAAGCAGTTCTTAGCTTTCCTGTAAGTTGTCTGATAAACAGAAGTAGGTAAAATGCTTTTCCAATTACCCAGGGCATCCAAATGAATACATTAACTAATAAGATCTTCATATGCCACATGCATTTATTGGAAGAGCTGTGTCTGATGGCTTTGATAATATTTTCATTTCATGATGTAGAAATTGATATTAAGAAGTATTTGTATTGTTTGCATAGTTATTTCCTCTTTATAAATTTCAGCTAGATAAAAATTCTTATGTGTTATTGCTGCAACTTAATTCTCTTTTGCATACTGTGAACTTTTTGTGAAGTCTAAATGTAATGGAAGACATTAATGTACTGATTGTTTTTGTTCCCTGACCTTGCTTACATTGGGGCTTTTTGCTTTGCAATACACCAGGAAAGTAAAGGCAGTCATTTTTTGCACCGAGCTTTTTACGTGTATATTTATACATTTAGTCATTGTAATATGTGTCCAGTAGTAATTTGTAAAATTGGCTCTCTACTGCTCAAAACATCTCAGAATCTCAAAATAATCAGTAAACACTTCATTTTCTTGTCTGAGCGAATCCGGCATTTGGTGTGTGTATGAGGGAAAAAGATGCAGAACTTCAGATAAAATTTCTGTTCCATCTTCCAGTATTAGAGCTTTACTGTGTCACTGAAAGAAAATTCACCCCTTTGAAAAAAAAAAAAACAAAAACTTAACTGTGAGAGAGAGCATTATTTCTATTTAAAGTGAGTACCTCAGAAATGTCATTCAGTGTTTAAAGGTATAGTAGGAATTTTTTCTAAAGTCTCTTCCTTGGGTATAATTGTGACACCGGGGGGGTTTCTTCGTTCAATTTCCGTTCATGTTTTCTGCCCATAAATGTTTCTCCTATCATACATTTATTTTACTTATTCTGCTGGCTGGTAAAGTTTGTGTTTGCTTTTACATACTGGGAGATGATGGCCTAAAACTCTGCCTTGGTGTAATGGATTCCCTACATTAGAGTCAACCACCAGAGGCAGTTTTAGTGTCTGAACCATAAATACCTTATTCTTCTGAATACTTGAGGAGCAGACTTGGAAAAGATAACATGATGCATATATAGCACCTGTCATTTTGAGGGATGTAAAAGTGCTTTACAAACTGCAGTACAGGTTTAGAGTTTGCTTTACCCTCTGCTAAATGCAGTTTTCTCAGGGTACGGGTGGGGAGGGAGAAAATAAATATTAAAAAACGCACAGCATTGGTAGATGGTGTTTTAGGAACTAATTAAGGTCTCCCCCAGTGTACGCAATAATATGTGGGTGCTGTGATGGCTCAAATCAATTTACACAAGCCCATCTTCCAGCCAGCTTTTTTCTGGCTGGTTCTGCCTTTTACTGTTCCATTTTGATTCCGCAAACGCCTCACAAGAACCCAGGGTCAAGAAAACGATGCTAATTTCTGAAATCAGATACAAAGGACCTGCTCGAGATTTGGGGCCTGTCTGAGCGCTGTGAAGCTTTGGAATATCCCGAGGCTTATTGTCACAGTTGTGCTTTTCTCAGGAAGGCTCAAGGACGGGGGGGGGGGGGCTGGGAAACATCCCCCACGCCGCCCACGTCTGCGCTTGGACGATGCTGTGGAGGCTTCAGGCCGCTCGTCCGTGCTGCTCGTCCCCCTGCCACCGCTACACAAAAAACTCAGTTGCTTTTGTGCCACGGGTTCTCGTGCATCTGTTGGAGCTGAGCTAAGCCGTTCGCCCAAACTGTGACCTTGAGCACGCAAGGCTTTGTAACTCCTCTTCGAGACTGCTGTTTACTCGTTCTGTTTATGATAACCGGGTAGAAAATTGCTCCATTGTGCTGCTGAAGAGCGGATCGGTTTCAAATTGCTCTGAAAGGCAGCCAACAGAACAGCTAACACCATGGGGCCACGTTTTTAAATGGCCTTCAGTCTGGCTTTCAAGTTTGTGTTCCCAGGTTTGCACTCTCAATCAATTGGAGAAAAAAAATAATTTCAGGCCCAATTAGCTGTGAACCTCCATCTACCAGCTTTGGAGAAAACTGAATAAATTTATGATTGAAAGGACTGTGGGAAAATGGGACAACGCTGGAACTTCCCCTCGTGCAATCAGTTTGACTGCTCTTTTGTTTTACTCGAATTGAACGATCTTTTCTCTTAAAGTTACAGTAGTGTTGCATGATGTTGGTGACACCTCTCATCGCTGACTCTTTAAGGATGGAAAGCATCAGTGTGGCATGTAGTAATGGAGAAGGAGTTCAGGGGTTTGGGTCTAGACAACAAGTCATATGAGGAGAGGCTGAGGGAACAGGGCATGTTTAGTTTGGAGAAGAGGAGGCTGA
>JAOXJM010000033.1:72389460-72404134 GCA_026413425.1 Tringa solitaria
TGCCCTTGTGGCCAAGAAGGCCAATGGCATCTTGGGGTGCATCAAGAAGAGTGTGGCCAGAAGGTTGAGGGAGGTAATCCTCCCCCTTCACTCTGCCCTGGTGAGGCCCCATCTGGAGTACTGGGTTCAGTTATGGGCTCCCCAGTTCAAGAAGGACAAGGATCTCGACTGTCCACAACACTCTACACATTGTGCATTTCTTTTGTGATAAATCCTTTGTTTCCTTGAACTTCGCTCAGTCCTGGTATGTGTTTCTTAATGGAGTTGTGCTCATCTTATTTCTTAGGAGAAAGATGATGGGATAGCCACATAGTGAGAGGGATTGGGCAGGAAGAGAGGCCAAATATCATTTAAATAATTCAGACTGAGTCACGGACTGAGCCTGGACTGAGACCAAAAGAATACTTAGAGCCTTTTTTACCTAAAACTTAAGGCATGTGAAGCTTTTTAGATATTCAGCAAGGAGTGCCTCACGGAAGAGATGTCAAGAGTGTTCATATGTGAAGTGTAGGAAACGGGAGTTGGTAGAAGGTCTTTGCATTTCTTCCCAGGACTTTTTAGGTGGTGTATGTCACTAGTGTATTGGCTTGCCTCAGGCGCCTGTCTCTCGTCTCCTACTACAAGAATAGGTAGAAATCCACAGAAAACATATTCCCTGTTCCAGCCCTGCCCCCACTGAACTCAGAAATCCTTATTGTTTCCTTTCTAACTCCTAAAACTATCCATAGCCTTGCTCTTAGTCATAATCTAGGGTGTCACCTACAGCTTCTGCCAGCCATCCCTGTCCTAACAGCCACTCCATGCTAATCTCGTTTGGGAAAATTCTGCACTTGTTCTGTCATGTCTCTCCCTGTTTACGAATCTACCAGCCAAGACAAGCCCTTAGGGAATCAGTGCTTTCATCTGGTGTTCATGTCTCCTTTCTGCTTCAGGAATGTCAGATCTAATCTGGTAGGATAGAGTAATTATAATTCGGGTATGACCAAAAATCAGGACTTTAAGGACAGCAACAGAGGAATATAATTGTCTTGGAAGTAAGAGAAACACCATAATAGGGCTTGGAGGCAAATCTAAGATGTCAAGGTTGTCAGAGTTTTGTGTGCTGAGCATGTGTGAAGAGAGGTGTAAGAAGCTTTAGGCTTCTAAATGTAGATATCAACATAATATAAATGCCAAATGACTGACAGGAGTATATGAACATGAGGAAGGAAAAAGAAGCAAACAAAGCTTAGATGCCAGCACAACCTGAGATGTGTCACAGGACTGAGTCCCAGGTTGAATGACTAAGTTATTTCCCAAAGTCAGTTGAAAAATCTGTAATGCAGCCAAGGACTGAATCTATCACCTGAATTCCAATTCTTCATCTTCTACAGCTGCAGCCTAAGCCTACTTCAAAGTTATCCTGCAGACTATAAGGCCTCTTAAGCAAGCCACTGTAGCTGATAACTTCTAACAAAAGCTATTTACTTAAAACAGCTGCTCACATGCTATATTTTTCTAGTGTTGTTCTTGAAAAAAATGAAATTACTTCAACAATAGAACGTGTCCATACAGCAAGGTGTAGCCTGTTCAAGTTTGACTCAGGTGAGAAAAAATTCTCCTTGGAAGTGGTGTAGCCTCGTTGTCTTGGCTTACATTGATCCTGAGTCTGTGCCGTGGTGGGGAGGGAGGAGAGGCAGCTCTGGCTTGCACTTGTGCAGCTTCCCAGCCTGAATTGGCTTTTATGGGTGAAGTTCAGGCAGTGGGTGTGGATGGCTGCCTACACCTGAATAAATACTCAAGCATCACTGAAAGAAAAGTTGCAAGAGTTAAAAGGATAAATCCCGAAGGTGGGTTTGATTCCTTATTTCAATTCCTAATCTCATTTTCCCAGTGAGCAAAATTCAGATTTTCTTAGTCCCAAATACTCAATATTACTGAGACTGATTATGGGGGCTGCAGTTTACATTCCTTGCTCTAAGAATACATTGATTTAAAATCTAATAGGAAAATCTGAGGATGTTTCCAGTCTTTTTCAAACTCTGATGTCTATTATGCCTTTTGGTTATTACAAGATAGAGAAGAAAAGGATTAACAATAAAAAGGATGACTAATACCTTGAAAATACCTGTAAAGTCTTCTAGAATGTAAAAAAAAATAAATAAAAAAATCAATGTTTGATTACATTTCATGGGCAATAGATGCAGCAGGCTGTTTATTACTTCAGCTACATACTGATTTCTCTAACTTCTGGCAATCAAAAATTCAAGAAGCAATACTGTCTTGTGATACTTTTTCCTGTTGAGATTGCAGAGAATTTATAGTGACTGGTCCAACATCACCAGTTTACTAACATCACAGGGACTTTAACATGGATCAACTGTTGGAACAGTTAATGCTGCAACCACTATAGCAGGTGAAAGAAAATGCAGAAATCACAGAAGCGTATCTATGTGCCTATAGATATATATGTGTGTGTGTGCTTGCACACCTGGACAGGGCCAACAGGCAGAATGCAAATCCCAGGGGCAGAAAAGGGGGAGATGACTCACCTGGGAGATGTGTGATTTGATGCAGGAAGAAGCCATTCTCTAATGTTTAGTTTTTAAGCAGGACGAAGGGGATCCTGACAGTTAAGAGTCTTTGATGTGGGTTTGGAGCTTGTGTATCGGGAAATCTATAGGAGCCACTAGAATTATATCAGTTTGGAAAGGTGTATGTAGGAACTTAAGTGCTTTATTTGCAGAAATGGTACACATCGTTATGCACTATGGTTAAATAAAGATGTGGCTTCTTTGGAAGGCTTACCCAAGCTGAGCTCTGCTCTCAATTCAGCTGAGTTGAGTTATGCTCTGTGAGAAAACAAGAAGACTCGACCTGTGGCTCCAGATTAAATCTTTCCACTGCCCAAAGCCATATGTACTAAGTTTATTCTTTGATATAAAACGGTTAATTTCTATATGGGGAGATTAAAAGTGTCCTGATCTTGACTTCCTTTGTTAGGTAATATACCCTAAAAAAAAGTTGAGAAAAAACCTGAATAGAGTAGCAGCCTTTCTGCTAACTCTTGCTACCGAGGTCTGCTACAGAAGGTCCAGGCACAGGAATATCAGAAGGAATTTTGGGGTGCTTAGCACAAGAAAGCTTGAGGATCAGACCTGCTCTGCTTGTATTCAAAGGAAAAGAAGTTATGGGTAGGAGTGTACTTCGGCTTTAGAACTGAGGAGGGAGGATCAAAGACAGAAACTGAAGTAAAATAAAAAAAATATATAGTCATGATTGCTTAAAGGAAAAAAGATCTTCACCCACCCCCTCATTTTTGTTATCATTCATGTGTGATATAAAAGCACAGATTGCCAGTTAAAGGAGGCATCTCTGTAAAAGCAGGCGGAGTAGAAATACGAGCATTTTCTTTTCTGCAGGAAAGAATTGAACCCATTATCTATTAAAATAGATAACCAGGAAATAAATATTTTACTTGATTCTTTGCTGAGAGGGGAGAAAAGAGTCCTTTTTGGCATTAGCACAGCCAGGAGAACGTGAAAGGTTAAGTAGACATAAATTCCTGAGAGGTAGCAGTGATACGGGCCTATCGAGAGTATAGCAATACGATGCTAGAATATTCTCTGCAGTGCTGTTATAGAGCACTTGCTGTGTTGACATTACCTTGTACTATAAATCGATGTATCTTTTGCTGTATTTTACTACGTGTTTTAGTTTGAATTTGTGTTGTATACTTCCACCGTGTGTTCCTATTGCATATTTTAATAAGATATATAATTCTGCCACAACAAAAGCAGATGCAATAAAGCTTGACTGATTGATGCTGCTTGTATATTTTAGGCTGGCATTGGGAATCAGCCTGAATTTGCAATTTGGCAGTAAATGAATATTGATACAAAACCTATTCATGTAACACAAAGCTTGTTACTCTATATTCTAGGACTGTTTTCTTTACTTGTTTTGTCTGGGCTTGAGATGTCTCTTAACCCATCTAATGGGGAGAATAGAAGTGAAAATATTTTTACCTCTGAAAGTTGCAGGGTGTAATGGTTCTGAATGATTAAAAATAGAAGCACATAAAAAGCTATTCTTTGGAAGCTGGATTTTTTACCGTTTCTGCTTATGTCCTTTTAGCATGATATCTGATGTTACATGCAAATTCTACCCGACGATAGAAGGTAAAACTTTTCTCGAAAGTAAATGCTTCATTCTCTTTTACCATCTATTAGAGAGAGGGATGGATTCAGCTTCTTGGCTCATTTTATATAATTGTATGATATCAAAGCAAGGATTGTCTCAGGTGGGGAAACAGAAGGATTGTGCATTTCCTTAAAAAGAGGTGTGGTTTTCCACTTTTAACCTCCTCCTCAGAGAGGCAAGACAATGTCAGCTTCAACCTATGTAGGCAGCACTGTTTGTTATGAGGAGATGGAAACATACCTAAGATTTACTCTTAAGGGCAAGAGGAAGAAAAACCCTGCAGAAACATTTAGCAATAGGACAGATAGTAGCATCTCCTGAGTGGATTTTAGGAAAATTATGAAAAAACAAACAATAATGATAATAACATTAATCTTTGAAAAAGATGTTACAAGTTCCCCTTTTAAGTTACAGAACATTTTGTCTATCGTGCTGATCTGACATAATAAATAGCTTCCTGACAGCCCCATATGGGTTTCTCTGTTCTCTTTACCCATAGCCCTCAAAAACCCCCTCTGTTATTTACCCATAAATTTCTTTGATGGGCAGGGATGTGTATCAAGAGCCCCAGATTTACATTTGATATAAACCTCTGGAGCCCTCGGTTATTTAAAACACTGGGTTTTGCAATGTGTCTGGGTTGGGAAGGGCACAGGTCTCTCCACGTTAATAGCAGCTGTCTCCTTTGTAAATCCTCTGCTCCCCTTCCATGCTTGACCACGTCAGACCTTTCATCAGTTGAGTGCTGAATGAGCAAAATGACTGAATTAGATAATTCTCCACGATGTGCCAGATTTCAAGTAATTAAGAAAAAATGGACATGAGATTCGGCTAGCACACTAATACTCTTTAAAAGCATGCTGGCTCACATACTAAAAGTCATTGCTAACACTGCCGTGCCCTCAGTGAGCAGTAACAGGCCTATGAATAAAAAGAGGTTTATTAGCTATTCCTGAAGAGCTTCCAGTTATTGGTTGAGCAGATCTGGGTAAGGCTAGCATACAGTTCTAACAATTCTTCTTCATCAAAGCACGGTAACTGTAGGAATATCAATGACTTGAATCAAATCTATTTCATTTCTCCCTCCTGAATTAGAAGTTCCTTAAGAAGTTTCAGGAGAAGTATTGTAGTATTTGGAAACAAAAAGAAAAGTTGTATGAGATGCTTTGAGGAATAGTGAGGATCCCTACCCAATTGCATCTAATTTTGGAGAACTCTTGAGCACTCCTAAGTTGCATGTCTTGCCCATGTTGCAATTTCTTATCAGGGAGAGCCCTGCCTCAGTGTCAGTCTCACACCTTCTGCATGAAAAGCAGACTTTGATGGGACACATGCCTTTGATGCCTTTATAGTCAGTATTTTTTCCCATTTATATTACTGGACAAAAAACATGGTGTGTTCCCCCACTGCGTATTTAAGCAATTAAAGATAATTTTATCGTGTTTTATCTTTCTGAACAGTTAAGATTTTTTTCTCAAGGACCAAGAGGAGTAGCAAGAAAGGCTCACTAACCATACCCAGATATTTGCTTAAAAATGAGAAAAGAAGAAAGATCTGATAATTGATGAAATCATAGTCCATTTTTGGCATCCAAAATGGAAGGACTGAGAGACTGAATGCTGATGATGGTGGCCGTAGTATGTCAGAAGGTGACAAATCTTGATTCTCTTAGCCTCTGCCATGGCTGATAGCCAGAAGAGACTCCTAAACCAAGTATTAAAATGAAAACCTCATACTTTCATTCTTATAATTATTTTGCAAATTATTTTAAAAGGTGGAAGTAGTAGATAATCTGAAGTATCATGCTTTTCTGATTAAAAAACCAGAACAAAACAAGACCCTCGTTGAAATTTCCCTAAATTATGATATTATATCAAATACACACTCACCTACTGAAATATTTTTATTGGAGAAAAACAATCATTGACTTCATGAATTTTAATAGGACAACGACACACTGATCAATAATGTTACATTTAATGTTTTCTCTTTCACCAACACTTCAGTGTTGTCAGTTGACCTTTAATGGAGATTCAGTGATGCAAAGCAGCTCTTCTGTAGAATCCAACGTAATGAGACTGAGCCTTCTAAAAGCTCAAATGACATCCTCAAGTTTAGCTAATGAAAAGTGATTCTGAATTATCTTGCATCATGCAAATATCAGAAGAGAGAATTTTCTTTACCTACAAAAACCCTGGCTTTTGTCTCTGATTGGCAGATTCCAATCAGTACTGGCCTTATTAATTATCCTTGGGTTTTCTTGCTGCTAAACTGAGCCAAGAAAACATTTGAAACTTCAACAATGCCCTTGATTGTCATGGTAGGAATAATAGAGCTGAAAGCTAGATGCTATCAAGATAGAGATTTACAAACTTGATTTTTCACAATGAAGTAAAGCAGCCAACGTGAACGCTGATAAGTGCGGGGGTGAGGATGCAGATTGCATTGTAATGTTGCTTATCTCATTTATCCTGCAGGCTTAATATTACCAAGCCCAGTTCTTGGGCAAAGTACAGATGGTTTATGTCACATTACAGGGAAGATTTAGCTGCAAAATTAATATCTTCAGTATAGAATATCCACCTCCTGCAAGGTGGGCCCTATACACTGGAGTGGCTCCAGCCCTCTCCCCAGTTCCTGTTCACAGAGAGTGCAGCTGCGTTTTTGCAACACAGATTCTGTAACTGATCTCAAATGTAGCTTGTTTTGCATATAATGATCCACTCCAGAGTGGTCTGGAACTGGATGGAGGGTGGGATTCTTTTGTATCATATTGTCTCCTTCCTCTTGACTTGTGCTTTAAGATTCAAGGTACGAAGGAGACCAGGAACATACAAGAATGTCCCCTGTTGACAGGCAGCAGGTCCTGCTATGAAAACTTGAGATGTCTGCAGAAGTTGTTAGCAGATTTGTGGAGGTCTTCAGAAACTATCTCCAGAATATATGACAGATTTCCAATATTGCAGCTGAGTGAGTGACAGATATATGTCAGACTGCAGTGTTTTGAACTGTATTTGAACTTCTAGATTATTTCCTCTGTCTTTCTTGGGATGCTAGCAAAGGCTTTGATACATTGGAAAAATGGCTTTGAGAAAGGAAAATGGTTATACACTCAGATCACAGCAATGTTTTTACCATCTAAGCTCCATTTAATCATAAAGGGTGCATTAGAAAGTCAAAGCAGATCTACAGAGGGAACAGTAGGTGCTTGTGTCCACACAAACTGTGTCACTGGACTAGCTTTTGTCTAGACTGTCAGACTGAGCATCTTTAGTAGTAGCATTTTTTTAAATGCTTTCCTTGGGCTCGTCTTCTGCTTTATCCTCATCATGAAGGGGTCCAGTTTGAGAGGATTCTGTGATGCCACAAGTATGGAAAGTTGGAGACGATAGAGGGAGTTGCTGCAATACTACTGATCCAAACTACAAAGCTACTGCAAATGCACCTGGTGACTTCTAACATGGTCCTCTCTCTATACCTCCAACTCTCACATGCAGTTGTATGACCTGCAAAAGAGTAAGCAAATCGTATTATTTGCTGTTATAAATTGCTCTCTTAAAAGTTTGCTACGTAAAGCTGTTAGTTTCCTGTTGGTGGTAAAAAAATAATATGTAAAACAAATGAATTAAGCAAATTTTAAAAAGTATAGGTCTGTATTTGTTGTGTAGTCACACTGATAGCAGGCGGTTGATTTGGATTCATAAAGAAGCATTCACAAATAAGCTAAGAGCTTAATGAGATTTGAAAGACTTATTTGAAAGACATGTGAAATGGCAAAAATTGGCTGAAGTGAACATTTTCTAGCGCTTGTTGAAAGCGCTTCAACAAGGTGTGTCTCAAGGTTGAAGCTGAGACAACTAAGAATTTGCTTGACTGTGAACAAAATATTCCTGTTTTTTATCATACTTTCAAATGGTAATAATGCACCTCCCTGCGTAGCTAGCTTCCTTGGTCAACTGGAGAACTGGGACATAGGCTTCCTTTGTGATCTGCCACTGGAGGGAGATAACATGGGGGTACTTTTCCTTCATTCTCTCCTGTGCTTCCATGCAAGAGACAGATGCAATCTCTATAGTTAGTCTCTTAGAGGCCACAGATGAAGAAGTATCTTGGAAAGTTGTTGAGGACTACGTCCATTATCAATACCAATGTGTATAAATATATGCATGAAGTGGCAATACAAAAAAAAAATAATCAAAAACAGGCGGTGCCCTAAAATATGTGGGTCCAAGACAGCAAAGTGCAAGACAGCATTTAAATGAAACTAAAATGCCATAGTGAGCCTACAGGAAAGGTAATCTCATCAACCATAGACATTTGTGTTCTTCTGTAAAATTCAGAGAGCTTTGACAGCATTCCCGGAATGCAGTGGATCTACAGTGTGTCTTAGTAGTAATAATAACAATTTAGCTCCTGCAATCAGGTATTCATAACACACTGCCTACTTCAGAGCAAGATTAATATGCATCTAAGATAATAATAGAAGTAGATATGATCCTATTCACTTCTTGAGTAACTACAGAACAGTCTAATTTAAATCTAAGCCAAAACATCTGTGGGCATTAAAAATTAGCATTAAATGCTGCTCCTTTTGACAGAATAAATAGTATGAGAGATTTTTTTCAAAGGTGCAGGGACTTAGAGGTTTTAAACAAGTGTTTTTGCAATGAACTGTTTACTAGCTATGATTCTGCATGTATTCTACTTGGCAATGAGCTGTGAGGGTGGTACATGGGCTGTTGAATGAGTGTATACACTCTCTAGTGAGAAAAATTTGTGCAAATTAAATTTCCTCTCTGTTTTCTTCTTAAAAGGAAAAAATAGAAGAAAAATATTTTCTTACCTTCAGGATAAATGATACTCCACAACTTGATATCCCATTGTTGTAATTGCTATTATGCATAATGTTTCATTGACATGGCTCTTGCTACAGCACACACATCTAAAGAAAATACATAGTATTTTTGAGGCAGTATGAAGATGACTCATCAGGTTTGTTTATGTATGGTCAGTAGATGATGAGCTCTTCTAACTTGGCTCAAGTCACTAATCACAACTCTTAGTTTCTTTCCACTTTAGGAGTATTTCATTTCATATTGAAAAAATGGGATCCAAACCCCTCGATGCTGGTAACAGGTGGATGGGAATATTGGTGACTCCTCTTAGTTTTCAAAAAAATGTCTTCAACTAAACTGCTAGGCGCGTGGGAGGCTGGTGTCAAAAGAACCAGGACTACCCCAGGGAGGTCCTAAGCACCAGTGAATGGAGCCTACGTGGAACATAAATAAGCAAGTTTCAGTGGGACTAGTGAAGTTAGGCCAACGCACATCGCCTGAGCATCCAGAATGGACAAAACACTGCGTGCTTTGTACGGTAGTTATCCCATGTGAAATCTTTGCTCCACGCTACCTCCTGTGCCAATGGTGATAAGTGAGCCCGTTTAACCCTTTTGCAACAGTGAGATTTTAGAAGGTTTATAGGTAAACCATACTAAATCATGCAGGCTGGTTTCCCACCATAGTGGATTTGCCTATGGTACAAGGATAGAGAGGCTCAGAAACAGGCTCTCAATTTTAGAGAACGGAATAAATAGAAAGAATGTGTAGCAATGAGATTTTCTGTAAAAGCAGAGATTGTTACCCAAGGTGACAGCTGTAAATGAATATTAAGCGTTTTTTGGTAGAAATATTTTAACATTCTCAGTTACAGTACTCTGAATTTACATTGTCTTTGCTTTCTCTATAGAATACTATAGCATACATTATTTGGGACAGATAGCTAGCGGCTATTGTATCTTTGTATGCTTATTACACTTTTGGCCTAACGAATAGACATTGATATCATACATCCCGGTATTCTGGAGAGAGTTAAAGTGGTTTTGGTCTGAAACCACAGACTCTTATAATAGTAAGTCTCTGCTTGGTTCTGAAGGAAGAATTTTCTTTTTGCTTGTCATGGTTAGTGACTCAAACCAACTTAGAGTGGTGGTGCAAGAGAAGAGATCGGATTGTTCAACATAATTTCTTTTAAAATCCTACTTAGTAAAGAATCGTATGCCCTTATGTTCCTGTTGGCTTGGGAAAGAAACTGATACTGTGCAAACCTTTACTGGATCTTGCTCTATGAATAAAATTGGTTTATTTGGATTTATTCCTTCCTGGTATTTCTAATGCTAACTCCCATCCTGCTATCATAGCTAGCTTTACTCTTTGGAGACGTGTCACTCAATTATATCAGAAATTCCTCAAATCTGTGAAACTAATCCCTGCCAGAGGACAGTGGGCTGTAATTGCCATTGTTCTTCAGGAAGTATTACTGCCAGTGTTTCTGGTTTCTTATTCTTGTTTATTATTAAAATCATACCCACCCATTTACAGACTGACTGGCTACCAATTCTGTGGCTTGGCCTGCCTTCCAAAGTGCCTTCTGACTTTGCCTTGTCACTGAATGCCAGAGGAAAGGATTATACCTCTAAAATCCTATCCTATTGTATTTTGACTGTACTGAAGTAAACGATTTGTGAACTATCTGAATGTTGCTGATGGAAATGGCCCCTTTCTAGTTTGTTATTCATTTAGACACAGCCCAAATAATTTAATCTTGGGACTGCGGATATATGTTTCCTGGGTGATGTGCTTAACAAGGTTATAATGTAATATTTTTTTTTAAATATAACCAAACTCTTTCAGCATAAATGCTCTTTCCATTTAACATGATGGAAAAGAAAACCCACATCTCTTTTGTAAGACCAAACAAAGAGCATTACTTCCCACAATTACTTCCCACAGAGGAAGTAATTCTACTGTTTCTGGAGTCCCACTATGGAGCAGGCTGTTACAGGTGTAGAACAGACGTGCTAAGTAGAAGACTCAACCCTAGTGATTCCCAGTCTTTCTAACCTATACCACTGCTTTGCAGGACAGAGAGAGTCGTTTGATTACAATGGCTGTAGCAGGGTTAATTAGCTGGTCAGCTGGTCTCCCACACTGAAAAACCTATCCTGGATTGGTTCAGAAAAGCTGTGATGGCTCTAAGAAAGGCAATACTGGGAAGCTAATAATAGGAAGGTAAGTTACACCTTGAAGGTATATCAGGCCTGCTGAGATTTTCAAGTAGAAGTGTCATAGGGGAAAGGAAACATCTACAGCTTTTATTGTGACTAAGTGGGTTTTTCTGTTGTTGTTGTTTGGGTGTTTTTGGTGGTGGTCATTACTTCTTGTTGTGCTGGGTTTTTTTGAGTTTTTTTGGGGGGAGGGTGGGACACAGGGGTTGTTATGTTGTTGTTTGGCATTCTCTTTGATATCCACAAAAGTGTTCTGGAATTCACTGCAGCCACATTTGGTGTTTAGTCAGGTCCTCAATTCTGGATGTTGAAGATTTTTGTCCCTCAGATAGGCAGCTCCTGTCAGGTACCCATCAGCAAATTACTTCATAAAGTAAATATAAGGCATAATTAAAATCATGTCAAGTTATTTCCTTTCTCTGTGACCCAAAAGAGTAATTAAGCAGCTAAAAATGACTAGAAAGTACTGCTACTATGTAGAAGGCATGCATCCAGCTTTTAGATACTGAGTTCTTTACAGTAGGAAGAGGATCCTGGCAGTCCCCTGACCACACTCGCAGTGATTTTTTTTACTCTCTGACTGATTTGCTATTTAGTCTTTTACAGAAGGTAGAAAAGCCTCAGGGGGAACAATCATGAGGAAACCATTTGCTAGCTAGATGACACTGCTAAGTGATTAGTTCAAGCCACCTTTTGCTTTTTTTAATGAGGCAGGTAGTTAACTCAGGGTGAGGACTCACAGCTGCATGAAGGAAATATTTTTTTTTCTAGTTCAGCATCAAATATGCAACTATTTCTGAGGACCTACAACACCTGTGGGATTCTGACAGGGAAAAATGAGTATGCTTAAAATGGGTCTAGGAATCACAGAATTTCTCCGAAATTCTCTTCAAAGTGTCTTCCTCTGAAAATGGAGTAGGAGTTAGTCCTTTTATGTAAGTGACAGCAGACTTTTACTAGCGACAGCACTCAGTCATGGCTGTAGGTATTTGCCTCCCCATCCCAAAGGAAGGCCCAATCAGCTGGCTGCTGTCAGCTCTTAGCTTCTTTGAAACTGTGCTAATTTGTGCTAGGTTTCAATATTTACTATGTCTGAGTGAGAAAGAGAAAACACCTGGCTGTATCCCAGTAGATACAGGTAGTCATGCAAAATACATAATTTATGCTCCAATTCCTATTTCAGAAGCTGCTTATATCCTGTAGTTTCTAGATAAAGATACAGCACAAAATTAGTCCTTCATATAGGGTCAGAACCCAGGTCTTTGTCCAAATTTCTAAAGCTTTGGGGTAAAATGTATATTTTCTGGTCTATCTTAATGAAATTTGAAGTCTCTTCTGCAAAAAAGTCCTACTCTAGCAGGAAGAAAGAAAAAGTTGTTCCCTATGTCTCTCTTGGTTCCTAAATGTCTATAGTTAACAGCAAGTAGTTGACAGATATCCCAGATATCCCGGGAAAGCGAAGGTGGGTTTGAATCTCACTAGAGATTCTATTAAAAAGAACGCTGGATCTGGAGGTTTTTACATTTTGGATGAGTGCTGTAAACAGTGTGTCCCCCCTCTACCATAATTTTTGGATGTCTGTTCTAGTTGTCATATACTCCTTTCATATACTCCTTAATTTGTAGACTGTGATTCAGTCTAACTTTAAATTTATTCCATTTCTCACACTTTTCAGTGTTGGCCTTTCATTATGTATATCAGAACTTAAGGAAGACTTAAAGAAGGCGATGGGCTACAGAAAGATTTGTTTACAAGGAAGGAACATTGAGTATTTTTTGAGAAATGCTTTCTTTGTGAGCTATTTGTATAACCTTATTTTGATCTTCCTCAAGTCTTGCATTATGCATTTTATACCTTTGAGCATAGGGTGCTGGGAAGAGCTGTACGTGTGTGTATGAATGTACGTGTTCAAGTGAAAATCATATTCTGTGGAAACCAAGATGGTAAAAATTTATAAAGCATCTTGTCTGCTTCTGAGTGGGTGACAACAACTGTTTGACAGAGCACAGGAGAAGTACTCAGGTGTTGAGGGCAGGAGATAAAAGTACAGGTTGTTTAGATACATGTAGAAAAGTGAAGTACACCAAGAAAGATATTTGTGTTTGATAGAATATTTTTTGGATTTGCCCTGTGTAATTCACGTTGCTTCAGTCATTTTTTGATCCCAAAATATGTATTTGATTCTTCAAGCTGCACAGTAAGTAGTACAAACCATTTGTTACACTTCTCTAAAGAAATTGTTTCAAAATAACTAGTAACAAAAACAAAGTCCAAGTGTTTATTTTTCTAAAGTGTAGGGTTAAGATACTGTTCTTTACTGTGGGCATGTTTTGCCCTCCCGATAATTTTGCTGGTCAGACAGTGTCTCCCACAGATATTTGCTATTGTTATGATAATAATACTTATCTGAGTGTTGCCAAAGCCGTGGCTGTGTAAGCATTTCCTAGGAAATGACAGGAGGGAGGCTTTTGGTCGGGCTTTGGTCTGTAAAACTCATAAAGCTCATAAATCAGAAGCACAGCGTTCTTTTCATACTATTGTTGAAGCAACAGCGACCCAGTGAAATTCAAGAACTGCTCCGAGGGGAAGAGTTGCCCTTTTAACCTCTTACACATGTTAATTCATGTGTGTAAAAAACCTCTACTATTTCTAGTAGAGATCTAATATTTTTTAGATTGCAAGCAGGCAAGGAAATAGCTACCTGACTGTTGTTGTTCGGTGAGTGCACAAAAAAACCACAGTGTATTTCTGGGGCAAGTACCAGTTTCTGCGAAATCATAAAGGGTATGGACAGCCCTTGGGCTGTCATTAAGCTCTTTCCTTGGTCACATTAATGAACTACAGTGATATGTCATTCAGTAGCAGCAAGCATTAATCACGGCTACCATCCAGCTCTGTGTCTGAAACCTCTTTCTGTGTGAACTGGATGATTATCTCATCTCTAATGCAAATAAGCAGATGTAGGGGACTACATGGTCCAAAAGGACCATGGCCTTTTGGGACATCAAAAAATAATGATATTAAAAAAATTAAATAAATAATACTAAATAATAATAATACTAAAACGAAGCCTGATTTTTGAAGCTGTTAAGCTAATACTTCTGTAAGTATGAAGTGATCATGCTTCTGGGATGATTGTCATTCAACATCACCGTATCTGGAGACAGTAACACAAATAACCTGACTGTTAGAAATACCAAAGTGTTTAGAAAGACATGGAAGATTGTCCCTGTTTTGTAAGTGAAATATGGTAAATATTATATGGGTAATTACTTTAACTCATTGGTTTTGGATCAAATTCAGAAAAAAAGATTGGAAATAATATAGTTGGTAGTATTCTTAAGCCAATAACTAAAATAAAATATTGTTAGAGGACTTTGACCCATAAAGAGAATGTAAATCATAAGATTTTGGATTTTCTTTTTCAGG
>JAOXJM010000033.1:72404241-72425049 GCA_026413425.1 Tringa solitaria
AAAAATAATAGCAAGAAAATCCATAGATTTTTATAATGAATGTTCCATAAACCTAGATCATGGTAGAAAATAATTATATTTTAAAACAAAGCAGGATTCAGTCCTCTGATACCCTCATGATACACTTCTATCCACTTGGGAATGAAAAGTGTTTTCAGAATGAGGCTATTTGTGAGACCATAATTGTTTGCATAAATGCAGCTTTTCACATAATTTCTCATCAAAAATCCCACATAGTATGAAATGTGTTTCTCATTGGATCTGGAAAGTAAAAAGGGATGTTCCGTTATTATATATTAACTACCTGTTAGTTGTCAAAATAAGGGCATCATGCTTTTTATTTCAGAGCTGGTATGGATGTGTAATAGAGCAGTCAGCAGTCCCCCTAGAAAAGATGCTATACCTACACTGGTTTTCACCCCGAAAACTGTGGTACTGTTCTTGTGATTTTTATTCTACAAAGCTGAGCCATCTGATCACTTTTCAGAAGCTGTGAACTAATCCTTGAAAAGGATCCATGCTCTATTTCACTTCAGGTCCCCAACCTTTTTGCTAAGGAGAGCTTCAAAACGCCTGTTCAGTTGCTGAACATGATGTAAAGATTCACAGGCAGAATAGAGGAGCCTGAGTTCCCTGTCTGTATGACGGCTGCTACGCTAAATAGTGCCATATATAAAGACAGTAGCTCCCCATGTCTCCCGTTTTATTTAGGATTAGCAATAAACCTCTAAGTGGATAAAGAGAGAAAGACAAAAGAAGGATTGGGGATGAAGAGTACAAGGCAAACACTGTCGGTGCAGTTTAATTGTCAGAATACCTAACTACAGGGTTAGGTCTAATTACAAATCAAGTGGAATAGATGGTAGGGCTTATTACCTATAAGTGACTGCTGTTTTAATTAGAATCTTATGTAGATATTAAAAGATGCTTCTAGCTCTATCATTTTTTACTGAATAAAAGGATGTTCTGGTTTAGGAAACTAAACCTAGGAGAGAGCTCCGGCTTGAAAATTCTGAGCGGATTTAATTACTTTATTACATCTGGCTGACGGAGTAATTTCTTTGGTATCTTTTCTTACCAATGATGGTTTGCAACTTGGCTTGCTGAATGCTCTGAATGCTGCTGTTGGGTGCCTAATTTTCTATGTGTTTAAAAATTGAACATGTCAGAAGTAGTGTCTCTTTATAGATTTATCCCTATGTGCTCCTAAGAAGTGGTGCTGTTCCACGATAACTAAAATCCAGTTATAAATATATTTGAATGAAATGTCTGACTTCTGCCTGTACTTCTTTTTTTTTTTTTCAATCAAAAGCACATTAGTTTTATGAATACTGGTTAGAATTTGTCTCTCTATGTACTTTTAAGATCAAGTTTTTCAATGAAGTCACAGTAAAGTGCATGTTTCAAGATCTTACATGAGGCAAGCAATCTACATATGTTGATGACTCTGCAATTTGAATGAGTTCTCAGTTTCTGAACAATTCCTGTCTCTGACCCATACATATATATGTTTTTTAACTGGTCCGACTTAGAACTTTTCATTCACAAACTTTTCCACTGCGGGGGAGGCAGAACAAATTACATTGGTGCTTTTTCCTGGAAATGTACTATCTCCAGAGATTAGGGGACTGTAATTTATTTGCACTTTCAGTCAGTCATTTCTTTCCTTGTCTGCTACATACTTTCATGACTGATAAAAAGACTTGCCAACTAATCTAATTCAATATAAACACATGGAGAAATTCAAGGATATCTCAGACTTTCTCTGACCAACTGGGAAACTTGAGGGTGGGAGGATTGACTAAAAAAAGAGAAAAAGCTTGATCTATAAATACAAAAACCTCACAGAATATACTTTTGAGTTGCTTGTGATAAGAAGAATCAGTTCTTTAGGGCCAGAGAATTATGAATGTTCCGACTTTTCTGTTTATTTGTTTATTCTCCCTTCTGAGTGTTTGGGTTTTGGATGGTTTCCCCTTCCTACAGCTGAGGGACTGGCTTTCTGTGTCAGAAGTCACATACCTATGTCAGGTTTCCTTGTAGTTAGATTTTTTTGGTTTATTTCTTTTTATTAATTTACTGCATGGACTTTGCTTATAAAGAAGAGGATGTCTTCAAAGAAAAGTTTCTTCAGCTGCAGTGTATTTTGTTTGGCACAGCTAAAGACTATATTGCGGCATTATCGTGGTGTCTCACCATCACATTGTCATTTCACTCTGAACAGAGCCTGGTTTGGAGAAGTTACAACTGCATTTCATTACTAATAATGCTTCTTTATATTTTTCAGAATTAAGAAGAGTTTCAGGGCAAAGAGCAGTAGCTCTTTTGTGCCATAGCAAACAATTCTCAGGAAATCTTAAACAGCATAGTTCTTGTGGTGGTCTTATCTATAGCATAAAGCACACATTGAGCAGTGGGGGCTGATATCTTGATCTTGCTTTAAGCTGAATTATGTCAAGTAAAAAGAACTAAGGCATAGAGTGAAGGGCTATCTTTCTTTGGTTATTTTTTTTCATTAATAAAGGTAAAACTGTGCAAACAATCTTCGGAGAAGATGGAGATCAGGTATTGTCCACAGTATTGTAGGTTATTCTTAGTGAAAGAAAAGATAGGGGAATAATTAATTTCTGCATATGTCTTGTTTGAGTCTACTAAGTCCTGGCATAAAAAAGGGGCTATTACATGAGAATATGTAAAAATTTTGAACTAGAGTACTTTGACTGAAAGATCTGCATGGTCACACATGATATTTTGTCTGGGTAAACAGACAGTTGGTGATTTGTAGTCCTCTAAAGCTAAACTCACGTGGATATTTTTATGATACCAAGGTTAAGCCTTTCTCATTCACAGTACAGTGTCTATTTTTTTCATTGCTTCCCATTGTTTTCCTTTCTTCACCTAAACTTGTTCTAAAATCCATACCATTTGTATAGCATGATAAGAAACTGGGCTTAGTATTTTCTTGCTATTATCCTTCATTGTAAAGATGGAGGAAAACTGCAGGAAAACGATCAACAGTATAGATAGAAATCCTAAAATCTGTACTATGATCATTCATTTTCTTGGAAGGAGGCACAGAACCTATTAGGCCATCTTGCTAAACTGATGAGAAAAGCAAGGGTTGAAGATGAAAGAAAAATTGTAAAAGATATTAAAAAGATACAGCCTTCTGAATCAGAAAGAAACAAGGAGTCACTGAAGTAGAAACTAGAACTTCTAGAAATGAAAAGGAAACTTTATTAACACCACAGGGAGATGTAACTAAAGTAAAATTAATTTTAGGGAAGATGCCAGTAACAAACGCAACTTCATGAGAAGAATAATTAATCCTGTAGAACATAATGATTCCCTGGAAAAAGTGACCAGTAAGTTAGGAAAAAGCATAAGGCTGATCAGTGTAGGAACAGATGGGAGATAGCCAGGAAACCTCAAGATAACTGCATATCTGACATAATCATTCGTATTTAAAATGCACAGGTTCTAGGGGTGGTGGGAACAGACAATGGACAAACTCTCTGAGTACTCTAAGGATTTCTGAGTACTTAGGGAGGATTTAAAGTGTCATAATGGATTTTTTTTTTTGGTCAAAAGTATGAATTAAACGATTTTTTTTTTAAAACCTCTTTCATTCAATGAAAATGGGTTCCAACTTCTGGATTTCTAACAATGCTTTCTGGATTTTGCATCAATATGGGTGCTGATGCCTGGGAAATGAACAGTTGATTTAATTCAGCTGATGGCCAACCTAATACCATGAACATTTTATGATGTGTAAGGTGTTTTATTTCAGAGTAATTAGAAAACTATCAGTAGCTTCAAATGCTAAACTCTCAATGCATCAGATAATAGCATTTTGTAATAACCTGTAACTTATCCTGTGTAAATCTCAATTATTTTAATAACATACACAGCTTTGCATCCTCTCTGCCCCCCTCCCCTTAAGGCTACTGTAATTAAAATGAGCCTACTCTAAAAGAATAGACTTCGGAGTGTGGGACTTGGGTATTTTGTTCATGAGCATACACTAACTATATGATATTTCCTACTGAGAGAAAAGCGGAGCTCTGTTTAACAAAATACTCCTTGTTGAAGCTCCTCTCCCTCATATTACAACCAAGGGGAATGGAAATAGAAACTTTCTAGCACTCTACAAAGCAGGGTCTTTACTCTTCAATAACTTTTTAGTATTTAATTGCTTTTCCATATCAAATCTGATGTTATCTGATATTTAGCTCTTCATATGGTGACTGAATGTTTGGTCCTGTGGATTGAAATAAATGGTGTAGGAATTCCTTGGACCAACACAACATTTGGCAATTTATGTTTAATTAAGCATGTATAGATCCAAAAAACAAATATATGATGTGTCATTAATTTTTCTTAATAAGGGCCTTTAAAAATTTTTTTTTATCTCTTACAGTACTGCTACAACCTGCTGGCACTTTTAGGTTGCAAATCTTCACATCTCCATCTTATGTGATGTACAGAATAGTATCTCCCTGAATGATTATTGGCCATGTCAATGTGATGAATAGATTTTTAATTGTCTGAATTAACATATTCTAAAATTTGCATCATGGTAGCATAGGTGAAACTTTAGAGATGGAATAAAAGAACAGCACTCTACAAATCAAATTCAGAACTACTAAAGGCAACAAAAAGTTTATTCCACGTGAGTAATGAACTCATGGTCTGCAGTGTTTTTGCTATACTTCTCTACCATCCAATAGTAAATAAGCAGAGTCTAGAAAAAAAATGAAAAATTTTAGGATGTATTAAAAGTCTTTAGGAATATTTTGATGTTTAAATGCTACAGAGTGCATTTCAACTATAGAATCATAGAATAGTTTGGGTTGGAAGGGACCTTGAAAGGTCATCCAATCCAACCTTCCGTATAATGAGCAGGGACATCTTCAACTAGATCAGGTTACTCAGAGCCCTGTCCAACCTGACCTTGAATGTTTCCAGGGGTTGGTCATCCACAAGTTCTCTGGGCCACCTGTTTCAGTATTTCACCACCCTTGTTGTAAAAAATTTCTTCCTTATATGTAATCTAAATCTCTTCTCTTTCAGTTTAAAACTGATCCCCCTTGTCCTATCACTTCGCTCCCTGATCAAGAGTGCCTCCCCATCTTTGCTGTAGCCCCTTTAGGTACTCGAAGGGGCTCTAAGGTCTCCCCAGAGCCTTCTCCAGGCTGAACAACCCCAACTCTCTTAGCCTGTCCTCACAGGAGAGGAACACCAGCCCTCTGAGCATCTTCATGGCCCTCCTCTGGACCCCTCCAACAGGTGTTGATTTGTGTTCAAATTACTATCACACTGTCGCAATTGATTCATGTCTAATGACATTTCCATTTAAAGGTTTTCGTTTTTTTTTTAAAAATTGTCTAGACCTTTCTGCCTGGAAATAATTCAGTATTACTTCCACACATATCCTCCATATAGAAGAACAATGAGTAGATTTTCCATTTTCCTGCCATTACTTAATTTAACCTATCTCTCCACAGCACTCTGTTCCATAATCTCTAAAAATTGTTCACAAAAATTCTGGAATGTTTTAGGTAATGCCATAATTTGTTTAATTTTTAAATTAAAAATTTAAATCTAAATTAATTTTTAAATTAAAAGTTCTCTGAAAATAGCAGAGTCATCAGTTAAGAGCAATAGGTCTGGACTGAGACTATCATGCTGTAATGATTAATTAAAATTTTACTGTGCCCCTCTCTCTCTCTCATTCTTACCTTTAAGACGCGTAAATATAGTCGTTACTAAAATCCCTGGCAGATTTACGGGACTACTTTTATCTGATTTTGAGTAAAACCTTTTCATGAAAGAATTGTAAAAAAACTCCATAATAGTGTTTCTTTATGGCAATAGTTAAATCCCCAAACCTACATAGCAGTTAAATATAAATAATAAAGAATGTATGACCATGGCTAGCCAGAGAAGCAACCAGACAAACACTGACCAAAAACTAGTACAGTATATGTACAAAACCTTAACAGTATTTGAAAATTCTACAGGGAAATATATGAACCCTTCACATATTTTCGCCTTTATAGTTTCATAGCTTTTCCATCCAGATAGAGAGTTCATGGAACGTCTGTTGTCTTCAATGGGAACTGTGGGCATGAGTACTAGAACAAATATTTTTCACTTGTCATAGTAAGAAGTGAGTATATTCATCTTTTTGAAGTATAATACTTTTACTGAGATGCAGAATATAGATCTATTAAGTTCCCTATAATTTATTACCTGCAAACATCTCATATTTTAAAGGTTCTTTTTTGAACGTTTATCCTAATTTGCATTCCCTTCCCCTAGCCTATCCTTAAAGCAAATAGCAGTAATTCCACTGCCATGACCCAACTCTTTAAATTTATCAAGTAAAACTAAGCTTCCTTAGGTCATTATTGCCAAAAAAAGCTTAAAAAAAAAGTTTGAAATTTCTTTTTCTTTCCACCCTTTTAGTTTTAACAGAGGTTTCCCAAAATGAGGGCTCTTAAAGCTATTGTAATTAGCTGATTAGAACTTAGATTAAGATTTCTGGTTCTTTCAGTATACTTAATAATAAAAAATTAATTCTATTCACTTGAAGATTTTTTTTTTCTACAACAACATTCTGCATCCAGATTTGGCCATAAAAAGTACAGTAGGAAAAGCATTTGTGCTTTCCAGTATCTGCTTCTGTCCTCTTCCCAGATGGTCTCTGCCTCCAAAAGTTTTCATTTTGCATTTCTTGAATACATTGAAGATTGGCTACTGTTTCCCATTATTTGCCTGGTCTTTCCTAGGATGCATGCAATCTATTTTCTTCTGTCTAATATGTTACAAGACCATCTATAACATGGTAGGTGCCATTGTAGTAGATTCTATGTGACCCAAAACTGGAGGGACTGATAAATGTGTCCTACTGATACTTGCTATCCTGAAATGTTCTGTGACCCCATCAGAAAACATCCACAGTTTTGTTTATCTATTTATTAATACTCTCTTGAGCTGCTGAGAGCTAGTAAGTAAAGCAGGCTCTATTTAGATGCTCTTTTCTTTTCTGTGGTTGATTAAAAAGTCTTATGTCTGAAAATATCTTAATTATTTTTGAATATGAAGTGAAGGATATTTGTCACTTGCACTGTTTTTCAACAGCTCTTCAGAACACAGTATTAAACTGGTTTGTTTCCAAATGCTCCTCTCCAACATGGGGCTTGGAATTATGAGATGACCGTTGCCCTCTGAAGGTAGAAATCTCTCTTGCAAGATAAAAGACTGTGACTTTTTTGACTGCTCCTTATGCCAGTACTTTCTTTCCTAGTTGTGTACTGCATAATCCTACGAATGTCATATTAATATATTTTCCAATGTCTATTGAAAATGCTCAGCCAGAGGCAGAGTGACTATGATGGATGGAGGCAAAGGAGTCCTGAGGTCTTAGAGCCATTTAGAAAGTGCAGATGGAGACCCAAAGGCAAGTACAGGTGTTTTTTCTTTGTGTTGAAGGTAACTGATGTGACATTGCAGTTCAGAAGAGACAACAATTTTGCAATTACAACTGGCTCATATTTGTGTAGTGCCTGTTCAAAGGGTAAAAGTGGGAAATTTTATTTCTCTCTGGCAAAAATATCTGACTCATTAAAGGAGATACAACATACCAGCATTAAGAAAACTCTGATATTTGTATCAGAAAAACAAACTGAAGGTCAATTACTCTTTCTCTGAACTGACTGTATAGGATTTTTCATTATATTCCTATCTGAAAGATAAAATGGATATGTCTGAGCTATATTAAAAAAAAAAAAAAAGGAAGACATATTTCCTTTTTATAATACTGTGCTACAGCGTGCTCATTGTCTGTTTTGTGAGGAATCAAGATCTATTATGTATCAGTCCAGGGACATAAGCCATTTTCTAGGCTTGCACTATTCAATCCTGAAAGCAGTTTTACAGAATTCAGCAAAAAGAAATATTTCATAATCAAATAATTGAATTTTCAAAGAACTTTTCAATGCCCTCGGCACAGATGGTACATATCTAGAAGATTGCCAATCACATTACCCAGCAGATATACAGTATGTTATGCTCTTATGATCTATTGAAATTATGCTTGTCACAATAAGATCTCCATAAAAAAAAAGTTTACCAAAAGAAAAGGCTTTTTATTTCATAAAGGAGTTGGAGCCTGCCTGTCTTATCTTCAGAATGCCTGTAACTGCTTTTCCATTAGCATTTTTTGCATAAAGATTTCTGCCTACATTTACATGAGGATGCAGATAACATCAAGGGGTTAATCCATTACCTCCCCTCACCTACAAAGAGATTTAAAAAGTTGCAGTGTGACACGGCAGTCTAGCATATTATCAAAGGATTTGTATTCACCTTAATTGTCATTTAATCCATCCCCTTGTCCTAGGGCAACATTTACTCTGCCTATGTCATTCCTGTCAAATGCTTGTGAAGATTTAACTTACCATTCATGAAATCTGTCTCTCCTGCTCATTTGGTTTTGAGAACCGGGAAAAACTTCTAACTGCTACTCCATTTTTTCATTCTTCAGCTGTGAAAATTGTTACCTTTGAAAAATGTTAGAGATCTACAGCTTTTTAAAGAGTTTGCGTGTCTGCTTAATTAGAGAATGTTATTAGCATCTTATTTTACAGATGAAGAGATTTCTGCATTGAACAATCTGACCTTTTACGAGCTGAAAGGGTCTGTCCTGGAATAAATTGTTGCCTAATATTTACATGATAAAACATTTGGGGGAGTTGGATTTCAATCTGCATAGCTAACCTCATTAACACTGGGGACCAGTGCAAGGAACCAGTGTTGAGCTCCTGCTTCTGGAGACTGGGCTGTAGGGCTTGGGGCTGCTGCTGGCCATGGTCGGAGGCTCACCCTGAGGGGAGGCCACAGAATCATAGAATTGTTTAGGTTGGAAAAGACCTTTAAGATCATCGAATCCAAGAGTTAACCTCGCACTGCCAAGTCCACCACTAAACCATGTCCCTAAGTGCCACATCTACACATATGTTAAACATCTGCATGGTGACTCTATCCCTTCCCTGGGCAGCCTGTGCCAGTGCTTGACAATCCTTTCCATGAAAATTTTTTTTCCTAATATCCAGTCTAAACCTCCCCTGGTGCAACTTGAGGCCGTTTCCTCTCATCCTATCACTTGTTATTCAGGAGAAGAGACTGACTTCCACCTGGCTACACCCTCCTTTCATGTAGTTGTAGAGAGCAATAATGTCTCCCCTCAGTCTCCTTTTCTCCAGGCTGATCAACCCCAGCTCCCTCAGTCGCTCCTCATCAGACTTGTGCTCTAGACCCTTCACTAGGTTCATTGCACTTCTTCAGACACACTCCAGCACCTCAAGGTCATGGCCATCCTGGTCCTCTGGGGCTGCTTTCAGCTGAATGTCTTGCCCTGGCCCTGCTGGGGGCCTACACCTCCTGCCGTGTCACGTCTGGTCTGCGGTCCCTGCGATCCCTGTGGCTCCCACCATCAAGCCTTCTCCCCAGTAATGCCTGGGCTGACTTATCACACACTGGGTCCAGTCACAGCAGTCACTTCTACCATCAGGATAGCATCCCCGCAGAAATTGTTGCACCAAATAGAGAAGAAGAGGAGGTTTGTTCCAGGACTGAGGTTCTCTGTTTTCTTCTTCCTTTTCCATTCCTTCTTAATGGAAAACAAAGTAGACTAACAATTTTTTAGTTAAATTTTCATAACAAAATGTACCAAACTTCATGAGAGATTAAAATCCAGAAGGAACTTATTTGCAGAATCTGGGAGGGAATGCAGGAATGGGTTATAGTGCAGACTGAATTTCTGGCATAAAGAAGATACTGTGATGGGAAGTGTAGAAATATCTTTAAATAATGAAAATATTCATTTCATTAAAAAATAAAAAGCTTGACTTATACTCCTGCTTCTAAACCTTAACATAATTAAAGCTTTCATTAAAAGAGTTTCTAACTGCATGTCATTCTAAATGAGGATGTCAGATTGAAATTAAATGGTATCTAGAAGATGAAAAAAAAAGGTGCTACTCACCTTTTAACGGGTAAAATAGCCGTCTAGCATTCATGCCTTCATATAACACTAACTGCTGAATACATTTCTGGTGTTAGGAGTGCTTTTAACCTATCACATAGTTTAGATTTAGTTTACTTCCGACGTATGCCATTCTTCCCCTCTCCCCAAATTCCTATAGCAAATTTTGTTGTTCAGAAAATGCTAAAGTACTTGGGATGAATAAATATTATGTGCACAGTTTTATAGGCACACTTGGCCAACATACTGACCCTTACGCTTTCCAGTGTGCTTGGTCAACATAACTAAATAACCAGCTCTCTTTGATTTAGATATTAAAATCTCTCTTTGATTTAAATACTATGTTTTTTCTACTCTACAGAGGTAAGAATTAGGAAGGTGGGATAACTGTTTGGTCTAAAACTTACAGGTTAGAATGTAAACTTTCTGCCATAGGTGTAACCCATTTCTCTCTGCTGAGGAACCCTGAGTGGTTCTAATATTGCTGCTGTCTTAGTAAAATACTGTTTAAGAACGCAGATTTTGTTTTTGACTTCTTTCCTAATAGTGTATCACTCAAATGTAGCAAAATTGCAGGGCATAGTTCAAAAGCAGTCCCTGATGATAATAAATGAAGAACATTCCCATACTGCAAGATAGATGAGCAGGTTGTGAGCTTCATTCATCTGGAATAATTGATTTACATCAGTTCTGCAGAGCTTTAGGAAATTGCTATTTCAAATCAATTCGATCCATTTATAAAGTACAAGACAGTTTGGCTTATTTTAACTATGCTTTGTGAGATGGATACAAAGATATTTAAGAATCTTTGGATTTAAAGTTCACTAAATTGTGAAAGTACACAATATCTGTTTTAATTATACAATATAATCTACTCTTATGCTGACTAGGGTTTAGATAGCCAAGTATATTTTATGTATTTTGCAACTGAATCTAACAGGAATCAACAGAATGTGAGAGGTCACTTAAGGAATTAAAATATTTCTCTAAGATTATGAAGGCCTAGTATGAGCTAAGTGTCTGCCTAAAAATGCAGAGATAAAGAATTAGAAGATCTGCAGAATTTTTAGTTAAAAAATTAGCCCATTGAGAATGTAAAGAACACAATCTAATTTTAAGAAATTATTTTGTGTGACTTCATTATTTATTTTTTTCTATCGCTCTTTTGTTCAAAGAGAAGATTCAAAATAAAGAAGGAAATGTGTAAAACGGTTTCTAGAGCAGAATCTTGTCACTTTTCTTAACAGACTTCTGTGCTGCACTACAGATCTTTGAGCCTGTTTTTCTTCATTCTTTTGTGCTCAGACTGTTTCCAGGTAGGATGAATGTTAGCAATAAATAATTTGGGAGAAATTCCTGGCAACTCATAAAACAATATTTGTCCTATTAGGTGAAACAGAAGGTCAAAGTTTGAAGTAAGTTTTAAAAGGAGAGGTCAGCAATGACTTCCTCCTCTCCTCTTTTAAAATCCCCAGAGCTGCTGAGTTTGCCTGCAATATGCCAATGCAGCACTAATAGTTAATAACTACTTCTCCAAATGATCTCTCCCTGTGAGAGTCTCGGGGCTTTAGCTAAGTTTAACCTAATCTCATACCTGTCAGGTAAGTAAGTGCTACTCACCCTCTTTAACGTATAGCATAACTTAAGTCTCCGAGAGACTTGCAACAAGGTTATGCAGGAAGTGTAGAGCAGCAGAAGAAATGAAAAGCTTGATTTCTTTATCCTCATGAGCGTTAGTTCCCGTGCGTTTCTTCTAGCCAACGCCACCAATTAGTCACCTGCTGCCTTTCAAAGCCATCATTTTGTTCCTCCACACGTGGCAGCCGCCCCTGCCTGAACTAAAGCCGTCGTGGTGCAGTGACCACAGGTCTCTTGGTGAGGCGGATGAAGTCTCTGCTCCTACAACGGTGCTAGATTAACCTCTATTACAAAATAAATAAATAAAAAAAAGTATTCAGATGTAACTGCTTAATGCCTTTCCATCACAGTTGTGCACGTCTGCGTGTGCATGTGTTTATACGTGTATGGAGGCAGGAAGGGCGTGCAAACTGGGTTGGGTTTAATGAGATTAGACTAGAAGATAATCCAGTCCCCTCTGCTCCCTTCCTTCCTCCAGAGAGAAGAGAAACCAAGCCACTGCCAACACCTAAACTGGCGTGATTAATGAGCTCTGCTCTGCCAGCCTTCCTGCCATCTCTTCTGAAGTTTTAGGTTTGGTTTCATGTAGTTTAGTTTAGGGTGAGAAGTTGGGCTGGTTTTAATTTTATGCGGATCATTAAACCCCAATCTAATTGGCACTCCTAATTGAGGGGGAAGACTTTTTCCCCTTTGAACTGACTCAGATAACAACCAACCAAAATGGACTAGATGCACAGAAAAGGAGCTGACAGCAGTGCATTCTGCTTTATTTCGCTGTGGATGAGATTTGCATTTGGAAACCTGATATAACCAAATGCAGCATCCAGAAATTCATCTTTTATAGTGTGTTGTTAAGGAAATGCTTGTGATCAGTAAGTATAAGCAGATAAAGAGTTCTGAATATTTCTGTGAATCTTTATGTCAGCTCTTTCTCTTTATTGAGAGACTGTTTTACCTAGAAGGTCTGGGGCTTAAAATTTGATATGCTTTCTTACTTTCCTTCACACTGAGTTGTGCTCCACTCTAATCCCTGTCTGTAGGTGGCACTGATCCTTCACTGTAACAGTGGCAGGGAAATTATGAATGCAGTGATTTGGAAAAAAAATGTATATTTTTTTAATTTTTCTTAATCAAAAATAAAATATGTGTGTGCAATTTTAAATCTGGTAGTTACATGAAGCATGTGTGAGCCTACAGAGCTCACAACACTCTAAGAAAGAAGGAAGATTCTTCCTGTCCTTAATTTAACCTATAGAGAGTATCGCTACGTAATATTATTGTGTATATTTTGGCATGTTTTCCTTTTAGTTTCCTTTTCTCAAGAGCATTAGAACTTGAAGCAAACAAGAACTGAAAATCCTGACCAGCACCTCACGCATGCTTGATTTACTTGGAGTCAAAAAGTGGTTTTGCTTATTTTCTGGTTGAATGATTCCTGGAGTGATGTAATTCTTCTAGGAATGGTGCAGGATTTCAGATAGCATACAATGAGTTGTCTGAATATCTGGTCTAATCCTATTTTGGCATTCTTATATTTTTGGATTAAAGAGCCAAAACTCTAATTAGTAATATTAATTCCAACCTAAACAGATAGGGTTAGATCCAGAAAAGAATTCAGGTACTGTAACATTGGAAATGTTACAGCCTTGGGTTGGACACCCTTATCTACAGTAAGATATTTCCATCACCTTGTCTGAGGACTATTAGTTGCCCAAGAAAAAAAACAGAGTAATTTGAAAGATGCGTAGTGTAAAGTAGGCAAGAAGAAGCACTGAAGAGAGTAACAGGGCCTATGGCCATTTACTCAAAGATAGTTAGGAACTTAGTTCCATTAGAGAAACTGAGCTGTAAAGCATGCTCTCATGTGGTATTGTCTCTAGGACACATCTTCAAGCCCTCCCATCCTAAAGCAGCAAGAATTAGAGCTTACTCTGTCACAAATGAGCTTAGAGGAATGTCATAACTATTAGGCAGGGTATTCTGGAGCAAACATGCTCATTGTTTTCCAAGTTGTCCCAATTGTATAAGTTAATAAACATTTATTGGAGTGGGGATTTGAACTGAACTCTCCCACAGGAATATCCTAACCACTAAGCCTATGTGTCACCTTTCCCTTTTCCCTCTGGCCCATAAATATTAATTTCTTTGTGTATTGCAAGACATCTTTAAATGTTTCATCTAAGAGAATGATCAATGGCCTGGTTGTTAGGTCCTTCAGCTTAGGTGGAGGTGTGCCGGGTTGAAGTTCAACACTCAGAATTTGTCAGGGGAGCAATTTGAAACTACCTTCATCCCTGGGCTGTTGAATGTATTTGGAACCATCTGCCTCACCAACATCCTACCAAAAAGGGATGCTTATAGGATATCTGTGAGAGTGAAAATGGCAATTGGATGTGAAGGCGAACACCTAACCTGCGTATAAGGAGTTTTGCCTCAAACACCTTGGCAACATTAGCTCTTAGGTGAGAATATTAAATATTTTCAGTTGGAAAATCAGAGCCTTCTAGATTTTGCTGCTGGGGAACTTAAGGATTTTATATGTGCATTACTTAGATCTAGAGAGCTGCTCTGAGCCGTTCCTGAAGATTTTGGATGCCTCAGTTTTAGTTCTGGGCGCTCGCATGATGAAGTGTGTTGGTCTGAAATCACTTCCAGGCTATCTGTTTCCAATCAAGAGGCAAACTTTGCCTCCAAGGCAGGGCAGCAGGGTTCATCACAGTGAATCCAAAAAGGGTGCCTCAAGCCTGCCTGGTGTGCCTAAAGAAGCTTTCCCTCCATTTAACTATAGTAAAATATATTCCAGCATGCACACATGTTTCCTTAAATGAGGATTTGGCACTGACGAAGCTAACATTTGGGTTGAATACATTTTTATAGGCTGTTTCTTATGCCAAGACTATTACCTTTCTTTTGCAGGGGAGAGCAACTGCAAGCTGTAACAAAGTGGGAGGGGAAAACCGGGACTTGGATTGGTTTATTTCTTTCCCCATTTTCTTGATCCAGAAATGTTCGGGGGAGATTTTTACCCTCTGAGGCCTTTGTGTTGCATTCAGACCAACTTTCCAGAAGAAAAAAAAAACCTACTTCTGCTCAGGTGAAAGGGAATTAGTAGGTGCCGTGCCCAGAAAAGATGCCTTTGGGAGCAGAGACAAAGCATTCCCAGAAGTATAGCTCTGTCACAAGTAGAAAGAGGAGATCTGAAGCCCGCAGGGAGTTTCTCACAGTTCTCCTTAGATGGACTTTACAACTTTAACGTAGAAGATTGTTTCCCTATGCTGGTGAGATATTTGCTCCAATTCTTTCCTGTACCTTTCCTCACGTGTTTGCTTCAGCTGTGCTGTTTCTTTCTTTCCCTCCCCTGTCCTTTCTCAACAGTAACTTCTCTCGTTACCTTGTTTAGCTTTTTGGCAGAATCTGCCAATAACGCTTCACAAGGTGCTCTTCAAGTGTGGATGAAAGGCTGATTGCTATATAAGACTCACTAGGGAGAAGAAACAGGTAGGTACAGCTCACGGACCCCCAAGGTGCCAATACGGGTTAGCACCATAATGATGATCCCGTCATCAGAGCTGTGTAGGTCCCGCAGACAAAGCAGAATTCAAAAAGAGTATTTGAAGGACAGTGAGAAAGCTTTTCTTCCATCTCGCTGGGAAAGATTTCTGAGTGGAAGAGGCTGCCAGCAAAGTTTGAGACACCCCCAAACAGGTAAGGGGAGCTGGCAGAGAGGAGGCAGGAGCTGGTGGCTTGATAAGACATAAGAGACGTAGCAGCTATGTCTTGGCAAATGCGAAAGTGAGAAATAATTTAATAACATCCATATTCCAAATACGTAATTGCAGGGCAATGTGAATTTTAATAGAATAATATGCCACATTGCTGAGATTTTTCTTTTTCAGAGTGAGGATGAGGCCAGGAAGTAATTAGATCACATCTGGATTTTGCCTCAAGGCAGTGGTGAAGACTTTTATTTATTTATTTTTAATTTGCACAGTTTGCATCAGAGCGTGTCTCACCTTGTGTGACTGCCAGCTGGGTTAAGTGACGCAGTTGCTGAAATCTGGAGAAAGGAGTAGCCTATGCCTAAGAAAGTGTGGTCTTAGCTCATGTTTGAGTATAAATGCATGAGCGGAGAGAACATGGCTGGATTATTAAAGGAGACTTTTAAAAAACCCACTTTTTTAGTGAAGGAATCTGTCTTTGAACAGCAAATGCAGGGTCTGACAGAACAGAAGATATTCTGTCTGCAAAAGCCAGATACGGAGAGGTCTTAAAGAGCAGATCAACTTTTCATCAGCCTAAGCATCCTCTCATTGCCTCAGTTCTCTGCCTCCAGGAGCTGATGAAACCTCAGAGGTCATTCTCACATCCCCTACCGCAGTCTCCTGCTGAAAGATTCTTCCTAGCCCTTTAAGGTTTGCATTCAATATGAAAAACACTCTCAAAGGATTTTTGTTTTTACAAAGGATTGCCTTTTACCAGTTGGTTATGGCTGTTTATTAACAGCCATATAATTTGCGACTAATTTATTTTTCCCTGCAGCAGTGGCAGCAAAGTCCTTTCACAGTTGAGAAGTGAGCAGCTGAATTGTGCCTTATGTTTGCGCATCAGGCAAAGTCATATGGAGAAACACTGAAGCATATTTTTATTCACAGTCAAGAATGACTGTGGAAGCATAGCCTTTCAGAGACAGCCATTTTAGAAGTGACACAAATATGTAATGAAGGAAGACTGCTTATCTACATAAACCACATATTTGTGCAGATAAACCCCAAATGCAAATAGCCTTGTCTTGTTCTTGCTTTTTCTTTTTTTTTTTATTCTGAAAGAATTACTCGTTAATATCACTATAAGGTTTAGCAAGTGTTTAAAATATTAAATTTAAGAGTGATGACTTACAGAGGCTTAAAAGACTTAGAATAAGTAAAAACTTGTCATCATTTTTCAAACGAGCATTAATTTCTTCCTGTGTAAATTTTTCTAAAGTTTATCTTATCACTCTACCAAGCAAGACATCAAATTAAGTATTTTAAAGTTTCAGTAATTTTAACGGGTAGCTATAGACAGTCTGTGTCTACACAGCAGCACGACACCTACTGCTATTTAGTTACCTACTACTCCTGCTTTCATCATATCCTCTCTCTTCAAATCATTTTGATGACAGTGAATTAAAGTTAGTCGTTTATTTGTCTTTATGCTTCTTAGCCAGAGATTTTATTGAAAAGAGGTTGTCTCGTTTTTCTGGTGACATGATCTTCTGCAGTTTTGCAGCTTACAGACCAAAAATCCTGAAGTTTCCTTTGCTTGTAGATTGCAGGAGACTAGTACTGAAGCACATGCATTTCTAAGCTATTCATTCTATTGAACATACCACAGAAAATCACCTCATTATGACCTTGATAGTAAATGTTCCATTAAGTTCAGTTGCATACTGTGGGCACAATACATTGGCTCTGGGAAAGAGAAACACCAAACACTCTGCTTGTTGAACTGTTGTTTTCCCACTCAATTTAGAGTGTTCTGTGAGCTGGAGGAGAACAGTCAGCAAACACAGCAGAACCAGTTAGCACCCATCTGGTACTATTTTGAGTAAATTGATTGGATAATTATCCTCAAGCAGATCTATGCTCTGGCAGTTCACCTGCTTATTTAGGATTTTTCAAGTCAGAAGATGGAAGAGAAGATCCTGGTGAGGTGATATATGGTTGCCCATTATAGGTGCACCGAAAATCAAGATTTGTACTTGTTCTTATCTCGGTGAATCACTGAATACAGCTTGTCTGATGTGAGCAATATGATGAGATGAAGTTTTGTTTTCAGAACTGCTGAGTTTTGAAGACATATCCAAAAGATGGTGGTGGTACCTACAACAACGTCAGTTACTACCAGAACCTTTGGTTGGAAACATAGATACAGTCTTGGCAAATGTGAAATACTAGCCTACCAGTTTATTTTTTGTTTTTCTCATTTTTAAGGCTAGTAGTGATATTAATTAGAGCTGTCTTTGGGTGCTCTATCCCCAGAAAAAGAAATTCTATCCTTCAACACCTAAATAGGACTCAGAGAAAAAGAGAAGCAGAAGGAGCTTTGACTGTTATGTAGGAAAGATATGAATTATGCTTTTTTTTTTAATGTTGAAGCTATTAATGGTGTAAAAAGATCAAGTGTCTAACATTAGGGATTTCTACAGCCAGTATGTGACACAACACCATGTAAAGAACAGATAACACGTTATGTAGCAAGAATGGTGATATATAGGTTAGAAATGTGTATATATAGATCTGTCTTTTCCCTCTAGGCTTCCTCCCTTCTAGAGGTGAGTTTATGAATGCGCAGATAGAACTCTAGAAAGCTTGGCTTAAAACTTGTTGGAGTGACAACCAAAGAAAAGAGATCTCATAGCAGGAAAAGGGATTTCTCTAATGTTTATCTCTATGCAAGAGTCCAGTATAAGATTTAAGCAAGACTTAAATGATGCTTATTAGGCAGTGAGTGAATACATAAAACTTTGTTGAGAAATCTATCCTGAATTTCGTGAAGTAGTCTTTTGAAAGAAAAATGATTATTTGTATAGCATGTGTTATAAATCTTCTTTTAAAAATATATATATATTATGTTGCTATCATTATTATTGGTTACTAGTCATTCCCTAGAAGTCGCTAGTTTTGTAATTTGTGAGTTTATTCTGGAACAAACTATTAAAAAAGTTCTGACTTGCTAGTAAGTGGCCAGGCTGTGTCACCCGGACACATATACATATGCACATGCTCCTTTCTGACATATTTTTGCTTCCCTGTAAATTCAAGTGCCTGTACCGTAACTTTTATTCTGTAGTGCAGGTATGGGTATGTCTGCAGAGGCTGAATGGAAGGGGTGAATGGATTTAGGAATATATCTGTGATACTTTGGAGCCATATTGTCCCCTGGAAAATGTCATTTCTGCGTCAGACCACACTGTGAGATAAAACCACATTGTGGCTTCAGTGCCTCTGCAGGTGTCCTCTTTGCTAATCAATGATCCTTGAATTTGGCTTTTTTGTGTGCTTTTGCTCTTTGGTTTCCCCACAGTAATGGACTGAATTCTCCATTACAGGATAATGCAAACAATTTCCAGAAAATTCTGTATTTCTGCCTGAATGTTTTTCTTCAGTTCTGAACAAAAGAAAAAAATCGTGGCTGTGATATCATATGTAATGTGTAGAGGTATCAGTTCAAAGAGAGGTGTTATTTTTATGCAATGAAAATAATGAATCCTTAATTTTAATGTAAAAAACCCACATTGTATACCTGTATGAACAAATATATACTTGTCAAAATGGGAACCCATATGTAGCAGTCTGTTATTGCCAAAATAATTATGTGTTTCTTCATTTTAACATATCTGCTAGCTGCTTACATTCTGAACTCCTATTTTTAAAAAATCTGGTTCTCAAGTGTTTTTTTCTCTGATTATGCTGAATTTTAATGCTCAATTAGAAGAATTTCCTTTGAGAACAATGCAAATGTGTCATTAGCTATTTCTTCTAATGGCGGACTCTCTCGCCTGGAACATAAAACTTGAAATTCATTAATAGTTTGATATTTAATTGCATATTGGCTAGGCAGTTGTCATCAGCCTTTGCTTTACTATGGTCATTAGAACTGGCTGACTTATTAATCGTTAATACTGTTAACAGTTTTTACTGGCATTGTCCACTTACAAATAATTCCTGATTTCTGAATTTGAGGTAATAGACTGGATCCAGTCTCAGGAAAGTGGGATAAGAAGTTCTAACAGAAATTCTTTTGAAAGATTGGCTTACGAAACCTAGAGCTCTAGCACAAATGACTTGACTTCCTTTTGTGGAAGTTCGGTACTTAAAACTTTAAACATAAATCTTGCAACCCCGAATCCATACTCATTGAATTTTAGAAGCTTAAATGAGGCATATAAAATAGACATCTCTTAGCTTGGTAGGCTCCCTCTGTAGATAGTGAAGAAATATGTGTTCTGCGGGGAGTAAATCAGATCACTCAAAAATTAATCTACCCCTACAGTGGAGCCTCTCTCTCCACGCTTACTAGAGGGGGAACAGAGTGACTTCACTCCTAGCTTGGACACTTGTACATACCATAAACTTATGAAGCTGATCTTGGATCTAAGTATAAAATAGTGTAAGATGTCAGTAGGAAATTCTGAACGATGTGTTTAAGTCTTGTCTTCTCTGATGCACAGTTTATAATTCATGGAAGTACCCCTGCCCACTTCCAGCTCACAGCCATAAAATTACCTTGGAGTTGGTTATCAGAGTCATCCCTTTCTTGCAAAAAGCTATTGAACCTGGAAGATTGCCTTTTGCCTGGCAGATTACTCAGGTCTTTTCTGAGGTGAAAGAAAGAGATTGTTCTCTGGGCGAGGAGATTTGAACCCATTTTTAATGCCAAGACAGATAGGGTTGGCAGAAAGGAGAGAAATTTGCTATATCCTCATGGAGGGGATGCTTTGTTAGGGAAGTAAGTGGACCCCAGTTCTTCAGCTCTGGGGAAAGTTCCTAGCTACCAGCTGATTCCAATGGCAACGCAACACCTTTTTCTCGCCCTTTCCATTCTCTTTTTCCAAGGTGTCTGATTTGCTAGGTATGGTTTTAGAAAATAAGCCAAACAGAATTCAACAGGTAATTAGGTAAGGAGAAGCCTCATGTTCAAAATGAGACATTTAGGCAGTAAGGACATTCAGGACTCCTGGGAATTAAACTGCCTGTGGGATTAGACTGCAGGCAATCTCTAATTTAGGCAACTAAATAATGTTCAGTCTCCACTATGTATTTCAATTTGAATGAAATAAGTTTTTAATTCCTTATCTATAAAATAATTTTTAACCCCTTCTTCTATTTTGTCTTGTAAATTAGCTGGGGAATACTTTTCTATGTGCTATTTACAAAGTTGCCATTTCTACTATGTGAATAAGAAATGTGTAGTTTAGTAGACCCCAGAGTCACATGATAGTGGTTCTTTTCTCTGATTGCATTATTATTACTATTTTTTCACTAGAGAGTAAGAAATGGTAAATAACAAAAAATGCATTGGCATGCAATGCATTCATAATTTGGATTAAAATGGATTTCTGTAAAAATCCCCCCCCT
>JAOXJM010000033.1:72429555-72440677 GCA_026413425.1 Tringa solitaria
AAGAGTGAACCGACATTGTTTTAGGTGTTTCTAAGAGGTGATTCTTCTCTACTGCCGTTGACTTTGGAGTACATTTGTAATTCCATAGCCATTGCTACATTTCCAGGCTTCAAGCAAATGTCTAAGAGAGGGTACCAAGCTCAAACACAGATTTTCTGATACAGAATGTAGATCTCTACACTGTGATAATTTCAAATGTTACATTCTGCAGCTTTCAATACCTGCTTGTCACACCCACAAGCGTGAGTATGTTAATTAACAGAACCAAAGAGTTTAAAACAACTCAGGGAGTCAGTTCTGGGAATCTTTGCTAGGCACTATTTTTTTCCCTGGAAGTAAGTTCCATTGCCATGTGGAAGGAAAAATGTAGCAGCACAGGAAAAATGTAAATTATGGAAATCTGATTTCTGACATGGACAACAGTATTTAAAGAAATCAGAACGTACTCTTAAAGTGGTTTTTAGTTTGTTTGTTTTTACTTGCTAAGTAGTCATCCCTCTCAATTCACTTATTAAAACATTTAATTTTCACTTAAAACAAAACTACTGATGTTCAGAGAAGTATAAAACCTATGCATCACCGATCTCCACTTATACTAGAGTGACCTGGACAAGAAAAAGGAAAATAAGAATGCAGATGTAATCACAATGTGCATGTATAGAAGGTCACACTTCACTAAGCACTATCCATATCTGTTAATTACCACTTTAGCATGAATTTCTTCATATTTTCTTCTGTGTACAGTGACTTGATTTCTCCTATATCCTATTAAGCAGGATACAGAGAGACGATGGATGGTAACAAATGGCTACTGAGTATATTCACCACCTCTCTAAGAAACTGGGAAAGACCAGCCTGCAAAACTAAGAAAGACCAGCCTGTGACAGAGCTGTTCCAGGAGAAAGAAAATAGCTCAAGGTATGAGATGCTACTGTACTTGGGGAAAGTTCATTCAATATTTATCCATCCGTTCAACCCACTATTGAGTAACTATAAAAACTGTAGCAGAAAATAATTTCATTTTAAAGTAGTGAATTCAGATAAAATTTTTGTATGTGGTTTATGTTTCCTCAGCTATCTTCTCTGTGGCCACCAACCTAGAATAATGCAAACACTAGATGAGTATCATTTGGTTTGGAGCAATGGCAAGAATGTTCTGCTCTCTGTAGGCTTGCTCTTTGAATCATGATAGTTGCCAGTTTAAATTTGTAGGGCTATAAAGCAACTTTCCCTAGAGAAGTAACAATATCCCATTAATCATCTTTACTGACTCTGTTTGACTGCGAATCAAATTCAAAGTCCCCCCAAGTAGCTTAAAAATCTCTCAAAGTTAACTGTGTAATTGCTCACATACTCCCATAATAGCATAAGTGTATATTCTGGGATTTTTTCCACAATTATAAATCTTGCTCTTTCTTTCATAGAATCTCTCAGAAAGATCCTTGAGCCAAAAATTTCAATTGAGACTGCCAGGCTCAGATTCTCTTTACTTCCAGCTTATAGTAGTTCCACTAGTTCCTCTTAGTGGCATCCTTCTTTTTCTTTCCTCGTGTTCCCTTGAACTTTTTTTTTTTTTCCCCCATTTGCCCAGGATCTGACTAATAGTACCAGAGCAGTTGGAGTAATTTCAGCAGAATAAAGGGAAGAGGAAAGTTTATAGTTATTTAAAACCTCTCTATTCTAGATCTGTCTAGCTTTTTACACCTCTTTATGAAAAATTCAGAAGTAGCAGAGGAAAGCAGAGGTGTTGGCAGTCCTTTTATTGCAATATTATTTCTCTTGCTCAAAATAATGCCTGGGAATTTGCTTGAGCAGGGAGGTTGGACAAGGTGACCTCAGAGGTTCCCTCCAGCCTCACCCATTCTGCGATTCTGTGAATGGATTTTGTTCCATCTCAAAGGAATGCTTTTTCTAGGAGAGCTATTAGCAACAAGATGCTAACAGAGGTGCCAATGACCTCTACTCTCTAGGCATTCCCTGGCAGTCATTACAAAAGAGAATATTTCCGCTTTGTTTTGAAACTGTGAGAATATTCCCTCGTGACCATATCCTGCCTGCCTGCCTTCCTTCTCCAGCAATGGGGTAGGTTTCATGTACCAATTGTTCCCTTTCTATGCAAGGGGACAGGGACAACTAAATTATATAATTAGGTTCAGCCAAAATCATGCTTTAGTTTTCACAGCTATATTAAATACACCTTAAATGTTCTTAGGCTTAATCTCTATTTTACTGCATAAAATACCATACTTCTATAAATGCAAAAATTTGTCTGCACCAGATAATACATGTTAGAATCATCCTACAGTGTCTGCATTAGAGAAAGATTGAAGGAGTTGTTTCTAGCCCTGTGAATCTAAGCAGTAAAAATTAGTGTTGATTTGGTTTAGTGGAAATCTAATTCATTTTGCTTAGTCAAAAAGTGCACAAGTTAAATTTTCCAGACTAGCTATTAGTCAGAGAACAGGCTGCAGTTTGAATTTGAATTGCATTGCATTCAAGAGGCAACTTGGCATTCTTAGGATGTACAGGCCCTTTGGGGAATGGAATAGCCTGTCCCTGTTCCATATATACTCACCAGAGTCTTCCAGTATGAGTACCAGTTAATTGCAAGGACAGATACCTGCTAGGAAAAGACCTATTTAATTGCAGTTGCTATTCAATAGCTGTTGGTACAGCAATGGTTTCTGCATGTTATTATTCTAGACTGGATTCAAAAGAAACCTTGAGGGGGGGATCTTCTTCCTCTCTCCAACAAGGTTAATTACTGAAGCCAGAATGTAAGTACTATAAGCACAAACTTATTGAGTTATTCACTTATAGTCACCAGGAGTTAAATTGCAGTGTTAAGAGAAAATAATTGAGAAATTTTTCTTATTAAATAAACCAACAAACTAAGTAAAGAGAACTTTTGGAGTCTTTAAATCTAGCAGTAACCCTGCATGTGACTGTTAACTGTGAATGCAAATCTGTGGAAACTGCAGCTCAAGCTGTGTTTGCAGCTGCAGGATGCTGCAATGCTGATGTAATAACCTAGAAAATGTCCCAGATGAACTTTTCTTGGTGGCTTCTGAAGGAATGACACTGTATTTTCATATTGAGGAGACAAAAAATGATCTTAAAACTGTGGTCCGAATCAGAGTAGAAAAACATTAGGCAACTTCAGTGTGCTAAAGTAGTTCAAAGTTTTCCACCACAGTAACTTACTATTTTTGTTCACGTTTCCTTTTAAAGGATATCAATCCAAACTAAAAATTAAGTTCAAGTGTCAACATAAATCATCATTTGTAATTGTACTACTTTGTCTCTGCAGTATCGTAGCTTGCAATCCTTGGCTAGAAGACCATGACAGTGCCTGCAACCTTGCCGGGTTAGCAGATTGCACTGGGTCTGGCTGGGATGGAGTTAAACGTCTTCATAGCAGCCAGTGTGCACTGTGTTTTGGATTCGTGGCTAAACCAGTGGTGATCAAAAACCTAAGTCTGGGCTACTGCTGAGCAGTGGTTTGCACAGTGTTAAGGCATTCTCCTTTTTTTTTTTTTCCTTTGAGTAGGCTCGGGGTGGACAAGAGATTGGGAGGGGACGTAGCCAGGACAGCTGATCTGACTTGGCCAAAAGGGGTATTCTATAGCATATAATGTCATGCTTGGCAATAAAAACTGGGGCAGAGGAAGAAGGGTGGGCTTTTGTTTTCTAAGGTGGCTCTTTGTATGGACATTGATCTGCCTGCGGGAGGTGGCGAGTGATTTCCCTTGCATCATTTCTTTTTTTCCCTCCCTCTTGTCTTTGCTGATTAAACTGTCTTTATTTTAACCCATTGTATTTGTTGTTCCTGTTCCCTCCCCCAACCTATTGGGAATGAGAGAGCAGCTATGTCTATTCTTGTATTCTTGTCTATTCTTGTATTCTGCTGGCTGGGGTCAACCCACCACACTGGTAAACTAATTTTAAGTCAATACTACATCATTGCTGCAGCCTGGAGTTAGTACAACTCGGCTGTTATCCAAGTTATGTCAATACCTGGGGTATGAAAAATGATTAGCATTGACAATTTGTGCAGCATGACTACTTCAAAGGTGACCAAAATCTCCCTCAACACTTGATGAATACACAAAACAGCTGAAAAAAATAAATTTAAACAACAAAAAAGCTTACCAAAGCCACATGCAGCCACAAGAAGCAACACACATTAAGGTGGCGGTGCTATTTCTTATATGAGATAGCACGACTCGAAACATTGCTAATGGAGTCAGTGGAGTGGCTTTTAGGAGTTCCTATGTTTGAGAGTTTCTTGAATTTTCTTTGACCAAAAATCTTATTTTACTATGAAGGATTTGAGTAACACCAAATGTACAGTCATGTTCATAAAAGCTACAAACCCCAGAAAGTCAAAGCAGTGATTTTTGTTATGAGTACATTATTGTTATATCCACAAGGATGCTTCTGCATGTTGTGACATGCACTGATATACAATTATTTTGATGTTTCAGCAGTATAATATCCTATTAAAGATGCAAATTGGCATTCTGTCAGTGTAATGCATCCCTGAGGTCTTTCAGGAATTACTACCGAATTTCATTTTTCATTTAGCAAGCTATCTGCTGTACATTTATTAACAAAATGGAACTTTGGTAGATCTGCAGTGAACTGTGTTCACCCTTCAGGCAAACAAGCCCCTCAAAGCTCAAGAGTTTTAGCTCACAAGCTGTCTGCTTGTCTTGCAAGTTTGCTTCTTTCTGCAAGTCTAAAAGCACTCAGCAGACTGACGTGGAAGGGATTGCCTAGAGGAAATGTGAATATTTCAACAGTGAACCATTGGGAAACTTCCACAGTTGAAAAGAAAGGCATCAAAAAATCCTTTCAGATGTGTCTTGGAAGGAAATCACTAATAATGAGATTTAAATTATTTTTAGAGGAAGTATGAATGAAGATGAAGTACAGATTAGAGGCTGGGCCAAAAACATTGTTAATGAGAAGTGAGAGAAGAGCAAGTGCTGAATACAAAGGGCAGGGACTGAAAACAATGATCCAAATCACCAGAGAGACTGAGTTGGAGGAAAAATTGCAACCAAGAAAAGTACTTCCCAGCTTCCCTACTCACTAAATTCTTGAGCAGAACTTTGTGAAAAATGCTCAGAGACACCAAGGATCTATTTTTCATAGATGCTGGAAGAAAAGAGTAGAGATTTAGTTAGCACTAAGTGATTACAGTGTCAGAAGCAGATGCGCTGTAATTTTCAATTATGGTAGGATACTCATTCTGGGAGTTGAGGATTCTGATGCGCAACTCATTTGGGCATTAAACTCATATTCTTAAGGAATATTAAATGAATGCTGTGTGACCTGGGCTGACTAGATTTAAGCATTAGTCTTTTTATGTACCAGCAAGTCTGCGTTTGCTGGCTGTAACCATCAAAAAAAGATCAGGAAGTTATGCAAAGATTTAGGTGTCTGATTCCAGTAAGGCCAGAACTTGTTATATGAACCGGCACCCTCAGGATCAACTGGTTTTGAACTGAAGAGCTTACAAGTGAACTACAAAAGCAGTATCAGCTGATGTAGAAGGACAAGTAGAATATATTAGTGGAAAGCAGTGCGAGAAAAATTCTATTGAAATTGCATCGCACACGTTAGATGAGGAGGAGAAGACTTCACCGAGGAGACTTCAAGAACAGAAAGAACAGCTGGTTAAGACAGTGGCTGAAATCAGTAGGAGAAGACCATGATCAGCTTGAACCCTTAGGTATTTGGGATGAGATGAAGGTGACAGGATAAGGGGGTGTGTGTAAATTTATTAATTTGTTCACAGAAAGGAAGGTGTGAAGATTCCTGATAAGAATGAAATAAGTGATCTTGTCTCACCTTGCCTACTTAGAACTTGATTATTAATAACTATGCTACTTGTAGCAAATCTTTAGTCCAATTTTAAAGAACACCCCCAAACAAACAAACTCCAAAATTAAACCTTCCAATCACATGTTCTACAACCTACACACATGATTTTTGGTGTTTACTCATCAAAGTGATTTTTTTTCCCTAAGTCTCCTTCCCCAAGTGCCCCCTTGCACTTGACTGGGACTCATCAAGCTGCAGATCTTTCAGGTGCAGAAACAATCCAGGACTGCCTTCAGAACCCTTCTAGCTTGCTCAGGAATGCAGGACAATAAATCTTTCAACCTAAAAGCATTTGCAACTTTAAAAGAAAAGAAAGAGGAGATTCCAGAGCAGTATTTTTAAATATCTCTCCACGATTTCTTGGTGTACTTAAGGAGATCAAAAAGACTTGCTCAAAAAGACTTCTTAGAAGTTAAGGAGAGAATGAAAGACCAAGATCCTTGTTCAAACACAGAGAGGGGTAAGATGAAGATATTTTTTTAATGTTTTGGTTTTTCCTCTTTGTTGTTGCTGTTCTTGTTACATCTCATACTAGTCATGGAGGAAAAAAATGCACTTAAAGCCCCACAAGTACATTAAAATTTAATGATCACCATAGTGGCTTAAAAACCTGATATTATTGTATTCCCAGGTGATAGTAATGAAAAGATCAGAGACGCAGGCTTCCTGGAACTGGCAGATTAGATCTAAGACTTTGGAATCTGTGTGTTTCATTGCCTTTTGGCGATTTTTTTTGTTAACATATTTTACCAAACTTTTACTCAGGAAACAGAATTATGGACATTGCAGTTGAGTTTTCTTCCTCAATTTCTGTGTCGATCTGTTATCCATTCAGGAATATAGTAGATGCCATATTACAAGGGTTTTGCACGTAAATCATACCAGTATAACAGACAAACTGCAGGAGGTATGCCATGTTTCCTCACAAATCATCAGCTTGGCAGAATTACTACATAAGCCAAAAGCCATTTTTTATGAATTGCTGTAGTTTGTATCCTGCTGTGTAAGCAATCTGCTTCCTTAAAAGTTATAATAACTTCCTTCATAAAAGCCATTGTCTTCAAAGTGTTTGTTTCATCTAGACTGTAATTTTCAGAGAGTGGATAACAAAACAATTTCCCTGGTATTTTCTTACAGCTATAATTAGCTACAATGAAATTGAAGTGAATTACATGTTCAGCTACTATCAGCTTTCTAGGTCTCTTGATCAAATCCCAGTGATCTCATTCCCCAGCCCATTTTATACATGTACAGGTACCTTGATAATTGCTTCCAATGATTCTGTTCAATTTAGGAAGATCTACTTTGCAGCATTTGCTTCATGTTTGATCTGATAAATGCTATACTTGTAGCATTTCCCTGTTTTCTGTGCATCTTGCATTTCTGATTACATTTTCAATAGTCAAACTACAAAAGCTTATGTTTAACTACAGATTTAATCTCAGGAACTACTTCAAGTTAAGCGACTCATTATACTTCACATTTCAGTTGTGTAAGCAGTTAGAGCTGGGCAGGGTAGTTGAGCACTCACTTAAATGAGCTGTGCTTTTGGGTAGGCTTTAAGCTGTGATACTCAATCATGTAGTATATCTTAGCTGAGTGGACAATAACTTACTAAACTGAGCTTCTTGATAGTATTGGTTTGCCTTACGTTATTACTAGCAACACTCTTTTCTACTCAGAGGTCACATGCCACCTATCTTCTTAATGCTGCTTTGTGTTTTGCTGAGGCTCCTGCATGACAAGCTCAGTTTCTCCAGAAGTAGTACAGCGTTTGAAAATGTCTTTGCAATAATTCCTAGATCCGAAGAAGCAGCTGGAAAAAGTCATGGAGCAGAAGTATCAGGATATTGCAGAAGCTGGTTATGGTGCCAAGAGGGGAAGGAATTCAAATCACTGCTTTGTATTCTGTAATGGTTGACTTATTCTGCCACAAATGTTAACACCCCTGAGATGGACTGAGAGCCACTGCTAGACTGTAAAGTACTTAGAATTCTAGTTTGAAGTGTCCAGAGGCCTAAAAAATAGCAGAAAAATGTGAAATCCAAAGGCTTTATAGAACTGAAATATTTTCTGGAACTTGTTGTGTCAGTGAAATTAATAGGACATGGCTTTTTTGTTTTATATGTGGAAAATAAGCAGTGACATTGGCATGCTCTTTTAGTACAGTATCTTCCATCATAGAAGACTACAGGTCTGAAAAGAAAGGAAAATAGTGAGTTTTCTGCTCTGGTGATTCATCATATAATTTTAGGCCCGCAACTAGAACAGAAACCACCACATCCTCAAATGTGACTCTTTCACCCTTACCAACTAATTGAAACCTTCTGCATCTATAAATAAATCATAAAAATCTCCTATCCATATTATGACATCCTGAAGGCTTCCAAAACTAATTGGCCCTCTGTTGGGAAACATATAAAAATAAGAATGCTAAGTTTTTCCAGCAATATTTTGGTAAGCCTGTAAGTTGGCTTTGAGAGGTGGTGTAATCTCCTATTATTCATTTCTCAGGAGATTTGCAAGCAGAAACTAGATGGCTTAGAAAGGGATATTATTTGACTGGAAAAATGATATGGGAATATTGCCAAAGTGGAGATTCAGTTATCAAAGAAGGGGGTGAAGGAAAAAAAAAAGATAAATGCAACAGGAATATAATATTCTATTTGAGAAAAATTGAGCAAAAGAGTAAAACTGTTTAATCTTAATTTAAACTTTCTGGGAAAATACCCAGTTTTTTATTTTTTTTTTTGCAAGAATAATCTCTGACTCTCCCAAGTTCAGGGTGATTTCAGTCATTAGAAGTTAAAACTGGTATTCTTACTCTAAATAATAGGAAATTGTAAATGTTACTTTGGTAGTATAGATGTTTACAGTAGGTATATTGTTATTGCTTCAATTGAAGTTTGATCATCAAACTTCATCAAACAGGCTCATCACTTAAAAATACAACTCGAAGTCTCTCTGGAAACTTGTTTCAAATTTGCTTACCATTTAGGTCACGTAGCATCAGGAAATGCCACAGTATGGTTTAAAAAAGGATCAATTATTCCAATAGTTGCTCTCGCACAACTTTTTTCTGCGTTAAACACAAACTTCAGAATATTTACCGAGGATTAGGTTTTGATACTATTAAGGATAGATTTAAAAAGGATCGTGCTCAAGGAGGTGCAGTCTTCAAATAGTCTCAGTTCTTGTACAGTGAAAGCGTGCAAGATGGTGTAGGAAGCTCCTCTGTGTATCTGCCCCGCTTCTGAGGTAGGGAGAAAGGAGCAGAGCATGTGCCTGGTTTATCTTCCTCCACTCTTGAGACTGACTTTATATTTTACAGAATTTATGTTGTGTTGGTGCTAAGCACAGCTCAGCACTACTAGACATTCCCAGATATTCTTGCTTGATGGCATTTATTTTGGTCAGGATGGAAATTCTAACTAACTCTTCAGAGCTACATAGTGATTAGTGACAATTTGCAAAATCCTCAGGCCTGCAGGTCCTGGATTCTCGAAAGTAACACAACGGGGCACAAGCCACTTGGGAGATTTTTGAAGTGTATCGTGAGTCCTAATGCAACTACTGCATCTGCCAACTAGGAGTAATGCTCCACTGAACCAATTGCTTACAAATGAGGAGGAAGCTCTGAGTGCTAGGAGATATTCAGATTGTACAACTCTTGAAGCACAAGAATGGTACAATCCTCCAAGCGAGAAGAAGAGCGGGCATAGCAAGCAACTGCTGCAGAATGAGACTGGCAAATTAGTCAGAGACTGACAAATGACAGAGAAAAAAATGGAGTGCTCAATATCTCCCTTTTTTTCAGTCTTCACAGGTAAGGTCAGCCTATATCTATGCCAAGAAGTAATGATGAAGCACAGAGTGAACCACTGACAGAACAGGGACAAGTTAGGGACTATTTCTATAGAATGCAACAATGTCTATGGACATGTTGTTCAGACCTTATAGGATGCTTCCAAGAGTGCTAATAGGGTTGGATGATGTCGCTGCAAAGCCAGCCCATCATTCTAGGAAGGTTGTGGAGGTCAGGGAAAATTCTAGATGAGATGAAGTAAGACTGGAAAATATCATTGCTGTCTACATAATAGGCAAATAAATAGGAAGATTCAAGGAACTGCACACTAGTTGATGAATTAACTAGTTAATAACTTAGCATCTGGTTTCTTTTCATGTTTTCTTTTTTTCTGTCTGATAAATGGAAGCAGAAGTGACAATTCTCATTTATTGGATAGTATAGGATATTTATGAGCAAATATTTTTGTGCAAAAATAGCTGTGGTGGAGACAGACCAAAACGTTGCTTTGCTAGTCAAAGACCTGCTGGAACTAAAGAACAGGCAGCACCAAAGAATTTTTCTAGGTGAATTCCTATTAGACAATTGCAACCCATTCTATTAACTTTTAGCTTGGGTTATTTTATTCATAATAGTCAAAGTTATTGCCTTTTCAGAAAGTCTCTATATATCTATAGCATCAGAAAGCAGCTGTTACAGCCAAAATGTATTTAAATTGAAATAATCATTAGCATAGTTACAATATCCATTAGAGTGACCAACCAGCAAAATTTTGCAATGAAAATCCAGATTTTATCATATAGAAGCATATGCTCCAGACACTACAGAAACAAAACGTGACTGAGCTGTAAATCTGATTTGAACAGTTCATTTACTTCTTTTGGGTTTTCAAAATATTTGGTCAAGCAATTCCTGTGATTTTCATGTAATCAGCAAAGAAAATATTTGGCTAAAACAAGTCCTCCAAACCAGTACCAAACCTGCAAGTAGGTTTCTGGTATGAATTTATTCCTTTCAGTATCTATCTGCAGAAAATACACTGAAGTAGTTCTAAATCATTGTAGCATGCGCAGCAGCTTGGATGCTTATGTGAAGGACATAAAAATGCAAGAGGTTACAATATTTTGTACAGCAAAGTTATACAAGTTGAGACGAATAGTTTCAAATTTATAATTTAGAGATGAAAATGAACTAATTCATTTAATTTTACCCCTGAGACTAATTTCATTTCCAATGGTGTATTATGGTATGAGTATTAATGAAATTTTACTTCTGTGTTGAGTAATATGTTATATTAGGAAAGGAACTAATTTTATAGACCTTCATTTACTAATTTCATACATTTTCAGGGATGTTTCAATTTTTCATTATGAATAAGAATGAATGGATACTCTGAAGTAATGGGATTCTGTTTTCTAACAGGCC
>JAOXJM010000033.1:72440777-72452273 GCA_026413425.1 Tringa solitaria
TCCTTGTGGAAATTGCCAGTACACCACATAGATTCAAGAACAGAAACATGCATTAATGTTTTATAAATAGTACACACGGTAATAAATGTTATTGATTTAATCTGAAGATGTGAGCAATTATAAACATTTAAGAGACATAAAATTCTTTAAAAATCTATCGACATAGGATTTTTGTGGAAAATAAAATAACTTTTTATTTTCAGAATTTACATGGCAGCATCCCTCAGTAAGAGTTAAACTGCCCAGTGATCGGTCAGGTACCAGAACGAGACTATACTGTAGAATATATCTTCCATTTTTAGTTTTCACTGAGAAAGAAAATACCCCATCAGTAAATCATATCATACTGACAAATCGGTTTTCCACTTGATTGGTCTTACGTTTAATGTATAGCCTGTGACAATTTATTTATACAGGTGCATAAATTGAACAATTTATGAGGTAAAGATTTAAAAGACACTAGGTGCTCTTGTGAGTCAAGGCGTGCTTAAATGCAATCTTTTGTACTGATCATTTTCAGTTCAACAGCAGTTTTAAAGAAAGTCTAACTGCATGTATGAAGGTCTCCTCCAGCCCCAACCAGTCTATGATTCTGTGACATGGAAGAGTGCAGAATAATGAAAGATCCCTTGTAAGGAATTCCTGTTGGCTAAACATCAACCTGCTTGAGTCCTTTGGTGGTAATAATGTCCTACTCTTCCCAGTCTGCTTTGCTGAGAGGAGAACTCACAGCGATGAAAGAGTAAAGACACATTTTACTCTGTGTGTGGGTGTCCTCAAATTTAAACTCTTTTTTTTTGTGGTTGATACTGCCTCTTTTTTAAAAAGTCACAGTATTAAAATATGTCACAGAATAATTCCTATTGGAAGGGAACTAAGAAGGTTTCTAGTACAACCTCCTGTTCAGGCAGGGTCAGCTGCAGGATCAGGCCACACTTCCCAGGGCCATATCCAGTTGGGTGTTAAAACCTTCAAGGACGGAGACTGCACAATCTCCCTGGGTGAACTACCCCACTGCCTGACTGTATGTGGGCTGAAAAAAGTTTTTTCCTTATGCCTAGTCTGATCTTCTCTTTTTCCAGCCTATGACTGTTGTCTTTTCCTCCTCCCACTCAGTGCTGTTAAGAGCATGGCTCCATCTTCTCAGAGTAGTTTTCTTGTTGGTTCTAGGGGGGCTTTTGTTAGGTCCCCCTGAAGCCATGTCTCCTCCAGACTCAACAAGCCCTGGTCGCTCAGCCTTCCCTTGCAGGGCGAATGACCCAGCCCCGATAATCCTGGTAGCCTTCACGTACTAAACTGGATGTAATACTCTAGATGTGATCTAGCAAGTACAAAACAGAGTATAACTATACTTGCCCTTAACGGCTCCATTTCTTGTAGCTGGCTAGTTGAACACTCCGTCTCATCAGTTGACTATTTTAAGTCACATTCCTGGTACCCTGGGCCTTCTAAGGCCAGGTAAAGGAAGTTTAGGTATGTGACGTGGACAACTTTGTTCACAATACTTCTCCTAGGTCTATGCTGATCTGATAAGGAGAAATTTACACCCTGATTGATCAAAATGCCTTAGCACATGGTTTGCTTTTTGCTTTACTGAATAGTTTTTGAGATGCTTGTTATTTTGGAGGCCTCTCTGATGTTATGCTGCCATACAGAGTTCCATGGCAAAAAGCTGTGTAAGATGGATTCTCTGGAGGCTGAAGCTGACACAGTGACCACAAAGCCCTTTGCTATCTTTTATTTGAATAAGGATCTCCCTACAATAATATGTGTTACTGTTGCTTAAGGATGACCAATTTATTCCAGTTGACTGCATACTGATTCTGCAACTAAAACAGAATTTAAGGTAGTGGGGTACCATTGCACCTAATGATTATAATTTAAAATCAAATTGTGCTACTAATTTATATTTTGTGTGTTTAAAAGTGTTTATGCAGTAAGAAAGGGAATATCAGGGCATCTTTTGATTCCAAAGCACTGAAGTAGTTCCATGATTACAGCCATTACTTAATGATACACAGCAGCACAGTACATTAAAGAGATTTTATTGACTTCAATTATAGGTAAACTAATCAGCAGATAATGACGGAAAGGAAAGGGAATGTAGCCAAACACTAGACTTGAAACATATGTATTGCAAATCAATAATGTTTCAAATTAAACACTTACAGACCAATCATTCAGTGTTTAATAAAACAGACACATCTTACAATTAATTCACTCTGAAAATATACAAAATATGTTGATACAGCTAAATTGTAATGTCATTTACAGTTCCCAGTTGATAACTGTACTGTTTGTGTACAAGGATCTTTATAGTGTGCACAAAACATAATTTAAATTCAGTAAATATTGTGCAAGTCAAGTACATAGCAACTCTGCCCTCCTCCCCCAGAATATCCCAGGCAAAAAAAAAAAAAGAAATATCTTTATCATTTCCCTTTGTTGCAGATAAATAATACACAATGCTTACAGTATTGCTTCTAAATTATAAATAACCGACTCTTTGTCAACACATGAATGTTGAATCTGAAACACTTCAGGAGGCTGATTTTGATTTTGATTTTTTTTTAACTTTCTGCACTTTAAGGTTTCCTTTTCACTTCAGTGCTGCTATAAATGTTTATATAGCATGCAAGTAACTTCTTTCAAGTCTGGAGCTTAGAGGCAGCAGAAAAAGCAACCCAACTATGTTGTGCTATTTAGATATAGCCAAAAATATCCAGGGCACAGTGTCTTGTCTCTCGTGCTGGCAGACATCTTGGCTGGTCTTTATTAGCTGCAAAGTGTCTTCATTTTGTGATCTCCTTTCTGCAGTGCCTCTGCAAGCTCCTCAGAGCCTAGCTCCTCTAAGCAAGCTCCAGTGCCATTCTGGAAATAGCAATTTTCTTTCCTTGGGCCAGATGCCATTAGAGTAAACAGTGGTCCAAAAGACATCACCATGTGCTTGCAGTGCCTTAAATCGTATGGCAATTACACAGTTCTTAGATGTAGAGCCTGTCCTTCAGAACTGCTAATCTCAGTCAATCAGTCAATCTTTCAGTCTCAGATTAAAGGCTTCTAAATTTCCCTGCCAAATGATTTCATTGAAAGTTATTATTATTTTCCTACATTTCTCTTTCGAGGAACTTTGGTCACATTTTCAAGTGTATCTCAGCAGCTTTGGAAGTTGGAAATCTGTGCTGAAAACTAACTGCTAAATAATCCTTTCACTTTACCATCCTGGGTGTTTCCATAGTGGGTGTATTGCAAATAGGTATTGTGAGGCTCATGATAAAACCACAAAGAGACAGGGCTACTTGAACTTGCAACTTCCATTTGTCAGAACATTATGTCTAAACAATGTTTTTAGCTTGGAAGGGATTTTCAGGTAAACTTATACAGGGAAATACTACTTAATCCTGCCTGATAAAACCCAGTTTTAAAGAAAAACCTTACAAATGCAGGTAAGAGTAAAACAAAACAGAGGGATATTAGCATTTAGGTCCCTCCCTCCTTCTCTTTTTTTCTCTCTTTCCTTCTCCCTTTTACTTTTCACAAGTCACCATCTTCTTTCAAAACAACAGAAGATGCAGCAGACATTTACCAGAGTTCTGTTCTTCAGCCTACTTAAATAGTTTAACAGCAGGAGCTCGTAGTTGGCAAAAAGAGCAGTAGTTTATTGTAGAATAATCTCTGGTAGTCTAGTATAGCTAATAGAAAGAGAACTGTATTTGTTTATTATTGTGGAACCTCAAGAGAAAATTTAAAGGCATTTTGAAAAAAAAAGGTAGCCATCTGTGCATGAGCACACTCCCCACTTATAAAACGTAGCAGCTTATTTTGTTGGATGTTTGAAATTCTTCTACATTTTATAGAATTCATCTCTCAGCGTGTTCCTCTCAGTACATTTGGGAAAATATACCTTTAATGCAACATAAATTGTAATGGCATTTGGTTAATTTCAGATTAAAAGACATGGCTGATGTTTCTTAGTATCATAAAAAAATGCCCTTCGTTAAGAGGGTCCTTGAGTAGAAATCCCAACATCACAAGACCTTCAACAGCAGGAAGGCTTGAATCCTAACATAAGGTGGACTTTCAGCTTTGCAGTTAGACTCCAGTTTCACGGGGCCAGAACCCTTCTTACATTCTCCCAGTTGTTGGTGCCTGACTCCGTGCAGCTTCTGTCTGGTGAAGAAAAACACCTTCCTGAAAGCCCCGGTGTTCTGTAACAGAGTAACATACGATGAAAATACCAAATTCTTGTTTTAGCTTTGCTAGGCCAATTGGAGTGAGAATGACACTGATCTCTAAAATTAGAGCTGTAGATACAATTTGGCAGGGAAGCATTTTGCTGCTGCAGGATGTATTTAATTTCAAGATTCGTTTCCACGTCACCAGAAAATTGGGACTGTATTGTCTTGGCAAACTGTGTTGATCTATAATTATACATGAGAGGTAGAAGAAGATAAAATAATTTCTTTACCAATGGTGAAAGAACACAGTACAAAGGGCACAGAAGAACAGGGAGGAGGAAGAAAAATCAAGAAATAGAGTTGGATCCTATGTTGCTGGAAATAGAATTACTTCACTGATTTGGATGAGGTCTGTCTGATTACTTCAGCAGTGGAACCTGCTCTTGAATGGAGATTGTTGTTTAATTTCCTGGCATCATAGAGAACAATCATCTAGGGAATCTCAAAATGTCTCTATCAAAAACACGGGAATTAGCAAAGGGGAAAAAGTTCTCATATTCTAGGTTATCACCCTGCCAGTATTGATTTTGTCTCTGTGGTATGGCTTCTAAAGCTTTGTCCAGCTGTACTGGGCACTGTACTCTATTTCATGTGTCATTTGGTTTTGTGACTTGAAAACTATGCCAGACAAAAAGTTACAGATTATTGCCAATAGGGTTCCTTCCTAGTACTTAGTAGATATATAGAGAGAACCATTTACATCATTCTGGCATTTTTTTTCTGAAATATTGACAAGTAGTTTTCTTCGCATTTTACTCTCTTCAGACAAAGCCAGTTTTAGTTTTTTTTTAAATAATGGGAAATTTGAATAGAATAGTAAGAGAAGCTTTCCAGGGGGGCAACTCAACTCATAACTTGTCCCTTCTGAAGCAAAAGTGCATTATCTGCCTTATGTCTAAACCAACCAAGTACAGAAAAAGGTGGTCCCCAAATCCTGTTGGCTGTCACCTCCTGATTACTATTCTGTAAGGACATTGTATGTCCTTGTGCACAGAATTACTGTTGCAGGTTTTTTGTACCTCTGGATTTAACTCAGGATTTACCTCTTAATCTTTGTTCCCAGGTTAACAGTAAGCTATAATCAATTGCTTATTAATCATTCTTGACATATGTTCAGCTAATTAGCAAAGAAAAGCTGGTAGACAAAGTCTTTTATTATTATAGGTGAGCTTTGGGCAGGTCATAACTTTACCTTCTTACCTTTATGCATGTCTCTATTTCATCATTAAAATTTTTATATCAATACACTTCCTTGAATGGTATGTTGTATTTTTCTCCTAGAGACATGGATGGGCACAACTCAACAAACGTGTGCATCTGAATATTTTAAAAACCATTATCAGCTGTGCCAAACTTTGAACTTATACATGAAATTATTCATGTCCATTGGCACTTTAGAATGGAGAACCTGTCTTTGTTTTATTTTCCTTTTCAAATAAAAGGATGTTTGCTTGTCCTTGTTCCTTGCTATTCCTTTGGTGTTTTACTTGTGCTGAGTCAGCTCTTGTAAGACACAGTATCAGCTCCCCTTTGAAGATGGGCATTTGGAAATTTTACAGGTTACAAAGCATGAGAATTCTTTGAAAAGCCACTGAGATCTGTGAGAACAGTCACCATGTCCCCAAGGACACGGTGCTGTCTGCTCTCCCTCACGCCTGTCACTATGGCTCAGTGATGGCAAACAAAAAAATTATTGGATGTAGCATAGGGTGCCTTTTGGAACACCTCCAGAAGGTGGGTTCCAGTGCATGAATAGCTTGGCTCGGGGTTAAATGGGTTCCTTGTTTAGTCCAGATGAGAGGCTGAATACAACATACTCTGATTCTGGCTACGTCCCTCTTTTGCACAGTTGTCTGACAGACTTTTGCTGGAACAAGAGAATAATTGCCTTGCTTGCATTGATAGATTCCTTACACCTTAATATATTTGTGTGTTTCCAAAACAGCATCATGCGATAATGTAATCAATGTGCTTTTAATGCTCTTCATATCTTTATGGAAGTTGTGAAACAAGAAAATACCTAAAAACTGCCTCTGGGATTTCTTGCTTACTGATCCCTGAGTTTATACACATTGCTGCTTATCAGCATCCTTTGTTCGCAGTCCATTTGAAATCTTACTTCACATGGCAGTGCTTGCTGAGCTAATGTGGTAAGATTTTGCTCAGAGACCCTTTTGTAAGCCTCCTTAAGATCTTTAAAGTTTGGCTACTGTGACCCTTCCAGCTATTACGTTTTCACTTGTAACATCAAAAAGCAGTAACGTTTCTCTGTCGTGATTATTTGTTTCTCAACCTTTACTTCCTCAGTTTTAAGATTTTGTTATTCTCCAGATGTTTGCCTGTTTTTAACTCACAGTACTGGTTCTGTTTTTTAATAGGGATACAAAGTAAACCAGAATTATTCAGGATTGCAGCTTATCAACTCCAAGTTATTGCCTCACTTTCCTTGTCTTCTTACCCCAAGTCTCCAGGTATCCGTTACTCTTCAAAATACTTTGGTGGGTAAATAACAACTTATTTTGTAAGTTTGCTAATTAGCTTCCTATAACCTCAAATAACTATCAGCTGGTACCTATGATTTGGTGATAGATTTTGTTTCCTTCTCTGTTCTACCTGTGGTACCCACTTCTTAACCTGATAATAATTCTCTTTACACTTCTGTTGATTTAAGCTATTATTTCTCATGTGATTTTTGGCTTTGACAACTTCTTTACAATGTTACTATCAGCAGCAATGCTTTCCTGTGTTATTTGTTGCTTTGTCCTTTTCCCACTTCCTAAGCCTCTGACCATTCCTATGTTTTTCAAATGGATCAAACACAATTTCTATATTCTTTAAGATTTTAAAATTAGTATAGTAGCTACCTCTGTCTGGCAGGAAAGCACTCTCAGAGCACCTTCACAGATCCTTCTGGTATGTAAAAGATGGTTTAAATTTTTGAGATACAAAATAACTTGCTTATGGTCTGAACAAACTGAACTTCTCTTGATCCAGAACTGTATCTCGTAGCTCAGCTACATCTCTGATCTCTAGGGAGCCTGACTAAGGCTCAGTGAAACTAAATCTTTATTCAAGCCTCTTACCTATACGTACTTTTAAAGCTGTAGCTGTCCACCTTGTCTTCTTTTTAATCTGACCAGTGAGCAGTGTAAACTAGCTTCCCTTCAGTAGCCTTAAGTGTCCCCGCTTGGTGTCCCCAGTTATGCACTTGTATTTACAATCATTCTCTTCCTGCCTTTAGTTTCTAATTTTATGGTACTTCCAACATAACAAGGTGATGTTTAGCATCAGCTTTGGCTCCTGTGTGTTCTCCCAGCTTGTCATATATGGTGGTCAAACAATAATTTCACCCATCTGTAGACAACTCTTATTTCAATACCCATACTATCTGGGGAAATACAGATGTTGTGTGACTTCTGTGACAATGTTGAGTACTAGTCTACATGTTGGTAACTGAAGTCAAGATGATCTCATTACCAGAGGAAAAATTCATGAGGCATGGTGCTCTGTCTATGATTTCTATCTTGATTTGAGTACTTCCATCACATCCTACATAGCTTGTGTCATAGCAGAGAAGATTTGGAATAATGAACACATAGGATACACATAAGTACAAAGGAGAATAATTTTTAAAAAGTAAGTGAAAAAATTGTTCTTTCGAAGTCAGGAAATAATTTGACAAAAATTTAACTAAATTTAAAAGTCATCTGGCCTAAAAAAATAGTTACCTGAGAGAGCTCAGTATAATCATTAGCAAATTTACCCCTAGCATTTTGAAGACAGTATTTCATTACTGAAGCTTTCAGCTTTTGTTGTTTCTAGAGATATATTCCCTAGAAGTCAATATTTGATCTCAACCAACAGTGAGGACATAGAAAAATAATTCTTACTGCCATGATAGTAAAATTATTCTGCATAATGCTGTATTCATTATCTCCATAATTACTGCAACATATTGAAATGGCCTGATGCTTTTCAGGGAGCAAAATCCAAGACAGGCATCTGGTCTCTGAAAAGCAGAGGGGAAGATCATGTTAAAGACTAGTTATGTACATGGCCTAAAGCTCAGATTCTCAGGGTTGCTTCACTGACTGCTTAGTTTGGTTTTTTTTTCAGCGGGTGTGGGGAGGCAATAGATATTTTACAATAAATGTATGCTTTCCAGAGGTGTTCATTAGAGGATTAAAGCACAGTTGTGCCCTGCCCTATAGAGATCCATTTATTCATCTTGTGCAAGGCACTTATGGGAGCCATTACCATAAGCAGGAGAGAAATGTTAATTCTTATTCTCTGTGCACTGGTTTTAACTTGTTTATATCCAAAGTCAGAATCAGACTCTTTGTCTCTTCCTCTGAATAAAGAAAAAAGATTCCAGTGGAGACATTTAGTATTAATGGTTTATTGCATAGCAATAAATACTTACTGAGGATTTATTTATTTACTGTTAATACATACATCTTGTCTTGAGCAATCTCTTTAGTTACTTAAACCAGAATATATGTGATTCAGTGTTGGCTCTTAGTAAACAAGTTCCAACAAGCCACTAAATCCTGGGGTATATTAATTTGCTTTATTTCATTTAGCTAAATCAGATAATGATAAATCTATATTTAGAATTAGAATTGCAAGGAAGAAGATAACACTATTAAAAAAACCAAATCCCAGCAGTTCTAGAAAGACTGAGGCCTTGGTTAGAAACCAAAAAAAAAATCCCATGTCTTTTACTTAACAGGGAAAGTCTGGAATATCATTTTGAAGGCTGTTTATGCTGTATCTATCACTGATAAGACAAATAATCAGTGACTCTTCCAGCCTAGAATGTTGCTTAGGGAAATCAAAGGAATTAGATGGAGGAAAGGAGACATATTATTTGTTTTTTCTTTAATCCTTGTAAATTTGTTCGGATTAATATTATAAGATCTTGGCTAAAACTAAAGCTATAGCAGTTGGGTCTGGTAATCTGGTTTTTCATTCATTAAGAGGGTTTCCCTAACTTCAGCTATAAAACAAATTTAGGCATTGTGTCTGCTCTGTTGGAACCTAAGCCCTCCAGCTCAAAAACTGCTGAGAACATTAATGGAGACCAGCGGATACAGAGCAGTGATGTGCCCTGATTGCAATCAGAATCATGAATTAGAAATTGATGTACTGCAGAATATAAAAGTAGGTATTCAGTACTAAATCAGATGAGAGGAAGTTTATGATGACAGTAATGATTAGCTTGATTTTCCCCCCTGATTCTTACACAATAAATCACTGTATTTTACCAGCCAGAATTATTTTCAAATATATACCTTATATTTGGCTAAATTTAGGATAGTATGGAAACTTGCTTTGGTTTTTTGTTGTTGTTTTGAAATCTTTCTACCTTTGGATAGAGATTAACCAAGTGAAAAGAAAGGAGAACAGCTTCTGAGTAATTTTGATATTTATAGTTGTAAAGCCTTAACATCATACACTAACGTTTCCAAACTGGAAAGTGCTATTGACTTAGAATGGGAGATGTAGTTAGCAAGAACTCCTGAAAATCATGCATTTGCTCAGAAATCTAAATATAGATGGCAAAATTCTTTTTTGATCATTTTCAAATTCTAAATAGCCATTTAAAAATTTAAATCTGCCTACTGGGTGAAAAGAAAATGTCTGCAGAAAGCCAAGACACCATTATCTGCTCAAGCAGGAGAGTTTACAGGCCGTTAGTAGCATCAGCGTCCACCTGCCCTTCCTGCAGCTGGTGACTCTTGTAGGGGCAGAAATGACACTGCTGTGACTCTGCAGCCACTTTAACATATGTATTGAGGCAGCTCTCAATCATTTTTGGTTTAAGCTAATGTGTCAGGTGAACTATAATGGCTAAGGAGCTGGCAGAAAATAATTCCGTATGTCACATAATTTCAATGTCTTATCATCTGGAACTGGGCTAATAAATTCCTAAATTGGGATACACTTTCAGTAACAGAGAATTTGCCCTCAGTGCCTCATGGGTGCATCTACTCAGGGTAACAATACTCAAAGAATATGCAAACTTTAAAAGACAGGGTGTATGATCCATATATTGGATCGAAATCAAGTCTATCTACCCTACAAACATCAGCTTCTATTCTCCATTGTTTCTTTAATGCTGTCTATAGAAAAACCTAAAAATTTCTTTTCTTGCTTATTTTTGCCTTGTGGAATTGCATAAAAGGATGTTTTCACCTTTTAAAATACTTGTAAACATTAACAGAGAGTCCAAGGGATCAGCAGGATAGTGAGAGGGATAATGTCTGCTAGCAGCTTTAATATTTGAGCAGCATCCATTCGTGCTGCAAATTTCAGGTGAGTATGGTTTCCTAATGTCAGTGTTGTCTCTAGTGCCATTAGTATTGCTCTGAAAAGCAGGTACTGGGTGCACTTACACAGCTGTCGAACTGTTCTATTTCTGGGAATGTCTAAACAAGACAATAATTTTCTTTGGCTGTCTCCACTGTGGCATAATTACAATGACAGAAAAGTTCGGCATGAATTCCTTCAGTCTCTCTTATTCCATCAGCGTTCAACTACTAAAACTTTGGCACTTGGTGAAATTAATTGCTGGATAGAGAGTCATGAGGTCTCATTTTCACATTGTATAATTATACAGATATGAAATATGAATAGCAACTATTAGAAACAGCTCAAAATAGCCCATACAGGCAATTTCTCCCTTGTAGGAGAAATGTTAAGAAGTACTAAATACGTATATTTTAAGTCTAATTTTTATGATCCCATCCTAGATATATTTACATTTTGCTAGAATGCACTTGTTGAAGGCTTCTTATTGGAGAGGTGTATCAACATCAGGAGGACATCAAGTAGCATAAAACAGATTGCTAATAACTAAAAAATGAAGCACAAATTACATATTAGGGAGTTTTGATTTGTTGAATCAAACACAATTCTGCTAGAGCCAGAGCTCAGTTTATTACCGGCATGATACAAAAATTATTGAGAGATTTACCTGAGATCTTTTGGTGCACAAATATTCATAACTACTCTGCTACTGAAATGGATCTCTTAGCATGAGACAATACATGTGTTAAACAAAAAAACCCCACAGTTCTGTAGATGGGACAACTTAACATTGACCTGTGGCGTACTACATAAAAAAGAATTATTTTTTAAAACCCCTCCCCCCAAAAAAGAAGTTAATTTGCGGACTATACATTTTTTGAAATATACATACAGCTGATCTCAGTTAAAACTACAGAAAGATTTTTAAAAATAAATTGTCTAAAAA
>JAOXJM010000033.1:72481281-72497293 GCA_026413425.1 Tringa solitaria
TAAGCAGAATGAAATTCCATTTCAGTTCCCAGGAAAGAAGGGCTTTACCCTTATATGAAGAATTGTTCTCTCCAGCCATCTAAATGATGTGAAGGTTTGCAGAACTGTCTCTAAGACTGGACATAAAATAAGAAATTAATTCCCAGGTGTCCAATCATTTAAGAATATTTTTCTTTTTTTTCCTGTCCTTACCAAATTAACATAGACAATGTTTTCTTTTATTGCCAATCAGTTACTACTAACTCAAGCAAGCCTTATTTTTGAGACATTTAAATCACTGAGCTTCCTTAGAAATTAACAACTTTAAGAATCGGTACTTTTGTTTGAAGACTATAGACTTTCTTTTGCAAGAACTAACATTTGATTCTAATTGCAGCTCAAGTGTCAAGTGCGACTTTGCTGTTTGTGTCTGTATCTGATATACCTAAGGATAATGACCTTTCAGTTCATCACACAATGTAAAGTAAAAGCTAAATCTGGAGCATTGTCTTAAATCAGCGTTGGCTCTGTCTGCACTCAAGGAAGTTATACTCACGAGTAAATTAGATTAGTGTTTTAAGAAATACCAGTAATTCCCTTTTCTAAGTATAGAATGGCATTGGTTAAAAGAAGCATTGTAAATCTTATTTCCAATTAGCTTAAGCCCTATAAACATTCACTGAAGGCCCTGCTAAATCTGCTTAAATTCAGAGACAGTCCACCATTTGCCAGCTGGTAGTTCCTGTCTGGAGATTTAGCAACAGATATCTGTGGGATGGGAAAAAGCTGATTAGTGATGAATAATGAAGAGAGACCAAATCCCCATTAACTGGGTCTGAAAGCAGAGTCTAACAAATGACCTGACATGATATTTAATAGAGCCCGGTTAGGCAAAGAGCAGTAAGCAATAGATTCTGCTTCATATGAAGGACAGTGCAGAACTGCCTATATCTTACTTGCTTTGAGCTCCCTGTGGATTCAGTGAATTTTTAAGAAAGACAAAACCCCCTTATATTTCACCAAACTGATAAATAGATATTTAGCGCATGGATGACAGTCTGCATTTTCATAAAGCAGATGTGTTTAGTCAGTTTCACAAACACTAAAAAAAGAGAAGCTACCCTCCAGAAATGGGGGAGGAGAGTTTCAGTGATATGATCACAATGGAACAAAAAATATTAAAAAAGGTGAGCCCTTCTATTTCCTCTCATATTCACCTTGCTCTCTGTGAAAGAAATCACTAAGGCAAGTTCCAGCCTCTCTTCTTCTGTATTTGAGAATACATTGAAAAAATATTGAAGTCAATAGCAGTCCACTAACTATGGTGAGCGTTGTGTCAGAACTACTCAGCTTTTGATATAGCAAATTACCCATTCTCTCAGGCAGAACAACTTCCTCAGATGACAAAAAGCATCAACCATCCTTTGAGATGAGTCTCCTCTTTGACATGTGCCATGCTGGAAAGCTGAGTAATAAGCTTAGGATTCAAACTTATTCCATTCAAGTCACCATGTCTTCTTAAGTATTTAGACTTCTCTGCTCAGAAGATTATTTTTTTTTAAAGCATCAATGCCACATTTATTTTGTTATTTCAAACATCTGTGGATATCATTGATAAAACTGTGCATCTTCAAACCAAGATCAGTCTATAGCCGAGTAAAAAAAATCCATAATTTTTTCTTCTTCTGAGGATTACACACAGAAAGAAGAGGCTCACTGTTGTACTGTAGTGGATTTCATATTCCTAAGATAAACAGCAAAAAGAAATATCATCTTGTTTTCCGATTCCCATGTCTAGACACATTTTGTGTAGTGGGCAATTCTGAATTATCGGACTATAGCTCCGCTGAGGTGTTCTGCTGACATCATGAGTCATACAAACGAAGCTCAAGTGGTTTATGTTGTCATTAGAATCCCAAGATAGAATTGTATAAAATGACATAATTCACAGTGTGCCTGTTTGTTTAATATAGTAATACACAGTCTGAGTTCCTGATTCAGTTCCTTTTTATTCCCATTGAGCCCATCCTTTCTTTTCCCCCAAGTAGCTTTCTGACAGCAAAATTGAAGTAGCAGTTTGTTCTAAAATAAGAGGTATTTTTGTAATTGGCAGATTTCTTTATTGAAAGAAAAGAATGAGCATTTCTTGAGACGGAAACGTAGAAGTGATTATGTCAGTGGAGATGAAGAAGATGAATTTTGGGTTGAAATGCTATTCATCAAAATTGGATCAACACAGGGGTTACTAAAGCAGGAGAAAGTAACAGCTGGGAAGGAACAAGACCCTTAGATGAAAGTACAGATCAAACTGAACTGCTGGTCTGAAGGGTGTCCCCTTTAAGAGATTTAAATTGTTTGGAAAAAATAGCAAGGTATTTTTTTATTCAGCAAACAATGGATCTGGAAAGAAACCTTACACATTTGGGATTTGTCAGTAGAAGCTCTTCGTAAGGTTTGAAATATTTTGAATGACAAACCATGCTTTATTTTTTGAATTTGTGAGCTGGCATTAGAAAGAACCATTCTTCCAATATGTCCTCAAATATTCTTGACCCAAATTTCTCTTTAGTGATAAGCTAATGCTAAGAGAAAATGCTGGTTGGACATTATGTGAAACTGGAAGTCTGGAGAATTTTAAATACTGGCTAGTTTTTAGTTTTTCCCCTCCATGCATAAAATCCAATTGCTGCAACACCACGGCATTAGGTAGCACAACAGTTTCACTTTTCTGAGTCTTGGACATGGTTCTTACGCATTTTTGAGCAAGGAAGAGAAAATGTCTAAAAACATGAAGCAATCAAGAGATCAGCCAGTATGTGCTCTTGCAGACGTTAAGATAGGCTACTTAAATGGCTTAAGAGTATCCAGTGAAAATTTAATTACTATGTGTAGCCACCTTCTAGTACTCTTCAAAACTTGAATGAATAATGCATTGCAAATCTCCTATGATCTCACCCTAACAAAAGATAGTTTTCATTAAAAACGAAACAACGGTGTAGCTCATAGTCTTGATAGTGGCTGTAGATGAGACTATTTTTAGAATGTAACTGGGGATTTTATGCTTGCAAACATGTTGGCCATGATAAGAACCCTTTAGAATTTCTTCTTTGAAAGGAAGGATATCAACAAAGAGCTATTAGAATAATTTAAAATTCTGAAATGATACTCCTGTTTGTTTAAACCTGTTTTCCTTTTGAAACACAACTCTGGCTGATGGTATAGATTCTTCTCTAGTTAAAGTATTGTGCTTGGATTGTTGTGAAATTCGTAGCTCCCACTCTCAGCAGCGATATGACACAAGGAAAAGATCAGCAGAGAAAAAAGTGGAAGTCTTTTTCATGAAATGGCACCATAGGATGTTTCTTCAGGGAATATTTAAAATAGATGTGTTTACTTCTGATACACTCACATGTCTGATAACAGTAAGCAGATTAAGTATATACAGAAGATCTTTTATGCCTGCTTCCTTTGAGTGAAGGGTATTATGTTTGTAAATCAAAGTCTAAATGCTGGCAAAGGGAACAAACTGCATAATCCTATTGAAAGGTTTATATCTTTAAACAGCATTTTAACATAACTGTGACTTGACCATTCCTTCAGTGCAGCTTCAGGAACAGACACATGAGGACATGTTTCCCAATAACAAATCAGTCACAGCTCCTAAGAAATACTTTTTCTTGATTACTTTCCTAAATTTTCAAGATGAAGGTATTTTTATATTTTATTTTATACTCTCATTTTCTCACTCATTTTGTAAGAAGCTGCTCAGTAGTAATGTATAAAAGCCTGTAGGGAGAAGAGATTAAAGAAGCCTTGGGATCCAGCAGGGTAGTCGAGTGAACAAAAACCAAAAGCAGGAGAAATATAGAGGGCAGAGGAGAAGAGCTGCAATTTTTGAGGAGGAGAGCAAAAGGCAGAGCTCATGCAAATCTGCGGACAGTGAGACTGGTGCCTGAAAAAAAGGAACTGATTGTGCAGACCAAGATTGGGTGACTCACTCTGGTGAGAAGTTAGTTCTGACTAGGAAAAATACCTGGAGCAAGGAATAAACACAGCCACAAGCTGGAAGCAGCTGGGATGTGGGCAACAAATTGGGGTAGAAGAGATCGGGCGAGGGAGACACAAGACTTTTGTCCAAAAAATATCTGAGCTTTTAACAAGAGACTGAAATAGGAAAACTGAGGCCCTAAAAGTAAAACATATAACAATGAAGACCAAGTCTAGGAAAACTGGTGGTACTTCAATAGAGAATGGTTGGACTGAGTAGAAATAAAATACCGAATAGAAATAAAATACCAAACAGAAAGATTTAGGCCCAGTAGAGCATATTCCTTTTTAATAACTAAGATGGAAGACAAACTCAACATTAAATTTGTGACACCCAGTGGCAAGTGTGTCGGGACCAGAAATACAGCTGTATGTTGGTAAGCCTGTTGAAACTAGAAAGTCTAGTCAGACGTGTCCTACATGCATTTATACACAAGATGAACAACGTTAAAGATTTTCACATGATTGAGGCCATACTCAAAACATTGCATCAGTAATTTAACTGTGGGATAAGAAAATATTTGGAGTTCATCTTCCAAACAGAAAAATTCAGGCTTATCCATTTCAAAGTTAGCTCTGAGTTTCGTAAAGGTATTTTCCCAGCAGCTGCTTTATACCACCTTCACAAAATAGTCTTGTCTAAGAAAGTTCTGATTACTAGGAATAGATGGATACTGTGCTCACTGTGGGGCAGCAATAAATCACTGGGGACCAAAAAAAGGTTGAAAAGTGAGAAGATGACAGGAGTATTTTCATTCATTTTGGTCCTAGACGCGGCTGGGATTTATGCAGTTATAAAATAAGCAGTGAAGTTCTTTCCTGTACAAATTGTCCTGAATCTTACCTGTAAGTTCTAAAACTTACAGGTCAGCATTTTCTTTCAAGTCTAATTCGCAGAACTGTCATTTATAAATTTACAGTCCAAACTGCAGATCATTTTGAACTGTGTGTATGGGATGGATTATTATCTCATTCTAAATAGTCTGGAATGGAAAGTCGCATCCTACATCAGTTTGTACAAGAGAAATGTAATAGTGATTTTTCTCAATGTATCACTCAATTTAGTATGAAATGAAATTTTTTATGAGATTAAATTGGGGATGCAAACCAATTTTCAGTGAGTGTTTACAATTCTAACCTTAATACATTGCTAACTGGGTTAGGTGACAGTGATTACTGTAGTTCTGTCTATTACACAAGATATCCCAAGGAGGAACACTAACGAAGATGAAATATTGATTTAGTGTTTGTAATGACAACCAAAAAAGAAGAAACTAGCACTTACATTAAATGAGATTCTAAAAATCAGTGGGACCTCACTTCCTGATCTAAGGAAGGCTAAATTTCACTGAAATAACATAAAGAATTACTGTAACTTAATCATGACCACCAACTTAGAGGTTTTGTTAAGGAGTCAAAAATCTCTCGTAGAAACCTTAAGAAAGGAAAAGACAAGTGTAGTGGTGGCTGAGGCAACGAGCAGAGAGGACAGCTGTATCCTTAGCAACATTGTCACTAGACAAACACTTAATGGAGCTGAATCCTGAAACGCATCTGCACACAGTCTGACACTTGGGCTTAAACCTGCCGGAGTGAATTTCCACTCCATTACACTTAACTACATTTCTCTATGAGACAGTGGTGTCACCTATCCATATGGTAGTGCATCATTTGGACGAGGGCAGGAGAAGCTAAACTCCCAAGTTTTCAGCGGGCACTACAAAAGCACATCCCGTAAAGTCAAGGATGCCTGAACAGCTTTTGATGGTACGTGTACATGGATCACTTGTAATTCCCAGGTGAAACACTGCTGCAATTCTGACCCACTGCATGCTAAATCCAGTTTGAGTTTACACATTTTGTGAGTGTGTGGGGTTTTTTAACACCTAAAGTTATTCCATGATGACTGGGTTCAATTTTACAGCAAATGAAAATACAAAGACAAAGAAGGAATCCTCCCCTCTGCGCAGAATATTATAAAATAATACTGTGAGACCATTTGTATGAAAACATAAAGTAAAAACAGTATTTCTTTTGAGGTAGCATGCTTCTGGACACAGGGTTTCCTAGGCAGCTTTACTGGATACCAGATATGACTTGGAAAACAAATATGGTAGGAAGTAAGGACTAAGAAAAAAAGCAGGTAGCTTTAAATAAAAAGTCCAACCAGTAGAGTAAAAGCAAATTGATTATGCTGAAAAATGAGGACTTACATCTAGAGAAAACTAAATGTAAAACCTACTATTAATAAATATTTTCTGCCTCAAGCCATTCATACTTCTTTCCTCCAAATACACAGCTGGTGTTTAAATCTGAGTTTGAGAAGCACAACTTGAGCACAGCAATACTAGTAATATCACAAAATGAAAGAAATAACCATATAATGACATAATTCTTGGTATGTTTTCTATATTATGACTATTTGGGCACTAACCTAATAAAAAGCTTGTGGTGCTTGCATTTTTCTCTTATGTACTGTTATTTTTTCTCCCTCCCATATTTGTATATGCTCCCTACCCCTTAGATGTTTACATGTTTCTTAGTTTGATTGTATTAAATCACCATAATGTGGGATTAAACTGTTGGAATCTTCCTGTCCTGTGAACATGGTAATACAGATCTTTCATGGTAACGCTATGTGCATGACAAAATAGGTGAATAAGTAGATTAATTAAAAAGTCATTTTTTTCCTTGGAGAATTCACAACAAGGAAAAGAATGAAGTTCAGCAAGCAAATCCACTACAATTCCCTTCTCCTAGCCCCATTCCTCACTTCAGGAAGGCATCAAGGAAGGGTTATTATAAAATGGAATTGGAAAGTGCTTAAGGTTGCCTGTGAATTTCTATACAATTTATACTATACATCTCATAAAATATTTCTGAAACCAAAGCTTATTTTACCCCAGGGAAGACATTTTTGTAAAAAGCTTAATGAGTAGCTGTGGGTATAAGAAACCTTACTGATCACCCCTTTGTACAAAATAAATAGCGTAAATTATGCAGTTTGAAGTGAAAAAATGATTTGCGTGATAGGGCTATAATGAAATTATGGACCACCTCATTAAGAAAGCTCTTATAAATATGTATCTGACCATATTTAACTACAGGACACTTTTAGAGTTCCTTCCCAAGTAAAGCATGGATAGAATCTCTGAATGAAATCTTAACCAAACTCAGATCAAAAGAGGGGAAAAAAAAATACCTTCATAACAAGGGCAATAAAAATGAATTTGAAGTAGGCAATATAAAGCTGCCTCTTGAAGGCAGTAGGTAGTAGTCCCTCAGAAGACATTAGCCTCGGAAGCTTTACCTTTTAATCTTCAAATCTGGGGAAAGAGAGCAAGAAGAGAAAGCATAAAGTAAAAAAAACCACATTAATTGCTCCACAGCTGGCACAGACAGGGTGGGAGGCTGAAGAAGGCCAGTGGAGTACACCAGCTTTCAGGTGGACTTCGACACTTTAGTACTTTAGGTGCTTTTAAAGGTAGAGAAAGTGAGAGCAAACAGTCTGCGGGAATTGCCATTCTGTTTGGCCAGTGGCAGCGATACGTCTGCTCCCATCACTTCACAAAACATTGGCATGACAGTTTGGATAATGCTTTAAAAAATTGGTATGGGTACCAGTTATTATTTTACTATCAGTGTCATGCAGTCATAATGTGCAGCTGTAAATGAGGACTGAGGGAAACGTTCTGGCTTCTATATATTGGAGAATAACAGGGAATTTCACTGGGCTGGAGTACAACTTTTAAAGTATCCATTCTGTGAATTTATGGATGGGAACGAGATTAATGAGCAAATATTAAATAAGTAGGCTCTTGGAGAATTTGACTGTGTGGTCCCTGATGAAACAGTTTACAACAGAAATGAGCTATTTTTATGTATTAATACCTTAATCTCCTTGTTTCGCTGCAGTACATGCAAGTATAAAACTTGCCTTTCACTATGGCAAGGTTTAGATTTGCTAAAAATGACATAGACCCTCAGGCACCAGGACTTGCAAATACTGTCGCTACTCAATCTAGTTTTGTTGGGCAGACCCTTGCTCAGATTCATTCCTCAGCATACAACAACATTGATGTTTCTAAGCCTGCAAAGAACATTTGTCTTGCTGAAGGACATTTACAACTGCTTGAATTTAACAGATTTTTATATATATGGGTCGTGTTTGCTCAGGGATAGAAGTAGGAAACTTCCAAAATTTTTAAACTTTAAAAATTTTTTAAAAAATTAAGTACAGAGAAAACTTAAAAAATGCTTAAAAACGTTAAAAAAAAAAAGGTTTAAAAAGTCACTAACACATTGCTTTAATGACAAACAAGAGCTCCAATTGCTTGGAATTTAACCCTCCATTATATCCCTATCAATTAAGTTCCTATGTCTAGAAGCCTCCAACCCATACATTCCAGAAATACAAGAAAATCTGTTTTGAGTTGGGAAACTTCATAACACTTAAAACTGACTTCACGCACACACCCTGGTATTTTACCAGCCTTTGTATTGGCACCGAGTACTATGAGGCAGTAAAGTGGAGTGGAATTTTTCATTTCAGCTCCAATGTTTGGAAAGGCACTGAGTGCTCATAACTCCAGATGAAGTGAAAGGAACATGGAGATCTTTAACACCCATAAAAATTCAGCGCAGAGAAGCACTTATAATAGCTGATGGCTGGGAGGATGGAAAGGAAGGGCACTGTCATTCTGACCTTACAACCACAAGTAGGTTTAGAGCCAGAGGTGAGCAGGAAATATATTTTCCCTGTTCTGTATCACTGGTATTTCAAAACATTACTCTCTTTTCATCAGGCTAAACGTTAAGATTGTGTGGGGATATAATGTTTTTAAAAGACAGGAAGAGGCAGATCTGGTTCAAGACTGCTTGTACGTTCAGAGGAGGTGTGGGAATCAGCGTCCCACCGCCTCTCCCTGCCTGGATCACAGCAGAAACCAGAACACAGTCTCTTCTCTCTTGCATAAATGTTCTTAACAACAGCTAGAGGATGAGCAAAACCAACCCAATAAAAAACCCAAATAGTTTCCACCCGAATATATCATCTCTCTCTTTTCCAGATTTTCGTCTTGAATTCCTGAAAGGTTTTCCTGAATAAAATCTTTCTTCAGAAATCTAGTCCTCCCAAAGTATCATTAAAAAAACCCCCAAAAAATTTAAAGAAAGCTGGGTCTGGGTAGGGGAGATTACACACTGAGAATGTCTGTGATCTTTTGGAACAAGTAATGAATTTTTGCTTGTCTTTACACCACAGAAATAAAGCAAGCTCAAAATTTGGCCTTTCCTTTTAATTTAAATTAGACATTTATTAGCTATTGAAAGCATTTGCACTTTTGCAGGCGATATGTTGGTTTCTTTAAAGCATCCCACTTTCAAAGGATGAAACCCTGAACTTCAATCACATTTATGATGTCAGCCCTTTCTATTTATTACTAGTTTGCTATCATATTGTTTAGCTTTATTCTTCTTTATAATAAAGAACATTAACAATTTCACCAGAGTAACCTGTACTAAATATCAAGTGTTACCCTACAGAATCAGCAAGGTTAATCCACATTGTCTAGGATCATTGACATAAAGATAGCAGGTACTTTTCTAGCACCTAATCTTCCATGAAACAAAGACCAATAATAAGTACAAATTGAAATCCTTGACATGCCTGAGGTATTCCTCTTTGCTGACAACATTTAGAGTACGTTTCTCTAAGAAGATGCTCAGACAGCAAAGCCACACATCTCAGCAGTGTCACCTCTCTCAAAAATAGTATCAGAACTGTCAGGTCATTTTGGATCCCTATTGGCCTTAATACATCACTCACATTGTGTTCCTGTAACCCTTTGCTATTTAATCATTATTTAAAAGAAAGGAACATAACATTGCAGACACTTGTGGGTTTGGGTTTTTTACCCCTCATTTTTGCTGCCCTATGCACAACCAGCGCTTGAAAAGATCAGATGATTACGGAGAGGATAGAGTTCTGGGGACTCTGCTTCTCTGAAAATAAATTACATTTACCGTCGTTCCTGTGCTGAACAAAACACTGAATCAGCAAAATGGAACTGGATTCAATCAAACTGACCCCCTTTATCTATTATTTCACTGAACTTTAGTTATTTAAAAAACTCCAAACACCTACACTTTTTTTTTCAGTGATGCAGAAAAAAGTTTTACAAGTAATACTATTTTTAAAAGGCCAGCAAAGATAACCTTAGCAGATCTGAGCATATCATCACTCACCCTGCGAGATGGTCCTAATATGTCTAGATAATTTTTTTAGCTGTTTCTCTTTCTTGATCTTCCTATGAACATACCTGAGAACTCCATGACTCCACTCCAAAATAAACCTCAATCACCATACACTTTCACACGAAAGTATTTTCTTAGCAGCACTTCTGATGACTACGTCAAGAGGCATTTTCCCCCTCCTGCCTTTAAGTTGACATTGATCCAAATAGCCAAGATTCACAGGTGTTGAGCTTCAGCTGTGAAGCATTTGATCTGACCACCCACAAAGAATTTCCCTGGAAACCTACAGCTATTGCAACAGTTCTCCAGCTTGCTATTGAGTATAACAGCCACTCGTGGTCACTTCACCATCACAAAGCCACAAAGGAATCCTGAGACATGTCCAGATTACTTTATAGCACCTATTGTAAATTAAATAGCCCCCCTTTTTAGTCCATTCAATTGCTTCAAGCTCCTGGCTCTGTTAAAAAGTGAATAAAGCTAATTGGGGCTAGTTTGTATTTCAAATAGAGTTTTAAAGATATCTGCACCGAATTAAGTAGAGTAATTCATGGGAAATGTTTGAAAGAGGATTTACTACAAAAATCTCATTGTTAATTTGCACAGAGGGACGGCATCAAAATTGTGATTTAACAGGCTGTATCTACTGCACAATTGGGTGCCTTTGCATGTGTCAGCCTACACCTCAGTCTTTGTGAGCAGCAGAGCACAGAAATAGGTTGGAATTAGTAATTGTGACCTTCAATCACAAAACCAATAGGTATGCGATGCTAGTGCAACAATTAACAGTGCAGGCATATAACACTTGGTTGGCTCAGGCAGGTGGCACAAAAATAAACAAGACCTTTCCCGTAGGCTTAAGCTTTTCATTTCTCATTATTGCTTCTCACAATTCACACAGACTCTGACTTCTCATTCCCTAGTGGTTTACTCTGCAATTAAGACCTTTGCTTCTTAGTAGGGACTAAATGAGACTCCTCTGTTTCTCCTGTGTTCTCACTTGAAGAGCCCCAGCCTGAACTTAACCTAGATGTGTCTCTCTTACTGGTGAGAAATGATCTTCCCTCTGCGACTGGGAAGCAGACTGTGCCTCAGGTCTGTTAGAGAACAAGGGTTGTTCAATCATCGTGCAAACTTCTGAGGTTTCCCTGTTTTCTGCAGGATCCCAGAATCCAGTTGTTCAGAAAATGCTGACAGGAGCTGCAAGAATACATACAGCCTGTTGATGTTTTGCCGAACGGACTTGTGTACACCATTTTCATTTTGGTCTGTCATGTTCACAACAGTGAATATTTACATATTGCAACAGCTGGCTATATATCTTATGGGTCAAAATAACACATAATTTGAGTTTCTAATATCTAATGGTTTCCATTTCAAACTAGAAAGACATGGAAGCTTTTCTTCTTGTAAGTGTTTACGTATAGCTTTTCCTTCTCCACAATCTATATGAGAAATCTGCCAAAACCCAGTAATTAAGAGATTTAATAAATCATTAAGCTATCAGAAGCAATGCACATTACTATTCATTTTTCAATCCAAAACCATAAAAATTATCTTCCTCTGCAGTAAGACTGTTGTAATGTTTCAACACCTCTTTAAAATGCTTAATGAACTAGGAGGATTTGTCTTTTTTAACCAAAAATGTAGAGAGTTTCTCTCCCAAATGTTAATATTCTGTTACAGGAAGCTAGCTGTATAAAATATGTTTAAAAAAATCTGGATGGTAAAAGGAGTTTTTTTATCCATCTGCCAGTGATATGTAGGGTCCATAGATTTAGCTTTTAATAACTACCATCACATATAAAAAACCGATCTGTTCACACACTAACGATGGTTAGAATGGGAATCATAATTTAGGTCATCTTTGAGAGAAACTTTTCTCCTTCCCCCCCATTTCCTTCTGTATAGGCAGACTACAGCATAGAGTTTACTTAATATTAACAAATAAAAAAGGTAAGAGTTTACCTAAATGAACAGATAGGGGTGGAAAGTGAAAGGCATTTTGTATCCTTTCTAAAGACTTATTTCTCATCTGTTTCTTAGTTAGAAATTCCTTTTACTCTCTATAGTGTCATTAAGAGAAAATTGTTGCAGTGAAAACACCACTGCTGTATTAAAAGAAGCAATCCCTCAAACCCTTTTCTGTGAGGGGCTTCTTTGACTTCTCCAGCTAGTCTGGTGAACATACTGGCAAAAACACTTTTTGTTGAAAGATTCACACATTAGATCAGCTGAGACATCTCACATTCTAGTTCTTTTGTACCTCAAAGAACTCATTCTGCAGGCCAAACCTCGCATTGATATTCACAGTATTTTAAAGGTCAAAACCAAGCAGGAAACAAAAGTCAAAAAACAATTCAGAACTTGTTTACATATGAGAGAGAAACCAGAAGTAGGAAGGCAGCGCAATTTGTTTATCTTTACAGGTCACCTTTTTTAATTTGATGTGCTGTATACCGTCAAAATCAGAGAGTTTCCAAGGTTAATAGTCTATCAGTCAGATTGCATTCAAGAATCTTTTAAAATATGGTTTGTGTTAATAAATGAAGTCTGAAATGATTACTTTCTCACTATATCCAATGTTTGTTTTATTCAGAAGCAAAACGGGAACATTTCATGAATAGCAAGTGGTAGTCGGGTAAGTAATCTAAAGACTAGCATAAGAGGAAACTCAAAGGTTATAAAACTGTAATCTTAAAGTACAGTACTGAAAGAACTACAAAAACATTCAGGCCTCTGTGTTTGAAGCTTACTAAAAGTGTTAGGGCTAGTTCTACACAAAACACAGCTCTTTATGTTTCTTTATTTTCAAATTATGAATTTTTGGTCAATTAAGAAAATGTAAACATCCATAAACACAGATACCATTATAATTATGAGGATTTATTTAGAACAATTTTATAAATACTGTATTCATAAAAAGGCAGTGTCCTGTGTTAACTAAACACATTTTATTGCATTGTTATTATGCAACCATTGGAAATGAAATTAAATAGTTTTTGAGTATATACGGCTTTAAAATTGTAAAAATAAAAGATACATGTTCTTTCCTGTGGGATGTCTGAGATGGCATCTTCAGCAATACAGCAATTTAAGGTGTTTCATAGGCTCTTCTTTTTTAAAGACTTTACCCCCATACTGAACCATTCACCCACAGTTTTGCTGATTATTGTTGGGTTTTGCACCTTGTAGTTTTACAATGAAGCAGCAGCAGGGAAGGAAAAAAAAAAAAAAACCTGTTGTGATCACTCCTAATTACTTATTTATATGCCCAAATGTTTAAGTACATGAGTGAAGGCTGAAAATCTGTGAAAACAGGTTGGCTGAAATCAGCAAAGAAAAGAGAGATTATTTTCCACAAAATTCTGTTATCATGGTATACTTACCACAAATTACATTTACTCCCCTCAGATGTTACCAGAATAGGCTCTAGATGCTTTCACATCCCCTCCCCGCTCCTCCCATCACACTTTTTTACTGAGAATTGCTAGGGGATCATAAAAGTGAAATAACGGACTAACAAAACCTTAGGGGTGAGATTTCCTTCTAAATAAAATTCTGTTTGGAGACACGAGGTCAAAGGGAAAATGCCTAAAAGCTCCATTCACTTCAGTGAACTGGGAGATGTGGTGTTCTCAGGTTTCAGCAGAGTTCCTAGCAATGCTTATCATACAGTTATTTTACAATACTGTGCAATATATGTGTTGCCTAAGGCAATAAATGCGCCTTTGTTGAAGGGACGAGAACCTCTACCCCAACTACACAGCCCTCAGGGATCAACAGTCTCAAAATGTTCTTAAAGTTCCTCTCATCTTGTATAAGGTAACTAATCCAAGAACAAAAGCTTTTCAGAATAACTTTCCAATGTGGAATAACTTTTGGCGTTGACTTTTTTCTGTCTTGGGTTTCATCTTCACTCCAGAATTAGTCTGGATGATAAAATGCTGTAGGATGCTCAGGTCAAGTCTTCATTAAAGAACCAAATCCTGAATCTAACGTGTTCCAAGTAGTGTATAATGCCCCATAATGCACCTTCAGACTCAAAGGAAGCAGAGGAGGGGAAGAGGAAAATAAAGAGGGAAAGGAAAAAAATTAAACCCCAAATAAAAACCTAGGCTAGTTGTGTCTTGAAAATGAGAAAGATTCATTCAAGACAATCAAGAAACAGATTTCAGGGGGGAAAAATACACTGCAGCATCTTACAGCACAGTAGATAATAGAAGTGACAAATGTGAACTCAGATGTTCCAAAGCAAGACGAAAGAGGGAGAAGCTGGATAAATACAGCTACTCGTGGTTAGAAGGAACAGTGCTTACTCCTTGTCATTAGCAGGGCTACTGGGAAAGAAAATCCAAAGCCCTCTGTCAAGCTGGCAGGCTGTTTTTCAGGCTGACACTGCCCATTCCACAGGACAGTCCAACTGTCCCTCGAACGTTCTGTGGTGGTGCACAGTGGACATCGTAAGTGAGGAAACAGAACCAGCTCTGTCTTACTGGCAGACCAAGTCAAATGTTTTCAGAGCCATTTAGGTTCCAGTAACAAAGAAGCTAAATCAGGGTGTAAGGTGTCTCTAAGGTAATGGTGTTACAAGTTACTTGAACAGTAACTACATTCAGTAATGCTCATCTGCTGCTGGTTGCTTCTTTTTCCTTCTCTAATAAGCAGAATCAATAGGATATTAATATAGTCACAGTCAGAACTCACTGTGATTGTCTGCATATTTTAGTTACTTTCTATTTTTTTTAACATCACTGTAGACTGCCTTCACAGACTCCCATCACTCAGGGTATGTGGTTAGTAGGCTGTTATCCTGTCTTTCTGTTGATTAATGAGGACATAAATTGAAATTATACCTAATGCCACTCTTTGTCACATTAAAATTAACAGCTGCAGCTTGGTCCTCAGCAGCTAAGCAATGAGAAGACCTGAAAGTCTTTGCATACCAACATTTAGAAGGCAGCGAAGACCATGCCTCAGTTTTCTGCTGTGTATATTTGAGTCTGAATGCTTGAAAGTATGGAACAGAAACACAAGGATAGGATTTCTACTTCACCTGTAACTTCTAGCTTAATTGGAGATAGAACTGTGGCGGTCTGAGTCCACACCCGAAAGAAGGTGATATTAACTCTGCACATCAAAGGACTGATCTCTGCAGAGATATGCTTGTGTTCCGTTCATTTTTTCTGTTCATTTTTCTCTTTTGGCATGCCTGCTAAACAGATTACTACCTTGTTTCAGGAAGGAATTTTTCTTCTGATGACCTTGGGAGAAATTCTTACAGGAATTTATTTATGATTTTTGTCATTCTTATGACACAGGGAGAACGCTACACTTTCTAGGATCATTTGGGGATTTCACTAAATGAGCTCAACTTTTGTTATGCTCTTCAGCTCTCTTATGGCACATCATCATCCCAATAACAAAGCCACAACTATAGGTCTAGTATTGTTATGGGATTGCGGAAATGCTTTTGGCTTATGATGAGTGGCTAAGACAGTTTGTGGGGCCATACATTTGTTGAACAGATGAGGAGCTGAAGACATGATCTGAGGATCCATCTCTGTACAATAATGTATGTTCTTTTCTTTGTCTCATTTCCCACTCATGATTTAGAGTGTATATGACAAGTGTCTCAGCTTCTGAAGGCTAAAAACCTGCTTCTCTTTTTTCATCTTAATGGATCCACTTCTACCTTACTTTCCCTTGAACTGCTTCAATCTGTCAAGCT
>JAOXJM010000033.1:72500568-72519221 GCA_026413425.1 Tringa solitaria
TATCAAAGTTGTGTAATAGGTATTCACCTACACCCTCACCTTCCCCCCAAAATGCCCCCATCAACATCTCCTACTGAATTACAAAACAAAGAATGAAAGCCTTTTTAGTCTTTTATGTAGAATTAATTTGCATATATTATCTTTTAAATTTGTATTTTTGCAGGATACTTGTACACTTGCAAGGCTAAATAATTTAATCTCACAGTCCTGTAACAATTTCCAAGATGGAGCTACTCCCTTGATTAAATAAAACTACTGGTGATCCTGTCACCAGAATGACAACACACATGTTATAAACTCTTCAAGAAAGAGATCATTTACTTTCAGTGAATGACATCTGCCAAGGCAGCTGTTTAATAAGTAAATTACTGTAATGAATAGGTATACTTGAACAAACAGAGATATGTTTCTAAATCCATTGAAACTTTGGCTGTCTGGAAGCAGGTTCCCTGAATATTGAACAAATATTCACCAACATTGCGGGTCTGAAATTTTTGTTAGACCTCATGACTACTGTCAAGGCTCATTAAAAACACAAATTCTGGGTTTCTCTGCATGGAATCACTGTGTGATGAATTTATATATATTTTATTATTTTTTTTACAAAAGGATCTCTAACAACCTTTATAATATCCCAGGGACTAGCCTGTGTCCTTTGGAATAAAAAGGTTATACCAGCAAATACAAAACAATAAAATTTCCTGGGCTTCCTGGTTCCATTCTGTTTAGATGAAATGGAGAAAAACCCCAGCAGGCTCTTCCCAGTATCTTAGCACTTTTGTTTCCAGTAAAAGTTAGTAATTGTAAGTATGAATTAAATAATATACAATTAATTATAAAAAATATTAGTTTAAATGCTATAAAAATAAAGTTGAATTTTACACTCAATGTTTATTTCTACTGGAACAGAGATTTGGGTTAATTATGAATGGTAATATTCATTCCTACACAGGAAGAAGGGCAAAGTACAAGGACCATCGAACATTACATTTTTCCAATGTTACCTAATTATAAGAACACCTGTGCTGAATAACTTTCAGCTGATCTATTTGCAGAGTGTTTAATAGTCCTTAAAATTCCTCATTTCTTAACAGTAATGGGCCAGCAATGTTTGCACATTAAGTTGTGTAAGAAATATATTGGCAGAAACTGCTCAAAATACTTGTTTTCCTACATTTTATCTAACCACTGGTTTCTAGCCGGGTGCTTGCTTGAGATGTATGCCAATAAGTACATTAAATATCAGTGGTTACTCTCAGTTATTTTTGTTAAGGGTGACGTATTTTGTCTTTGCTACAAAGAACTCATTCTAGGGAAAAAACCCAATGACTCACCTAATCAGCTCAGAGAAGTTATTTGCATGCCAAAAAGCTTGTGCATTTCTAAAATGGTAAAATGGAAAGTATTCCTCCCCTTGTCCCTCTCTCACTCCCTCTTGCTAGTTTTTTTTGGTTTTGTTTTTTTTTTTTCCTTAACACATGGTACCCCTTGCCCCTCAGTACCCTGGGCAGATTTAAATGTCTTCCATATCAAGCACAGTGTCTTCTCCATTACTTTCATTGCTAAAGAAACTGGAAATATTTTTTTCTGGATGCTGCATATTTAAGTGTAATAATAATAATAAAAAAAATCCTTTTATTCACACCGCATACCTTAGCAGTGAGTGATCATTACAAAACCAGACATAAATGTTTATAGTAGCCCTGGAAGAATCATGCAGACAAATGCAAATGGCTATTAATCTTCTTTTGATTGCTCGTATCTGTTTAGTTCCTCCAAAGTTAAGTAGAAAAGTAGCTCTAGCAGTTCATTAGATGAAAGTCAGGGAGAGAAAAGAAGTCAGGAAATACTTTTAAAGGTGTTTTACTGCCTAATTTCCACAAAAATCTTTTTCTGTTTTGGATATTGGTTTATGTTGCCAAGTCAAGGAAACAGCAGAGGACAACTGTGGAGGGGTTTTGGTGGTTTTTGTGTGTGTGAAAGGGTAGTTAAGATGCTCTGCAGTTCAGACAGATGTAAATCCAGAGCCAAGATTATTGCAGAAGTTTCTGCAATCTGCATTATAGAAAAGGGAATCCTGTGATCATAATAACCCATCCAGATTTTAATCTATATTAATTTAAACTCTCTGTTTCCTCTCACCCTGGAATCTCGCTAACTGCTACTGGGAGCATCTGCGAGCCTCCTTTGGCCATGTGGCTGTCTCACAGGCTGTTCCTACTCCTAAGCTCTTTCCTTCAGTGGTTTAATGAGATGCTGGATGATCCAGTTTTTTCTGTCTGGAAAACTGTTGTTTGTCTATTTGGATCAGAGTATTCCCACAGAAAGGCCCCAGAAACAATCTTTGTGGCTTAGTTATAGGAAATTATATATGTTCCTTTACCTTTTCTGTCTGGCTGTTTTTTAAGAGTTAGCCTCAGAAACAAGGCAATGATGTGTCTGTGTAAGAAGAAAACAACTACGGAATCTAAAATAAGTATAAAAAATTGTTTATAAAATAAAACAATATAAGGTCATATTAATGAGATATTTAGAAGATTTTTTAGTTTCATCTGCTTTAAAGAAGAACATGTGTAGAGGATCTCCTAATCTGAGATTCAACACAGGCTGGACTATGACCAGATTTCATATGCCTGGAATTTCCCACTAACACCCTTGCTATGAAACACAAAAAAAGATATGGTCTTCACTGAGCATTTCTAGTGCGGTTTAGAGGGCAAACCCAAATCTGAACTGGATCTTTAACACAAATTGTAATGTATTTATAATCTAGGCAGAGCTTCTGTGAATCCACACCACTTCAGTGTAAATCCTCAATATGCACTGTAAATGCTCACAGACATACAGTGTGTCAATGCAGGGTGGATAACGGCTGTTATTTCAGGTATCTTCAACAGACATGAGCCTATAAGAAGTTTCTTGGTTAAGTTACACAGCATACTCAAATGTTATATATACTTTATATATATCAACTTAAATTCCCTTTGGTGTGCATATCTATCCAGAAGTATCTGAATTTTGGCTCATAATTTTTAAAACTCCAGACTAGGCACTTGAAAAGAGAATATCGTCTTCGAGTGTGAGAAGGTCTGACTTGTCAAATGCTAGACACTGTTTTCCATGCTGCAGCAAGTGTTTTTACTTATTCCAAACACAGACCCTCACTGAAGGGCTCAGGGAATGATTTCCAAGAATTCAGGATGGCAGAGACCCACAGGTCATGAAAACTGCGTAGACAACCCTATGTGTCAGCCTTACATTGACTTTTTCCTCCTCTTTCTCTCCTCTCCATGTGATTGTTTTACTCATGTGTAAGACAGAGGCTGCTGCTATCCACACTGAGCAGACTGGACTGGTCCCAAAGGAATCCCTTGACATTGATGTGAAAAAGCAGCAGGGATCCCAGGAGTGAGAGAGGTGGGAACTTCCTATGGAATAATTGTTTGACCTGAGACTGAAAATGGATTGTGGCTGTGAGACACTTGGCTGGGAACAGGTGAAGAAGAGGAAGAAAGGGATTTTATTTGAAACACAGGTATTAATGTTGGCTTGAAGATGTTAGGAGTGAGCCAGGTATTGAATAAAGGGTTTTCTGTTTCACAAGTCCATTAGGAACAAAGGGAGAAGGGACTGAAGAGGGTGAGGAGGTTCATATGATCCACTCAGTTTAGAATATATGTTGGGAAAAAGTCTTAAGATGAAGCAATTCCTTTGAAAGAATCATTGTGCTTCTGTTGTTATTTTTATTGTAATTACTTTCAGAATCTGAAAAACATCTGAATCCAGAAAGAAATGTCAAGAATCCATTACAAGGGAGGAGCTGTGCAGTTTTAGAACATAGTATCTACATTTAGCTTCTGCTGACAATGTATCTGGCAAAGAAAGATGGAGTTGAAAAGAAGGATGAGACTCCTAGGTGCACAGGACCATAACTAAATGGGGGAGTAAAGGGGGTCTTAGAGGTCTTTATTTTTTCCTGACTGCCAATCAGAAAGGTCTTTCCTTATTTATTACACAAAATGGCAGATTTTAGATGTAAGCTTAGTGCCTGTTGTTAACAGCAAGTGTTTAGGATTGAAAGGGTTATTAAACCATGGGAGCAACCAACAGGTGGTGTTTTGTTGCATCATTATGTACTCAGTGGTATTTTGGATCCAATATTTCTTTACATTTAGAAATAGACATTGCTTTCTAGTGGAAACCTTAGCAAAACAGAGATCTTTTTCTAACTTTTTGCTCCAAAGTAGGGTGCTACCTACTTTCTTTCCAAGTAAATGTAACAATTTATTGATCCACATTTCGGTAATGCAGAATTTCATATATATATCAATAAGTTGTTGATAAACATATGTACTGTTCTTGTTTCTGGTTTTATGATGAGCAGAATGTCGGAAGGAAACATCCCATACCTTGATGGAGCCTTTCTGTAATTGTGCAGTACTAAATACAGACCAGAGTGCAACTTTTTTAGTAGGCTCTATTTAATGAACCTTATTTTGTCATTTCACTGCGTGTGGGTAAGGGCGACGAGTATTTATGTCTCTACCAGTTCTTCCCACAAACTATTTAATTTCTTACATGAACAGACTAAAAGTGAGTAGGCTCTGCTCTTGTGCATTTGAGAACTCTGATTTTCAGGTCTGGTTTGATCATATTGCAGTAGGAGAACTATGTCAGTGATTCTATAAGCGACCAGGGACAAGTTGGTTTGCAGATTACTCTTGAGTCCTTCAAGACTGGAAATTTCTTATTTAATTGCCTAAATTTCTCAAAAACCTCATTAAATAGTTTTACTTCATGTCGTTGTGGCATAATAGTAGCTCTTCCTGTAGGTTGATATCCTTAGTTAGACAAAAAGTATTTTTCCATGCATGATTCACAATACTTGGGAAATCTTTGTTCCTATTATTGTGTTTTCAGCAAGAGACATTTGTGATAGCTTTAAACTTGTTTGTTGCTTACCAGGCCTCTTGCTGTAATAATTGCTCTTAGAACTGTTATTTGTGTAGAATGAAATTTAGATTTTTGTTTAACCTAACTGTAACCAGACAGCTTGCACTCTTTCTAAAACTGCTCAAAGCCTCTGGTCATACACTTTTTCCCCTTTACACCCACTTCATGTCAAAATGTCACCTAAACAGATGTTCATACACTCCAGACTTTCAAACATGTGTGCATTTTCTACTAAAACATCCTGATTGCTGGACTCAAACCAAATGGCAGTCTGAGAAAACCATGTTGGAAGGGGGGTGTTGAATATGCACCATGTACGTGTGCTATGTGTTTTTAAAGACACCTGCCAGACTACTGCAGATGTAAGAGCTATAAAAACCATTTGGCATCAACCAATACTTTCGGCATTTTTCCTCTTGTAGGTAGTGGAAAATATTAACTTCTTGTATAATGATGGAATTTCTTTAGGTCAATATAGAGATGAAGAGTTCTTTTTTCTTTTTCTTTTTTTTTTTTTTTTTTTCTTTCCCGTATAGTGTTTACCTTCTCCTCATTTTCATTTCTTGCTTTGAGTTTGTCCAGTCATATTCCTAGGGCAAATGGGACATTCCCTGAGGTGTGACCAGTGGGGGTAGCTATATTAATTCTCAACATTATCCACTCAACTACGTACTCCTTTTCCCCTGGAAGATGGTTTTTTTTTTTTTTTACACTTTCTTAATTATACCATTTTCATACCATTCCAGTGAGGGAAAGCTGGGGATCATGCTGAATACCCTTCAGACAGACACTTTTCCCAGGTGAAGTGTTAACATGCCCATAGGCTCAGTTTGTGTTGAAGGCAACATAGTCATTACAAGTTCTTTTACCTTAGTTCAGTCTGACTTATTTCTCAGTTTAACTACCACTATTTCTGGCAACATGTGGCATTGTAGTCCTGTTGCTAACTTCAATTAAATATAATAGTCCATTTGCTTTCCTTCAGACTGATAACTGCCTCTGAGGTAATACTGCCCATCAATCCCCATGAAGAATTCCTCCCGCTATAGTCATTCTCTTTCCACATTTTTCACACTTGACTGGTGTTTTTGAACACTGCAAAGTGATATTATATACTGTTATCTCTTTTCCCAAATACTTTTTCTTCTCTTTACCTGTGGTCCAGAGCCTGTTTTCTGTGTGCTCTGACTTTGAGGAATGTTTCAGGTAGCATTTTGGATTCTTTGTCCTGTTTTTTCTTTTCTGTCTTGGCCATGAAGTCAGAAAAACTGACCTTTCCCAACATTATGAGTTTTATACTCACTCCTATTTGGCCTATTTTTACTGCATTGTTACTCATAAACTGTGAGCTTTCCATCCCAACCATACAGCTTAGTCCCTGCAGTGGTGTTCTATCTCTCTTTCTTGAAGCTTCCCCAAAAATGCCGATCTTCAGAAGTCATTTGTACTTGCTTCTGTTTTTCATCTTATTTTTGCTTCACCTCTTTGTTTAAAAATGCATAAGTTGCATTTCCCTTTTTTATGCTGAAAGTATCGCTGTCAGAATTCTATGTTGCAGAACACAGTAGCTTTTGGCTAAAAATAAAGACATAAAACATGAAAGAAATCTTGGAAATGGCAGAGTGTTTCAGTTCTTTTTTTTCTAAATGCATGTATCTGACAATTCAACTGGCCAAACCAAAGTAATGGGAAAAATAATAAAGAGAGAGACTTAGCCATTAAGTCTGTGCCTCAGGGCAAGATGTTTTGGTTGACCTGGTCTCATCCTTAGTTACAGCTTTGTGTTGCAATGCTCCCCTTAAGTGTCTTTGTAAGATTTCATTTTCCTAGTATTTTTTATGTGAATAGTTCTTCTTTGGGGCAGGAAGGGTCATTACTTCTGAGATTAGTAATTTTGCTATAGTCCCTGAGAGCTTGGCAGGTAGGCAGGTATCTTTCTTTGGGTTTGTTTTTGTTTTTATTTATATATTTATTTATTTAATTTTTCTCAGCAGACACCTCTTATTTCTTGTCTGGTGTCTATTGGAAGTGTTGATGCATAGCCCATTGCTCTTTCAGGTGTTACACTATAAAGCTTAGCCTGTCTCCGTACCATATTCTTGAAAGAAAACACAGAAGGTTCATTGGACTTTGTATAAAAAAGAGTGACTGAGCTCTCCTATTCTCCTAAGCACCTATTTTAACCTAGTGCCTTAAAAACACTTGCAATACGCTTTTCATTCTGCCTCAGATGATTATGTATAATTTTTGTCTATTTGGATAGAGATTCGACTGGAAAATCTTGAGACAGAATTTCACCCGTAGCCAATTTCTGTGTTGCATGTGTCTTATCTATATCTTCCACTCTCCATCATCATGCTCTCTTCTGTATTTCTTACACCTCCAAGAACGACACAAACAAAACTGCTTCATTGCCTCGTAAGAATCGTGTATCTAAGAAAAGAACTTGGTGATGTCGTGTCATGGAAGATTTTTTGATGCATCCTTTAATTTGACCTTCACTTTTTTCCCCCATACAGTAAGTTCATACTTGTTCTACAGCAAGATATATTGAGTGAGAAAAATAGGACTCCTACCTGAAATTATTCTCCATAAAATTCCTAGAGAAGATGCTGAAAAGTGTTGTCAAATCTTAAACCAAAAGAACATTGTTTTGTGCCAAGAGATGTTGGTCAGTTATGGTGCCAAGTAAGAAAGGAAATGAGACTCTATAGAGTCTGTACAATTAAGGTATCATTTAAAATACTATTTGTTAGAGCTAACATAATAATGAAAGAGAGAATAATGTAGATAATCTCATGTCCATTCAGATGCTGGGAAACCTGATTTGTCTCTCCAACCATCCTGCAGCACATTGTGCAGAGCCCGTGTGTAGAAAGGGTTACCCCATTTTGGTCATTTGAGCTATTATCAGATTTTTTTACAAAAAAACCTGTTCTATTCATCATTGCTTCTATCAAACAGAGAGGATGTTCTCATGAGAACTTCTTGCTGCACTTTTAGATAAAGGCAAGGAGATGCAGGAGATGTAATTGCTGGATCCAAGGGGGAATTGCCTGCAGGATCCTCCTCTACAATGAGCAGGCTGGGGTTATCCTGCGGGCAAGGGGTTTGTGCAGCACAACACTGGCCCAAAAGCTAAACTCTACGTGCAGTTCAGCACAACACTGCACAGCACAGGTCTGGTCTTAATCAGGTTGTGTGGATCACAAACTCTTCCACTTACAATGGTCTTCTGGTCAGGATCACTACAAACCATTATTTTCAGAAACTGTAAAGAATTGTGTATTTTAGCTACCTTTCTTGCTAATAAAAAGGTGGAAGATCATACTGGTTTGGAAGACAAAATGTCCTTTCAGCCATTGAGTGGCTCCCTCCAGGTGAGGGTCGAGGCAAAGAAAAGCAACAGTAGAAAGTCTTGGCTTCATCCCTTGCCTGTGGTGTTCTTGTTTGGTGAATAAAGGATTTGAGTCATTACATTGTCAATCTGTCAGCTTCTCTGTGCGTGAAAGAAGGATTTCAAAACTGCCTAAGCAGCGATGTGAGCACTTAAGAAGATCAGGTTCCTTTGAAAATCCCAGACTAAATTCAAATGATTCTGATGGATGTTAATATTTTCTCCCTGCTTTTATGAAAAAAAAAAAGAAAAAAAAGTGCAAGGCTTTCTTCTTGCATATTTTCCTCTTTGATGGAACAAAATATCACTGTTGTCCATAAGCTTTTATTTTGCCCAGCCCACAACTTCCTTAACTATTTTAACTGAGGGAAATTTACATTCTGAAATATGTCCATCTCAGAACTAGACATGCCTGACCTACTTTGATGATGTGTTTCAGCACAACAGCAAGCATTTTAATGGTGCACTACTGTAATACATCTTCAGACTGAGAGTTAACAGTAGTTCATAAACTTGTTTCTTGATTACCATTATTCTGTGCCTTGGCTTTAAGAAACTGGTTTAAATATACTGTAGCTGAGTTATGATATGACTATTAATAAAATACTAACATTTAGCTAGTTATGTAGCAATAGACCTCAAGTACTTTACAGAAAAATTAGGGATGGGAAGAGTCAGAGAACCTGAGTTAAGAGGAAAAAAAAATAATCCAAATGTTACCCCTTCCAAAAATTCTCAGTTTACTTTTTCCCTATTGTCTGTTCAAATGGAATAGTTAAAATTGAAAAGACAAGTTGATTTGGACTTTTTTTTTCCAAATGACTTTTCTTAAGGAATAGCTTGGGAAAAAGATTGTGTCACTGTCACTTTATAGTATCTCCAAATGTTCCCAGACATCCTTTGGGGAAAACTATTATAGTTAAAAGGTGCTGCTTCTGAATGAAGATATATTTGGCCAAATGCTGCCCTCAGCTATGTCAGTGGAACTGCCAATACATCAAAGCCCATGAAATGAGTAATTTTCCAGTGGTATAACTGAGGGCAGATTTTGTCCTACTGTATTGAAGTACGTACGCAGTTTAAGAAAAACATGAGGTCTTTTGATCTGCTTATAACCCCTAGTAAAAGCACATGGAGTCATCTGGCAGAATGAAGCTCTTCTGTATAATATTTCTGCAATGTCAGTTACTTGATAGCTGTCCAGCTGATTCTTTAATTCATAATGCTTTGTGCTACGTTACTACATTTCATGCTGTAGCCCTGAAAAGATGTGCCCTCTTAACTTTTAAAGCTATTGTAATCTAGAATTTTTTCCCCAGAGAGGATGCATTGAAGAATTGTAGTGAGTAATAATTTCATGAAAAATTGTCCTGACAGGTTTATTTTTATGTTGTCATTAAAATTATTGTTGTTTTTAACATCATATTGGCATTTTAAATTTACAGAAATTTGGGATATTTATGGAAATGTCTATAAAAATTGTTTCTAATGTCTGCAAAAGGATGATTCATCACTAACTTCCTTTTTTTTGATTAAGCTTTCAATAGTTCTTTTTTCAAGAGTTAGATAGTTTGGGTTATGTTGAATCTTAAACTCAAGTAGAGTTCTTGTGCTGGAGCTGTATTATGTAGTCCAGAGCAGGGCTGTGATAATTCAAATCCATTCCCGTAATCCAAACTGCTGGCAGGAGAAATCACTTGAATACTCAAACAACTGCCTAAGCCACCCCTGAACACCATGGAGTCTGTGGAGAAGTTTTCTTACCTGTGAACCGCTGCTGGAAATCCTCTCTCTTCTTGTGTTATCACAGATTCCTAGAATGGTTAGAATTAGAAGGGAATTTAAAGATCATCCAGTTTCACCCCCTGCCCTGGGCAGGGACACCTCCCTCCAGACCAGGTTGCTCAAAGCCCCATCCAGCCTGGCCTTGAACCCCTCCAGAGATGGGGCAGCCACAGCTTCTCTGGGCTGCCAGCGCGCATTAACGGCTCATGTTGAGCTTCTCATCCACCAATACTCCCAAAGTCCTTCTCCTCAGGGCTGCTCTCCTGCCGTTCTCCATCCAGCTTGCATTTCTGCTTGAGATTGGTGATATGATTCTGTGGCTCTTTGCCAAAAGCCTTATAGTATTGAGAATGTTGACTTTCCCTGTCTTGCATCCCTTGCTATTGTAGATTTCCATGATGTGTTTTGATGTGTATCAAAATATTTAACAAGGCTGATATTTAAAGTATCATTATTGGTGCCTGGGTAAACATCACTGGGAAGAAGCAGAAATTAATGTAGCATAGCTATTGTTGCAGGCTTTCTGCCTGCTTAATCAATCATATTTGCATACATCAGTCTTGCTTCTTGTTTTAAATCTTTTCTTTGCATCTGAAACAGACATGTTTCAAAAATCTAAATAAAGCTGCAAGGCTCTTTCACTGTCACTACACTTCAGCAAATGCTGACCTTACAGAAACTCATATTGGTTTCTGTGTGCAATGGGCAAACCACAAACTGTCCTCAATTTGGGTTTGCTTTGGATATTTGGCAAAGTAGAAGTTGGAGCCTGAAATCTAACGGAAAGAAAACAAATGAAAACTTTCCCGTGTGAACTCTTCCATCCAGCTTCTAGTCTCAGAGAGAAATAGGACAGCTGTAGTTTCCTTCATTGCATGAGTTTTTCTGGCATGCAAATTTTCAAATTTTCTGACAATTTAGAAGCTCAGTGAAGTATATTATTAAGTGGAGATAATAGCTTTTCTAAGTATATGAGAAAGTGTTTGGTTTTGTTGTTATCTTTCAAATGCATCTATGTCCTGCTAAAAAAAATCCTCTAGAAATTATTCTTGTGATCCATTATCTGAAACTACAAGAATGTGTTTGGTTTTGTTTCTTTGTTTGTCTGTGTATTTTTGTTTGGTTGGTTTGGTTTTATTTTTCTGTTGAGATTTTTGGGGTTTTCTTTTGTTTCTTTGCTTGTTTTTACAGTTAAACAACTTAATAGATTTCTCAAGCTAAAGAGGCTCTTAGATTTAAAGTTTACTTGTAACTCTCCAACCAAGTTCTTCTGGAACAGAAACCTTTGCCTAAGTCACCAACCAAGTATAGTATATTTCTGCATGACCTGCATAGAATTCATTAGCCTTTAGAAGTTATTTTCATATGAGTAAAGTCACTGTAAAATAGGACAGTGATAAAATAGGACAGATCTAGGGACTTGATACTATGAATGCATGTGAGCATGCCTAGATCCTGGTGGATATACCTCAGAGATGCTTTCACAGCTTGGCTTATCTTTTTCAGCACAGATCAGTCTCCAGTTTATATTCTTAGAGTAAAAATAAATAAATAAATAAATATCTGGCAAGAAATATTTGGATGCCATAGGATATTTTTAAAAATCTGGCATCAATGGGTACTTTATCATTTCAGAATACAAACATCATATTGGCTTTTGGCCCTAATTCTGGCTAGTCCCCCTTTTTCCTCCCATTCCTCTCATCAATTTGCTTTGTTTAAATCCGAATTTTATTGATTGAGGCCAGAGTAAAGTAACCCAATCCAGACCATGACATGAATAACGAAGTGACTTGATTTCTGTTCTTGGCAATGGTTTTGAAATATTTTTCAACTCTATCTGCGATCATTTAATTTTAGGAGTTATTAAAAATGAGCTATTTCTATGTCTAGACAGTACCCAACCCAAAAGGCACTAATTTCATTGGGGACCCATCCATCTTAGCACTCCAGAAAACCAAGTGCAACCCCAACTAAAATAGTAAGATCTAAAAGAATGGCTTGTTTGAGTGCTTCTTAGAAATTAGAATATTCATGGTTTGAATGAATCTGAATAGCTTACCATTGGGAAAAACAATTCTGAGATGCAGAACAATATCAGTTATGGATTGAAAGATGGCAGGAAAGAACCCGTTTCCAGTGAGAAATCAGCAGGTCTTACATCCTACTTTTAAAATTAATTTCTTTTTCCCCTGGAAGCTCTTGTCTACAAGCTGTAAATACGCGTGAGCCTGTGATGTTCTCCTCTTTCTTTATTTTCTGCAAACATGGTAGTTTCTGCATTACACCAACACTTAGGCCATTATTTCAGTAATTTTTCAGCTTTTATCAGCCTCTTTCACTTTCCTAAGACAAAAATCTTTGCATTTGAATGCTATGGACCCCTGAGGAAATATTTGTTTAAGGGAGCTGGTCCATTTCTGTTACTCTGCTGAAGAAGAAAGCCTTTGCTACAAGGACGATATTCCATCTTAAAAATTGAATTCATAGACAGACGTACACACGTTGCATAGTGTCTACGCAGGAATTTATATTATCAGAGAAAGATGATCGCTAGCATAAATAATATTCTTCATCATTAACACCTATACTGTAAAGTAGGTTTTGCAATACTTGCTTTCTTGCATTTCTGTGATAATGCAGCAGTAGTAAAAAATCATTGTTGACAGGGGGGTTAGCGTACCTTTAACATTTGACAAAAGTTAGCTTTAGCTCAATTATTTCAGCAAACATCTCAACATCTGCCCATCTCTTTCCTTCTGTCGGTTCCCCCTCCTGCTCCCAATTTCAGATCTTTATCTGCAGCAAGACTTCTTGATCTGTGAGGATAACACAGAGTCACTTCTGTGGCTCTTGGGCTTCAAGTGAGGACAGTTTGTGCACTACAAACTTACATGGGGTGCAAGGACACAGTGCACACAGAGACTTAGACTGCTGCAGTCTGAATATGTGCAAACTCTATTTTTTAACAGTCTGCAAATCCGTCAAAAACACAGCCTGATTTTTCAGAGGAACAACAGGCTGGACTTTTTAACAGCTGCTCTCAGGGAAGAATTCACAACCCTACTTTTAAACCGTTAAATAGCAGGACTTTGAAGGTACACTTTGTCAAAATGTCAGATTTCAGATTTGACATTATAAAAATGTAATTTCTCCAGCCTAATTTTTAAAATGCTTATTCTGACTGTGTTTTCTCCAAAAGCAATGTCTTAAGGCAGGCATCTACCATAGATAACAACAGCTCAAGTACTTACATTTTGGGAAAGTGTTTTTATAAGCAACTGAAAAATGGCTTCCTTCAGAGGGAAAAGACAGGCTCCCTGAAAAGGGGCAGGATGAACAACTTGCTTTTGAAAAAGAAATGACTTAACAAAGTACAAGGTGTGCTTAATAACTAATTACATCATTAGCAGTTAGAACTCAAATAGCTTAATCAGGATTCATACATATATCATTGCAAATGTTCTTTAATACGAGTAGATGGTTCAGAAAAAAAACACTGTGCCAAGAGAGCAATAAATAAACCATGTCAGACTATGCTTTTTCATTTTTAATCCCTCAAATTCCCTATTGTTAATAAAAATCTTTACTGAACTGGTACATAAAGCAGAGTGAAAACTGTGCTGTCTCTAACAGGACCATAATTACTCTGCTAGGCAATAGGGGGGTTAACTGTTTGTTCTCATTAACCATTGCAGAAGGAAATGGTCCTTCACTAATTGGCAGATATTGGCTTAACAAAACAATGCTGCACTGGAACACTTAACAGCACATGTCAGGTAAGCAGTGAAATTAATAGAAAATATATGTCTGCTGATGATACAGATGTTACTCGTTAGAAATTGTAAGGTCAAAACTAAAAGTGATGGAAGGGGACATATCTAAATTTGCTCGGGTTCATCTGTACTCCTGGTGACTTCTGATCATCTGCACAGAGAAACACAGAGATTGAAAATACTGCCTGTAATGACTTTTCTATTTAGTCATGTCTAAGGACAGATGTGTGTCTTTTATATCCTAAATGTCAGGATGTGAAAGGAAAGAGAGAAAAATTGTAGGTTTGACTGGGTGTCACCAAATTTCTTTCTAAAATGGTATGTAGAATAAAGTATAAGTAGTGTATTTGCCTCAGACATGTGAAATGGCATTAGTGTTGCATTGTATATGGTCCATTGAATACAGGCAAGGATTTGGGTATGAAAAACAGCTGTGCAATACTGTTACCAGCCTTGCCATAATCCAAAACATAATGTATCAGGTTCTCTACCTTTACTTTTAAAGTTTGTCTTCTACTATACAAATGGTATAGTGTTAATTGCCAGAAACAGAAAAAATCATACAAGCTTCTGAGGTCATTAGAAAAATATGGATTGAAGTTAAGATATTAAGACAGAAAAGCAAAACATACTCCAGACTAAATGGGAAGGTCGATTGTATAGAATAATAATAAAAAAAAGTTTATCTGGAGTTGCTTCTCAAGAAAATCTGTGTTATATGTTGTTTAAGACTTGTTATACTAACTGTGTACTGGTATAATGCAGGAGGAAGTATAAACATCAGCATGACATAATGAAAGAGAAACACTTTGGTTCTGTTGGATGGGTTCGGGTAAAGACAGCAGAAAAGAAATGAGCTGCTGTAGACTGCACGGTTATCACCCCACATACTGTCCTGCAGCCTGAGATTTAACAGCCAGGAGACTTCACTGCGTGGGCATCCTGTCAGCCAAAGGCAGGTCTTACTGACACTGCCCAGGAGATGAAACCCTGTAGCCGTGTGAGTGTGAGCATTCCTGTGTATTCCAGGGGGCTGCAACTGGTAGAAGGCAAACATTACGGCTGCTAATATTCTCGAGACATTGCATGATACGCTTGCTGAGATGAAACACAGGCAGGGACTATTTCACCTCAGTTTTCTCAGAGGAATTGTAAATTACCCTCATGAGATATTCAGTAACACACACAAGATGGGCTGTTTATCAGCCCGTTTCAGATGGGTTAGTGTAATGGTTTCTACAGAAATTTTCACTCCTTGTAATTTAAAATATGGGTCCTGGAGCACCAATATATGAGCTTTAGTGTCGCAGGCTTTAAGGAGGAAAGGAGTTTTACCAGCCAGCAGAGGAAGGGGCAGAACCTCTCCTTTTTAAGACGTAAGGTATAGCTAGGTTAGGGAATTGTATTTGTAGCAGTAATCTGATGGGAACTGCTGCGATAGGAAGTAAGGAAGAGATGGGGACAGAGAGGAAGAAGCAAGGGAATTGTTCCCCTGGCTATATCTGCACAGAAGTTGAGAAGGCTTCAGTGTCCTTCATTAACTCAGTTTCCCCATTCGAGATTGTTTGGAAATTTCTTCTCAGCTCCTTCACAATCTTGTGCAGCCAGAATAAGAACGAAGTCTGATGATTTTCCATCTCACCCATATCAACCTTTCCTTTTTAATCGAAAGCTTATCATCATTGTCTTTTATCATGACTGAGAAGAGATTACCCCTTGCCATTGCACTGATTGCTGTCCTTTCTGCACATAGGGAAGAGATTTGGTAAGTAGGAAGTTTCAGACAGGCAGGCATTCGTGGGAAGGATTACAGCCCTTAATGGTGGCTGGAAGTGATTTTAGGCAGCAGGCAACCGAGGTAAGAACGTACTGAACTCCTATGTTCACGTGAACCTTACATGATGGGAGAAAAGCAGAGCACAAACAACCTTCTGGCATTAAATTAAAAGATAGGTGCGCTGGTAGCACATGCCTGGAATAATCAAATGAAAATGATGGTCTTCAAAAGTCTAGTTCAATGCACTACTGTAGTCCCAGCCAAGTCAGCAAAGATGTAGATTAATTCAGCCTCGCCTCTTGCTTTTTTTTTTCCTTGCTTAGTTTGAGACAGATTGTATTTATTGCATAGGCCAGCACGACACCAAACTACAGCAGGCTCATTCCTTAAATGTCAGTTGATTTTATGAGCTCACATTTAACAAAAGAAGATGCAGAGTAAGAAACCCATAGATATTTATGCGTGGACCAAACATTTGTAGAAAATTACAGAGGTAGAACAGTAAATATAGTATCTTTAAATATACTGCATTGAATTAAAGGGAGAAATAATAAAGGAGGCTACTGATCAGTTGTTGCTCCAGATTTAGGGACAGAAAAAGAGCAGGTGGTGTTGGCAGCACACAGAAAAAGCCATGTACACTTTATTCTGAGAGTAACAGCATGCAGGGCTTTGAGTCTCTGCAGGCTAATGGAAGAAATTCCAAAAGTATGTGCTGGTACACATGGGAAAAGACAGATACTTAGAGAACACATATTCTGGACGTATTCCTTTATTTCTGTTGTCCCATCTATACCCAGTATGAGGTTTTTTAGTTATGTGTTGGATTATTTTTTGTTCTTCATCAATCCACTGTACAAATGATAAACCAAAACTGTAACAGTTTCTTTTGTGCAACCATCAGAAATCTGTCCCTTGTATGATGCTGGAAGAACTGTTCTGCCAATGCCATAAGATTTCAGCAGTATAAAAAAAAAAAAGGAATTTTTCCTGGGTCTCTGAGTTCCTTTATGGGACAAAGCCTTATCTTCCAGTCTATTTGTAACACTGGACAGAAAATAATTTTTTTTCCGATACGACTTAGTGTCCAAGACTAAATTTCTGCTTCAGCCGAAGTCATGCCAATGTGCACGCTGCCTGCAGGGCAGGATTCTTATTACTGTCTCGGAGCAGGATCATCTTCCAGAATAGTTCTGCATCTCAGGCCTTGCTTAAGATCATGGATGCTCTAATACAAATCTACTTTTAGTGAAAGAGCTTCCTTAAGAACAATATTCCTAGTTACAAAGGTTTAATTCCAACCATTTTCAGAGAAAACACTTTTTTTTCCCCCACTTTGTTAATAATTTTAGGGATGACTCCAGGGAAGACAGCAAACTCTTCACAACAGATATTAATTATCATTATAGGTTATTACTTAATGATGAGAAAGGCTGATGAAAGGAAATACACGTGTATATAAAGATGTTGTAAACCCAGTGGAACCCAACAAAACAAATTTTAGTGTTGAGAGGAGACTACATTTCTCATTTGTAATTTTCCTTTTATGATGAAACCTGACTCAAGGGCAGAATTTTTATAATTGCCATTGATGCTTAGATAAAATTCTGTTCAGTTAAAAATTACCCTTGATCCTCTCCAAACTCAGTTAAATGTTTTCCGATACAGTAAAATTTCACACATGGATTGCAATAAGTGGGTGGAGTGTTTTCTCAGGTTACTATTATTTTTTTTTAGCATTGGGAAATGGAAAGGACTATAATTTGCCACTACATTACCATACCAGACCTTATATACATTGTAAACTACAGGGTCTTTACAAAGACTACTGCTCTGTGTTGACTCAAACTGGAATGTGCCTCTAGTACGAAGCAAGCAGGCATGTTGCACTGGTAGAGCAAGAAACCTTCACAAATTTCTCCCACTCCTTAGATTGATCTGTCTTTCTCCTTCATCGTGCAGAGGTTCTTTGCCCACAAGTGTGTAACGCCTCCACTAAGTGAGGACACCACCACCCACGACATGCTAGACGAGTTCTCAGGTCTAGCAGGCACCATATGGTGGTAGCAGACAGTAATCACCGGTTGGGCTCCAGCATTTCACAAGCGGTGGCAGAGAGGACATGGCTTTTTCTAGGGTTGCTTTGCAGCCAGTAGCTCGCCCCCGACCCGCTGCCGTTCTGGGCTGTTTGCCCAGAAGTCTTCCCACGAAATATTAATCCCTGACAGCAAAAGAAATCATCCTCCGTGTCCTTCTCTGTGGAGACAGCGGCAGATTCAACGGCAATGCTGTGCTTGGTGTTTGTCTCTGCAGTGCTCTAAAGCAGAACCTGCAAACCTGACAAAATGGCAAAGATGTCCCTGAAGCACGCTGGAAGCATCTGTCAGGCTCGGGTGGCTGATCACGGTAACCAGCCATGTGTAGAAGAAGTGAGAGGGGAAAGAGCAGAAAAAACCTGTAATATGTAAGGCAGAGACTCGATACTCATTTTCTCACAGCAAAATTGTAATTTTCGTGCCACTGTTGATAAACTGTTGCTGTGCTTAGTAAACCTCAGCCACACAATAGAAAATATTGATACTGATTTTTTTTTTTTTAAAAAAAAGGATGGCCAGGGGTTGGAAGGAACCTCTGAAGATCATCTAGTCCAACCCCCTTGCCAAAGCAGGGTCACCCAGAGCAGGTGGCACAGGATCACATCCAGGTGGGTTTCGAGTATCTCCAGAGAAGGAGACTCTCTGGGCAGTCTGTTCCAGTGCTCTGGCACCCTCAAAGAAGTTTTTCCTCATGTTCAGATGGAATGACTTGCTCTGGATCTAGCTCACGATGACAACATGGTGTGAGTAGTTAGCTTTCCTGTGCTCTCATCAGAACTTCAGTTTCATACGTTTGCTCTCTGAGCAACTTGTTAGCTCAAAATTTTTTACAAAATTTTTAGCAAAACTTTTTACACAGAAGGCTTATG
>JAOXJM010000033.1:72523419-72545098 GCA_026413425.1 Tringa solitaria
TCCAACCTGGCCTTGAACCCCTCCAGGGATGGGGCAGCCACAGCTTCTCTGGCCACCCTGGGCCAGGCTCTCACCACCTTCACAGGCAAAGTAAATTTCTCAGGCTCTCTCTCAATACTATATAGCATTTTAAATAAACAAAAATCTATTGGTGTCTTTAACAACCTCATTATTGAATCTCACGATTAAAAAAGCAAAAACAAACCATAAGCAAGAAAAAACTGAAGTATAAAAGAAAAACAAAACAAAACTCATTATAGCTGAATTCCAAAGATCCATCCGCAGACTCTCTGCAAGACAGTTTCTTTGTGGCTATCAATTATCAATCCTTGCTTTTATTTGACATCTAAGTTGACTAGAGAAGCTTCACAGATGCAACTGTTTGTGACACCAGTAACAGCAGTGACACCCAGTACCTGTTTTTTTCTGTTACTGACAACTTTGCTTCTTAATGCTTAAAGCTTGAAAGAAATCTGAATTGAATTTGGTATATCGGTACATATACCAATTCAAAGATATATGTATGTTACTAAAAATAACAATAACTAGTAGTTAGTTAAGAGGAAAAAAAAATAAAGGTAAGATTTACAGTCATTTTTTTGTTTAGAGAGATAATACTCAAATAGATTAATCTCTGCCACTAATTATCCCAATAACCATGCTGATCAAAATCTAGAATAAAACCAACCAGCTAGAAATGTAGGCCTTTATCCAAAACTCTTGCTTTTCTTGAATTTTCCTTTCATTATCAAATTGTATCCTTATTTGCAGTAGACATTCTTGTCTATGAATTCTGCAAATGGCCGGGGGCAAACAGAAATCTGGCCCCAACAGCTTGGAGGGGGTGCGCGACGACACCGCTATTCCTAAATTTGAATCCTAAACCAGATACCTGAAAAGTACATCGTGATTTGGGGATATTTTAAACACGGATCTACTGATCACACACTTCAGAAGGAGAAAAGAAGTCAACCCTATAATGTTTCTATGTCAGATGTACACAAAAGCCATGCTTTGCTTTAGCTCGGATTAAAGCACGTCAGCAGCAGCCTCTCTCATGGGACCACTCATGAAATGGGGGAGAAAGGCAAGCTTTGCTGTCAGGTTTCTTTGCAACACACCAGTACACTCAGAAATTATTTTAACAATATTTTTACAAACAAATATTTTAACAAACCCGAACCCCTTGTCCCTCCTGGAGGCCTTTTTTTCCTTAAACTGATAATTACTGTAGCGATACGTACAATGTTAGCATGCTTAGAGCTGGCAAGGAAACAATTGTGTTTCCTAAAACACGCCTGTTTCTGAAAGCTGAATATTTTATTAATTAATGGGAAAAAAATATGGAAAAAAAAATACTGATGTCTTTGTAAACTATGTAGTGTTAGAAGTAAACAGAGTCTGGGATAGTCAACAGCCCTACAGTCAGAGATCTCCCTCCAGATAAAACGTGCTGAATTATGTCTCTGCTGTTCATAATTCAGAAGAGAAACAAGGATGTGGGTTTCCTACCTCAATTCCTTCACCATTTTGTATCATCTGTGATTGTTTTGTTTACCCTGTTTGAAAAAGAAACAATTCCACCCTGACACGGGTATTCTTCTGATTACATTTTGCTTTAAGATGGACATTTTAAGTTAGAAGATTTAATTGAAAGTGTGTTAGCTAGCATTAACACTGTCTAGAGAGGCAATAACTGGTTTTAAGCTCCATTTTGTGAAAAAAAAACATGGCTTAGGTATGGTTTCTTGCTAAGATGACAAATGAACAAGGGTTACAGCTGCATTTCACTAACAATTCTGTAATTCTAACATTATATTAAGGCACTGTGGGAAAGCTGTAACCTGCATCTTTCCTTTCTCCATTATTGTAGTTTCAGCACGTGGTTGAAATGATCTGCAACTTCTGCCTCCACAAGTTTACAGTTTTGTGGTAGTTTTGCCACATTGCTGCTCTGTTCCTTTTATTTTTTGGTTTCTTATGATAATTTACAAATGAATGGTGGAGACCGTTGTCGATTTCTGGCTTTTACGCACGAGCTTGTAACCATCAGATATAATTAGAAAAATGAGGAAAATACATCACAAACCACATTCTCAATTTTTTTTAGTTTATTTTGGCAACTGAAGTTCAATTTCAGTAATTTGTGGAGCCCCATAACATGCTCTACTGTGTCTGAACACGATGAGATTTCACTCTCCTTCACTCTTTGCAAGGAAGTGAGAAAGCAAAGGGCTGTTTGGTATGAAGTTAATTTATGTTCATTTGGTCCGACGGTTACAGCAGCAGGACTGGGCAGCACCACAAAAACATGGTGCTCACTTGCTGATCTACTCAGGAAACAGAAATAATACAATGTGACAGCTCTTCAGTCACTGAGCTTGAAAGGTGACTGCTGAATATCAACCACACTGCTAAGAACAACTGACAATCAATTCTGAAAATAATAAAGTTTAAAAGATTCAATACAAATTTCTGATAGCACGTTCAAGTAAATCTCTGCCTACTCATTCCACTAACAGTGGAATGAGATTAAAGGGCTCATTCTCTAACCTTAACAGCTCCTGTCTGCTCCTTGTGCCTCTCTGGTCCTGCTGAGATCGAGGTAGTTTCGGAGTCTTGTAATATACTTAAGTGACTGTATGGACAAAAAGCTCTCATACTGCTGGCCCAAAATGCCCAAGGAATAAACTTAGTTTCTATAAAACTTCTACATCTGAAAAAAAAAAAAAACATTGCCAAAAAATTTCTAACTGCAGCGTCTCAATTCTCTCTCTCCAACTCAGAAGTTTTAGTGGTTTTCTTAAAAAAAAAAAAAAAGTCAGCAATACATAAATCTCTTTTTTTCCTAAAGCTATATTTTCTGATTCTAATCAAGCTGAGTCCTCAAAGCATTTTCTTACTTGATCACTTAAAATAGTTTCTAAGCCTTTAACCACAACTGATGTTCAACCCAACATACAGAAATAGCTTAGCGCTCATCTTCAGTCTTATCTTCAGTTAATTCTTTACATTTTGAATCTTCAGGACTCATTCGTATCAGTGCATACCTGCAAAAATTCCTTTTATAACTTTTCTAATGCTTCTTTTTATGAGTATTTCTGTTAAAAAAAATAGTTTTGAGAAACACAAAATTTTATTATAGATTCACAGTCAATTAGCAATTTTCATAGTGTATAAAAAATAACACAGAGATTTTTTGTACCCCGGGTAACTACCCTCACCCATTCAATATTGTATAGTATATTCTCTGCCTTCTTCCTTTTTTATTTTTTTTTCTCATCTTCATGACACAACATCAGTATTTTACAGATACAAAAAAGAAGAATGTCGAAATCTTGCAAATTTTACTGGCAGAAGAAAATCATTCCCTGCCAACTCAAGCTCAAACACTTCAGCTGTTAATATTTTCTTCTTTATTACAATGCTACATCCAATACAGCTTTGAAAGAGTCATTTGGATCCAGAACAAAAACAAGCTACAAGAAGTTAAATAGGTTCAAATAAACATTCATGCTTTGCATGCTTATCTAAATCAAACTCCGAAGCCTTTCAACTTTGCTCAACATAAGACTTCAGTCCAGCTTGTAAACTGTTTCCTAAATAGGTCTTTAAGAATGCTTCAGATCATTTTGGTCATTCAAGACATTCTGTGCAGTGGAATAAAATGAAAATAACAAAAAATATGAGACTGACACACACAGAAGCCTATTTATATATTCAATAATTCTTATTCCAGTGAGTCGTTCTCACAGTAACTCAGATCTGTCAAAATCTATACTTTTTGGCATCGTCTATCAACTTATATATTTCCATTTGATTTCTAATCTTATATACATTTATGTACTTCTCCAGTCTTCCATAAACTGACTTCAGAGTAATAGCTGTCTTTATACAACATGCCATCTCCTGATTTTTTCTAAGCTAAAAAGTCACTTTTTTATCTGTCTTCACTGTCAGTTGCCTTCATTTCAGCTGTTTATATTTTAGGATTTTGGAGAGTGAGGGTTGGAGCAACTCATGCTGCTTTTCCTCAGTTCTGTTGCTTGTGATATGGACACCCATTGAAAGCAAGTGAAGTATTTTTTCCATTATCATAAATTTCATTGGATAATATTGCCACATCTCAGTCTCTTTAATGAAACTACGAAGAGTCCACAACTCTGATTCTGTCTGGGGAGCGAAGAAATCTGGAGCAAAAGTTAAACATCATTTGCTACATTTGAAATTTTAATTCTTTTCAAGGCTTAGTCGGGGACCTTCCAGCATCTTACAAGACATTATCAGGAAAGTGGAACCAGGCTTTTCACAATGGATCACGGCAGGAGAAAAAGGGCATAAAAAGGAACAGGAGAGGTGCTGACTAGATATAAGGAAAAAGGGTTTGTCATGAGGAGAGTCACTGTAGGAATGGATCAAGCAACTGAAGGGTTGCACAATTTCCATCCTTAAAAGTTTTATAAGACTCAGCTGGATAAAAATGCTAAAATTTAGCAATGCTAAAATATGTGACAACTTGACACAGATTCCTAAATACCACATATTCCTAATCATAGCAATCTGAATCAAGAATGAAATAAAACCCTGGCTAATGTGACAGATAATCTTGATCTATCTGCCATAGTCTCGATCTAGCTTGATTAATTCTCAGGACATTCTGAAGGCTTCCCAGAAGTTCCAAAACTACTGCTTTCAGCACAAGCTGGAAATATACCTTAGACTACAGCCCTCAATGAAAGATTTACTCAAAAAAAACTTTGAGAAAACAAACGAAACCAAACCCCACCCTTTCAACTAGGGCCTGGGACACAGGCTTTTGTGGCAAACCTTAGTGCATATACTGCCACTGTTTCTTTTTTTCTGATTTAGTTATTATTTAATTAGTCCTTGCAAAATTCATTAATCACAGGCATTAAGGATGCCTGACCAGAGATGTCTACAGCATCTTCTTATGAAACTGTAAGCAGGTTTAAAAATTGTAGGAAAAATATAAAATTAAATTAAAATTTTACCTCTGCACTACAGAGGAGCACATCTGCTTCAACACCCCTTGCCAGAACCTTGTCACACACACCCAATACACCATAGAGGTTGTGGAGTCTCCATCCTTGGGATTTACAAAAGCACTCTGAACACGGTCCTGGGCAACTGGCTCTGGGTGGCTCTGCTTGAGCAGGGGGGGGCTGGAAAGGACAAACTCCCTGATCCCTATGAACAAGGTAAACTCCAGAGGTGCCTTTTTGAGATTCTGGGATTCAGTAGTTGCAAATGTTGCCCAGCAAATAAAATAATACAGAGATAGAGAGCAAAAGATAGAGACTCTTCCATGTGGGTACGGGCATCTTGTTCTTGTTTTTCCCCATTTTCCTGCTTACTACTTTAGGCAGCTTTTGGCAATCAGGGAATTGCTCTTTTCAATCCCATCCTTAAAAGCCCTGCTTGTCTCCCTGCATCGTGTCTCAAGGCTATAGATTCCACCAGGGGACACATATTCGAAAGTGCCTTTTTGAGATCTACTCTTTGTTTGATTACAATGTTTATTTTAATTTCTCACCTCTCTCTCAGTTTTAATATCTCTTAAGAAACCAGAACTTTGCCTTGAAATAAACTGAAAATGTCTTTGTGGTAAAGCTCCTTTCTAATGTGAAAAACGCAGGAGTGAAATTATTTACATTTTGTGTCCAACTTGCCAATTAATGAAAAGATTGAGTGACATATGAATATGCTACTTCTGCAAGTTAAAGGACTGGCTCTGACTATATAATTCTTGTTTCTGAAACCTAAATTTGTAGGCTTATTTTCCATGAAGAACAACTTTCATGAAAAAATTTCTCTCGCATGATTTGGACCTATTAAATTGTATTTTTGAATCAGATGTTCCAATTAGTGCATTTTCAAGCATAAGCCCATTTATCCTAGCACGTACTGATGCTCTTTCAAACTATCATTTTATATTTCTGCCAGTCAACATCGTTCTCTTTTGAGAATATTTCACTTAAAATATAGTTTTTTAAACTCTAAAAGCTTTGGGAAACTATTACAGCCAATTTCTATTTCCCACAGTTAGGTTAAGAATAAGCTTTATGTTAGGGCATACAATTTACTTCCTTTTTGTGATAGTCACTGAATAATCTTGTATTGTCACGTCACTGAATCTTTTGACAAAGAATTTGACAATATATTTGACAACATTACTGTCCTACTAAATTATTACTAGCATGGATTTTAGAGCAAGTAATTTAATTCTTTTTGTATCTTACCAAATGTTGTCAAAAGGAGGAGACACAGGGTGAAAAACTGTTGCTGAACTGTGCCCATGCAATACATCTTTAAAGTCACAACTGTTACAGTGCCATCTGATTTTATTAATTCACAAATATTTCCTATTGGGAGTTGATTTATAAATCAATTTTGCTGAAGCTGAAACTGGTTTGGCATCTTTTTCCTTTATTTAATTTGTAAACCCAAAAGGTCCAGTTATCTCAAATTGTTTGTTTTGATTTTGAGGCAAAGATGTAGATAAAAGGACACCAGAAACTCCTGGCATTTCTGGATACAGAAGGACAGCTCCGAGCCAGTGACTCAAGACATTAATCTGTCTAAAAAGAGCTCTACTCCATCATCAGTTTCTGCAGCAAGAGTCACCTTCCTTGTCACCTCCTCAAGCTTCACCTTTATCCAGATGCTCAATGAGGTAACAGGGAAGGGAAAATATAACCTTAAGAGTGAGGGATGAGCTTTCCACCTTGGTGGTTCTATGACTCTCCCAAAGGAAAACAACCCAAGGCCATTTTCTATAAAGGCTGGTAATTACACTGAGTTCAAGGTTACTTAATTATATTTCTTTGTTCAACTGCTCTGTATAAAAGGAAATAATGATTTACATATAGAAAGAAAACACCTAATTTCTCTTCTGACTCATCAAAGTGATAGTACAAATAACAGAAGACCTTTGTATAGGTGCAGGAAAAACTGCAAATATGGTTGTCTTGGTGTGGAAATTAGGGTATGAGACCTGCTTTCTCCTGCCTCTTCTTCCAATTATAATATTATTTTCACTCAGTTTTGATTCCTGTCATTATCACCATCCCATTAGCAGTAGTAATAAAACTATCTTGGTACAAATGAAATAAAGATACATGAGAAGATTATCCTTATCATGAACTTTATTATCAGAACCAGCAGCTAGAGATGAGAGGGAAAAAATAATAGAAAACTGTTACTGTTTTTTTAGGAAAAAGATTAACAGGCGGGGACAACTGAGTAAAACAAAAATATTTTTGCAGACCAGTAAAATGCATTATTTCAGCTAACATTTCAAAATTAAGCTTTTTCATTTTCTGTGTGAAACAGCTTGTTAAAATCTATTTACTTATTTTACATTTTTTACTATTTTTTTCATAATATAATCAACAGTGAAACAAATACTTAAGTGTGTGTTTGTTTGTTTCCTAGGTTATAGAAGAGCTATTGAACAGAGAAGAGTTTAAATGAAATTTTAATAACTGTATTGTGATAGCTCTAGAGATAGAAAAAAAAATTAATTAAGGTTGGGTCCTACAGAAAAAAAAAATAAATCACAGATTTATAAGTTATGATTGCTAAGTGAAAAGGAGGCCCATTCTCCATCTTTCTAGTTGATGAAACAAGGTGAAATAAAAAATAGGGGAAAAATAGGGCAGCCTCACAGGCTCTTTTCATACAGTGGCATATATATGGTACACAGCAAATACAGAGGTAAAGACATTCTGTTCACCTCCTCTTATCAGTGCTGTTGTCACGGAATAACCGCTCGCCTGTTCACCTCTGCAGGAGGAATTCAAGTGTATCTGAGAACGTAATGCGGTTGTCAAAATGACAACAATCTTGTGTTTGGCGCTTCAACGTCTGTACAAAGAGCTAGTGGAAAATGTGTGAAATCTGTTTATTAAAAAAAAAAAAAAGCTCTTTGGATGTTAAAGTAAAATTCCCTCTGGACTTTACAGAATAGCAGGGGGTCAGTAAAGAAAACATATCGGTGTTGCAAGGCTTTTGAATAAATATCGGTAACATCAGTCATGATCTGGTGACTTGAATTTGATATTACAGCCTCCATGCCAGCCAAATCGTTCCTATTTTGAACTAAAATTAAATGAGGCACTTGCTGCAAAATAACAGTGCATACCGCAAAGAGTTTTCTTATCAGAGATACTGGTCCAAATCCTCACCAGGCCTGAATTGAAACAGCTTCAATTTAGTCAGTGGAAATCTGCCAATAATTCCAATCTTGCTCACTGACCATCTTTGTTCTGCCATCCCCACTCTGTCTTTAAAAAAAAATAATAAATGCTCAGCTTAAAGTTTTTATTTTCTTTTAACTCCTTTTACGGAAAGATTCATAGAAGATCTTTCCCCATCTCTCTCCCACCAGTACTTTAATTCTAAGAGTTGGGATGTATTCCCAGGACAGCTCTAAATTGCTTAAATGAATGTCAACTCCAAAAAATGCTTAACTCGGAGGCGAGGCATCCAAGCGGAGAAAAATCTGTGAAGTGGGGAACAGAGGACAGCAGTTTTCTTATTGACACAACACGAGTACAGTGATGATGGCTTGTTAGAAAGGAGCCTCAATCCACCTGCTGTAGGTCTTCTGCCAAACTGTGAACTGTAATGGCAGGAAGAGTCATTATAACCTTATTAGCTAAAATGATGATTGCTCTTTCGGGCCAGTACAATACCGGCTAACATCAGCTATTGGCAAGGAGCACTTTGACAGCCACTAAGCCTGGGACACGGGGAACTGGAAGGAAATGGACTTAGAATAATTTTGTCGCTGCATCTTTTGACATTTCTCGGTCAGATATGAAAACGGTCGGCAGTTAAAGCTTCCGTATTATTCAGTCCGTTCATTAATCACTTTCTGTCCCACGCTAACGGGAAGCCTGCTTTTAAATAATGATTTCCATTTTCCTTCTTTCAAAGCGCCTGTGCTTAAGTAGTGAGGGAAGTGCTCTCTAGTCCCGGGCCAAATGTTTTGCTCGTGTAACTTCACTGATAGGGTACAAAATCTCCTTCTCATTGCAGGGGGAATGTCATCCAAGTAATTAAATACAGCACTTATGAAGGGATAATAAAATGAAATCTGCTACAGTTCCTTTAGTATTGCAGCAAGCTGTGTTACCTCCATCAATTACCATAAGGGTAGGAGCAGCAGGGACTTTTATACATCTGCTTCTATGGTCAAAGTGAACCGTAACACCCAAGACTTGCTGGTAAAGGATTTTCCGTCCTGCCAGAAGATTAGGATGTCAGGTGAAAAGCACTGAAGGTGCTGATACAATACGTTCCAATAGTTTGGGTTTTTTCTTCTACTTCTCTGCTTGGATGGCATGCAAAAACCAGATGACATTAGCATATTTTGCTGCAGACATTACCATATGCATTACTACTATTTTCACTTTATCCACGTTGAGGTTTTTTTTTTGTGTGCTGTGCTGCCTATAAAGAACAAATTCTTTCTTTTTTTCTCTAAATCTTTTTACTATAAACAACACTTGAGTTTGTGAGTCTCCCAGAAATGCAACCCCCTCTCACTATTATTTGGAAAGCTCTCAGCCTTTAAAGGGCACCATCATAAAGTTGCTGATAATAGAAAGAAGAGAACCAGCATTGCTACTTCATCTTCTGTGAGTTTTTCCAATGGAAATAATGCATGTGTTACATGACAAATAAAGGTTTTTCTCACCTTTACCCTTCAGCTTACATTTTTATAGCCTGTATAATATTCTGATGAATTTAAAATTGGGTGGTCTCTCTTACTGCTCCAATGAAAACGACACAACTGTTAGCACAAGCACTGCTAGAAGATGCTAGAAGAGGATTCTAGAAGTACTTCTTAGATCACGAATTCAAAATTGCCCATTTCCTCCTCTACACTTGGGCCCAGGGTTGGGCTGAGAGCCACATGCACCATTTAAGCCAGAAGTGTCATGTCTAAACCTGGCCTCCGTACTCTTAGAATTCCCTGAACAAAGTTACACACCTGAATTCAACTTGGTGGTAATCTAAATTCATTTTAAGTCTCTTTTTTGCAGGCCTTATTTTTTGTCAGACCTTGCTCTGCATATCGTTTCTATATTTTAAGCATTCCCCGACACACATCCACTTAACTTTTCCAACTTTAGGCACGTTTTATCTTTCTGGTTCCTCCCAGGCATTCATCCATCCTTTCCCTCCTGCTACTGTAGAAATACAGGACAGGTACCTTGCTGTTACTTACATTATCCCTTGTATTTGGATTAATTGAGATGACTCTGGTCTCTAGGGCTGTCAAACTAGAACATTTCCTAAGCAGAACATTCAATCAGGGACTTTGTTTGTTTTTAATAAATTCTACCTTCTGAAGAATTTTTTTTGGCTTTGATCTACTCACTATTAACTCACCAGGACTTAGAGAATTCTACTCATTACACAGAACTTCAATGGACTCTGGTGGTTTGATAGTCTAATTCTAAATTTCTTCTTATCCCAAGGAAGTCTGTCTTATTAAAGTATATCCAAAAGGTATCACAAAGAAAAAAAACAAGTTTATATTTTGATAATGTTAGTCCAAAGACAGATATATATCGTATGTATTAGGGACCAGCTGCGGAGGGAATTAATTATATCTGATGGTGACTATATCATGATCTGACCTCCATTTCAAGTAAACCTCGATAATATGGTAATTTCTTACTGCTCCATATTTCCAAGTAGTGAGACGGAATGAATTATATTTCTCAAGTGGTGATAATTTAAAGACAGTTAAGCTTCATAAAGCATTTGGAAGAATTGGTATAGTTTGAAATTATGTGTACAGATGAGTGAAGTGAACTAAGAGCTGAGCTTGTCATTGTGTAATTGATATATATCTTTGTAATGATCTTTTCATTTAGGAAATGAAAAATTTCACTTCTTTATTTGGTGTAATAGTTTAAATGAATATTGTATCATAACCTGTAATGTTGATGTTATAGTCAGTGAATTATATAATTTCTGACAAGTACTTCTCTTCACAGTGTTAAAAATATATATATTTGCTAAACTACATTCTGCTGTTATTGGTGACAATGATCATAGTGGCAGATTATTCCATGAGCATAGTGCCAAGAAAGTCCCTCAGAGAGCAATGTAAACCTTATTATGATAAATCCAGAGAAAGCTATTTCAGTAATAACAAATAAGTGAAGGAAAAACACAGATAATGAAAGTATTAATTCACTTCATTCAAGAAGTATTTTACTGTAAATCGTGTGTTCATTCCACGGCTACACCTGTGTTTTGTGAGCACTCGGACAATGAATCCCACCGCATCTCCAGCCAAGAAGGCAGAAGATGGCTTTTAGGTTATCAAACTTAAGGTCAAGTGTTTCACCAATATGAGTGGCTGGTATGTATTTTAAGTGGTTGTTAGGGGGTGTTTTTCTTTTTACAAAAAGGGAGGAAGGGCTGAATATAAATCAACTCTTCTTTCATCTGCTGTGAATGGTTATACAGAGAAAAATGACATTTTTAACTTTCCTCAAGAGCACTTGTTCTCATAAGGAACCTGATCTTGTAACTCTCTAACATCTAAAATGTCTCCTTTATAATTTTTTTTTGCTGTTTCTAGTCAACTACAATTTAAATTATATCTTATTGTTTTCAGGAAACCACCATCTTTCCTCTGGATTCTTGCTGCATTTCAACAGTTGACCTAGAGTTTCAAAAAGGTGACCTCCTCTCCTTTAATAAGTGTACTTACCTACGTGTGAAAAAATACTCAACGTAACTAAGCTGTTCTGGTTCAGTTCCCTAGGTACATTATTCTGCTTCTGCTTTGGGATAGTATAAATATAATATGTGGTGAACTAACTGGTGGTACTGTACTAATTGAAAACAATCCTGTATAAAATATATGCATTTTCTGTCTGCAGTCAAATAAGGGGAATGGTATTTCCTATGACTGTATTGAATTTCTTCAAAGGGTCATGCTTGTGTTTAAACTTTACCACAAACCCATAGAATCCACACCTTCTTAGTTACATATGAAAACACATCAGATATAACAAGCCCTGACTGAATATGTACTTAGCTTTAAAAACAAAAACCTGTAAGACTGTAATTCTTATTAGATACCAGATGCTTTTATTTTCTATGGAGATCAAATTTTTCTTTTGTTCTTGTAATAGGATCATCTTTAAAAGGATTTTTTTTCTTTTAGGAAAAAGTACAAAACACAAAATTTGCTGTGATTTGTCCCAGAAATCTTTGGGGGTTTATTATTATTATAGTATTCTTTAAAATACTTGTTCATCATTTCTTATAAGGAAAAGAACTCCATGGTTTTAAGCTTTATTTTATTCTCATCTGGTGGAGATTGTTTTCTATTTTAAAAAAGGCCTATTTAAATGAGTTTAATGTCTCTCACAAGCCTGGCTGATCAGTGGATGAAGTTAAGGATTCTTTGTTCCTTCTGGCTGTTTTTCTGCTGTCTCAGTTCACCAAGCTGGTTCACCAAGCAGCTGCAAAAATTCATGCCAGAGTGAGAGACAGTGTGATCGAAACAAAAGATCCACAGAAAGGAGAAGAGGATCTGCCTTAGACAATGCTGGGATTTGTCATTTGTCATATCAGCCCGGGCTGGGATTCACAGAACAGCTCAAAACGGTCAAAAATTAAGGCTGATGAGCTCCTGCCCTGCTTGTGCAGATGCTGGAATGATGTGCCAAAATTAGGTACCATTTCAGACATCTGACCTGGCTGAAAACCCTCCCTTTGCAAAATCTCCCAGATAGCAAGGAGACAAACCTGGGACAAGCCAGCAAACCCCACTTTTCTTCAAAGAATGGATGGACCAGAATTCAAGTTGTCACATGTGTTTGGGCATGAATATGGGAGAGAAACCTGTGGCTCCTTATATCAATATCAGAACTTGCATCAACTTTAAGGAAAAGGTTTTCACCTCAAATTACCTGTTCTACCACCAGTGTCTCTAGCTGGGGAGCGTATCAAGGAACACACACAAAATTTTAAACTTGTTTCTAAACTCAGCAGTATGATTAAAAACCTCACCTTGATTGTATGAAAAATATGTCTGATTCATGCAAGTTTTACTTTAAGCACTTTAAAATGTAGTCTTTTTTCTGGGAAAGCCCCCCACAATTTTCTTCAGATTTCATCACAGGAAATTAAAATGTCCTGATAATTGTGTTAACATTATGAACTTCTAGTGCCAAGAGTTTTTCCAAGAGTGAGATGATATTACAGTTCCTGCTTGTTGTTGCTATAGGTAAAGGCTGGGGCATTTTACTGCCATTTTGGAACTGTACAGTATCATGGAATGTGGCCCCACTATTTTTATTTTCATATATTTATATATATTACATGGAGATACCCTAAAGGTAAAGAAGTTTGAAATCAAATCATTGGCATGCCCATCAGTAGACAGACAGGGTGTGTAATTTTTGTTACCTACGAATGGTGTTTCAAATGCAGGGGAAGCCAAATTTCCTTCAATCGTGTTGTTCTTGTAGCCCACAGAGAAGGCTTCTGCCAGGCACCCAGGTGGGCACAGGTGATTCTAGATGAGGATGGTTCAATGTTAGGAGCTGGGTGTAGCTGTGAAAGAAGAGCAATACAAGTTTTACATGCAGCAAACCTGTTAGTTTGTGTAAATTCCTCTTTGACAGATTATGGGCAACGGAGATCTGAATATAAAGATATATTTAAAAAACATAGTCTGTCTTGCCTTATACCTTCCTGCTATTTTTCCCTTGCCAAAAGATCACTGCTCTGTTTCTTCAGAGAATAATTTGCACCTACCTATATTCTTGTTCCCATTTTAAAAGTTCTTGTCATAAAAACTTTGCTTACCTAGTGTGTTACTTAAATATCCTCCATTGACTAATTGCCAGTAGAGGCAGACATAATAGCAACCAAACTCCTTCATGGTTACATTAACCCTTAATGAGGAGGGTATTTATTGGTGGAGGAGATGGTTATAGGTGGGAAAGCAGCACTCTAATGCCTTGTCCACTAGTATTTCTCCAAACCTTTGCTAGCAAAGTCAAGAAAGAAGAATCTAAAGTGACTCTATATGTAATCATTTGTTTGCAGTTATCTTACAGGTTGACTTCTGATAATACACTATTTGCTTATATCTAAACCTCTTGTGTGTTTTTCTCCAATTTGATGAATCAACAGAGACATACAGATGAAGGAAATATCCTACGTGTTGCAAACAGTGCTGCAAAACCTCTTCTAGAAGGACTGAAACAGAAAAAGAACCTTTTTGTCTTTCCTTTTTTTTTTTTTTGATTTTTATTTTTTTTTGTCAATTCTGCACATACAGTATTCTTTGCAAAATACTTTGAAACCTAAAATATTTCAGAAGGTCTGTCTACATCAGAGTTTCAGCTTGGATAAGAAATGAGATAATGAGACTTTTTAAGCAAATTGTCCTCACTTACCTATGCTTAGGTTGACATAGCTTCTGTACAGTAAAACGACACTGTACAATAACAAGATATCACTTTGTTCATAGATTTATACCCACAAAAATGACAATTATTCATTCCCTATTTAGGCCACCTCAGTTGCAATCATAATTTTAATTGTATGATAGACTTGCATTGCGTGTTGCTGTTTGGATAAATGGGTCTAGAAATCCCTGCTGCACTGAGATGTTGCTTAACACAGTGGTCAAAGACAGGCTGAAAAGCAATGAAAATAAACTTTGGAGCAAATGACATTGCGTCGGTTTCTCTTTCCTTTCTAATATTCTTTAGCTCATTAGCAAAGTTCTGAGTGTATTCAACTGTGCAAAATGGGAATTTCTGAGGCACAGAAGTACCAACCTCCAGAAAAAGTTCAGATGAAATAGCAGAATGAAATTTTAGTTTGGGGACCAATTGTTCTGCAGACTTCTATCCACTCTCTCTTTAAGTCTGGCAGTCTGAGAAAAATAGTTCCTTTTATAAGAAACAGAATAATGTATAACAGAAGATGTTTCATGTGAATTCCTTGTTTGTCTACTATAACTCTTACTTGGATGTATGCATACTTTTGAGGTTGTCTCTACCCACTTGGCAACTTTATCACTTTAGTATACAGAAATGGAGGTACAATAGTGTTGACACATACAGTTATTCAGTTATTCTTTAAAAAGATACTAGAACTATGTCTCTGATGGAGTTTGTACTTCCTTGTTCCTATAAACTGGATGCATGCTCTAAGAGAACTGCCTGTGCATCCAAGGAGAAAGGAAATACCTTGAAGAAGAGAACAATCACATTCTGAAAATTGACTGTGCCTCAGACAGATTTATTGCATGGGTCTATATTCACAACAAGTAGTACAAACAGGTTAATTTATCTTTATCCATAAGTCAGTTAACTACATGTGAAGTAGGTAATCTGAGTTGAAGGAGACAAAAAATAGCCTTAATTAAATTTTTAATGGCTATCTCGCCCCAGCTGAACTTCTCGACAGAGTTTGTTGAACTTTGCATGAGCAATATCTCTGCTTTGAGGTTTAAAAACAATCCGAGTGCTGGGTATGGAACTAGTGAGACGAAATGTATTGTGTTAATGATCATATCAATTGGTAATTCATAATTACTTACATTTCTACTTTTGCCTAATATTTGTAACCATATAATTAACTCAGAGTTTAAAGGATTCAAATAACTGGGAACTGACATGGGACAGAGAGTCTAGGAAATGAGTTCAAACAATTCTTAATTAGTTTTTGTCGGTAATTATTAACTATGAGATTTCAACAGATAAAGTATCAAATTTTTTTGAAGGATGAATTGATTAGTGTATCTTGATAATTTGTCTCTGAAGTTCTTTTTACTTTCCATGTGATGCAAAAGGCAATTTAATGCTTTTTGAATAACTAATTTTAAAATTAAGCAGCCAACTTCATCCTGATATCTCTTCTAAGAAGATGAAGTTTTCTACTAAGAATCAATCTCTTTTTAAGAGTACAATTAATGGATAGTCCCTAGGGCTTCTAAATTATGATGCCACAGAAAAACATATGGCTATTTCTGTATGTTATATGTAGGGCTTTTGCACGTGACTAAGAGGTAGACATTCATTTAGAGTGGGCATCTGAGAGCGTTGGGAAAAGAGGAAGAGCGTGTGCTAGAGCTTCACTTTCCTGTATGAGTAAAGTGAGGACAATAATGTCTGTCCTTTGGTTTTGTGCTGAGTGGACTCGAGTCCTTAGTGTCAGGTTTGGACCTGCTTCCTTTCCTTATTTTCTTCTTTCCTTCCACTTCTCTCTCTGTCTTGCTATGCACAGACCCCATTTTTACACGAAACATTTAAATCGATTCTCATGGAGTCTTTTTAGACTTAATTTTGTTGACGAAAAGGGGATCTTAACTTAAAAGCTCTGTTTGGGGCATCAGGGCAGAGAATAAAAAGTTGCTGTTAATCCTGGGCTGAGTCAGGGGATTCAGGGATGGCTTCTTTTTCTTCTGGCAACACAAGCATAAGAAATAAGTTCCATACACAATGGAGCTGCAGAAATGTGAAATGATTTAATTAGCATTAATTTCAGTTGTACTATCCTGTTCTTAAAATAGAAGTTATGCATACATAAATAAGCCTGCTCATTTTGTTTAGTTGGTTTTTTGGGTTGCTGTATGGCACAGGAATAAATTGTTTTTTTTCCCCTACCTTGACTATTTCTGCCTTTGGAGGAGCTGTCCATTATGCCTTTTTTCACTGAGAATGAAAAACAGACCTCACAATGATATTGCTGTTTTCTGAGAGGAAAGATATGTTTTCTGCTCTCCAGTGTTGACCAAATAATGGGTCTGAAGCATCTGGACTTTGCCTTGGACTTTACTGCAGCGTGCACTGCTAGGAAGGTACTGCAGGAGCAAAGGTCTCGCTCACTTGTTGCATTATAAAGCTGGTATCACCTCTGTGAAAACATCTCTGAAAACTGATAGAGTGAGGTTCCTGCAGATTTGTATGCCATGCTTGGTCAGCATTAAGATTGCTAGAGAGATTTTCCCCACAATGTAGATGTGTGTGCTTTGGAAGTTTCTGCGAGTGTAAACCAGGACTACAACCTTTCAGCCTCACTGGCACTAACAGGATGCCTCCCCCTTAGTCTTCATTTCTGATGGACAGTACTGATCTCTGCAGGCATCCACTTTGTCTAGTTTGGCCAGAAGTATTTCAATTGCATGCATGCACACACACACTTTGAAACAGCAGGAGAGCGGGAAGCTGATTTCCTCAGGCATGAACTAGAAAGCAATCACTCAAAGCAAAGGCAAAACAACTTACATTAAGAAGATGCACATTTTTAAACAACTATAGGCAGGATTTGGGAAAATGCCTTGCTAGGCATTTCAGGGCTGTGTTGTGCAGGAACAAGATTATAGTCCACACTCTCCTCATCTTAGTTCTACTGAACTCTCTGCTTCTTATCAACAAAACTGTAATGAATAGACTACTTAATTTTCATATTGACATTATTTTACAGAGGAAATCACAGAATCACAGAATGGTAGGGGTTGGAAGGGACCTTCAGAGGTCATCTAGTCAACTCCCTGCCAAAGTAGTCACCCAGAGCAGGCTGGACAGGAACGTGTCCAGGTGGGTTTTGAATATCTCCAGAGACAGAGATTCTACAACCTCTCTAGGCAGCCTGTTCCAGTGCTCTGCCACCCTCAAAGTAAAGAAGTTTTTTCTCATGTTGAGATGTAAACGTACAACCTGTGACATTGTTCTTGTGGCGCAGATATCCTTTGTTTCCAGTAAATGGTATCTCTCTTAACTTCAGTGTTAGAAATGTTGTAATTTCTGTTCTGAACATGAACGTACAAGCCCAGTGTTTCTTGGAATTGTTGAATGACCCTTAAAAACACCAAGGTTGTACAAATTGTCTCAGGTTTCTACCACTTGGCTGAAGGGTGCATTGCACAAAGTTAATTAGGGATAAAGGCAATACTCAGGTTATGGAGGGTTCTGGGAAGATGTTGTGGTAGAGGCTGATTGTATTAATGGATTTTTTCTAATGCTGGAGTCTGCGTGTATCTTTCTTACCCCTAAATGGCAACCCAGCTGAGCTTGGGATTTTCAGGTGCTTATTAATAAAGATGTATAAAACTATTTCAAAAAATATTACAAAATGTATGAAATTCAAGCTATCAGGAAGGAAATTTATTGAAGTTAGATTTCAGTGCAAAAAGGAAACATCATCCTTATATTTGAATTTATAATGGGTGATGAAAATGGCTAACTATATGTGTGATTATCGTATTGTTCATGAGATCCATTAACTGTTGCAGTGAAGATATCTGGAATTGTTTCTTTTTAATCAAAGGAAAAAATATTCCACAAATGACTAGAAAGATATTCTCAGTTGTCAGAAAGATGTCTTGTTGCAGTGACTGGACTTTTTTAGTGGATCATTTTAAATACCTTAATAAAATGTTTTGATTAGCAATATTTGCATTCACTTGTCACATTTTTCATCTCTTGGCTTTAGTAACCCAGTAGATTTGATATCTTTCAAATTCAGCTGTCAAGAGATTCAATTGAGTAGTAGAAGCTTTGTACTCAAGTCATTCATAAAAGATACTCCATTTAAAATGGGTGTTAACAGCATAATTAGTTGTGTCGATAAGGAATACCAAGATGCTCTAAAAAATGCAATGAGACTATCACAGGAGTAAACAGAACACTTTACTCCTCTCCCTTGTTAGTTGATCACCTTCATGAGTACTGACTAATTTAATCTGCATTGTTTCCTTCATCCCTGAAAAAAGCCAAGTAAAACAAATAATCAGAAAACTAATTTAGTTGGTTATCTGTCTGACAGCTGATGTCCTGAAAAAGTCAGGCGCCTTCTCTGTCTACCTGAAGTGCATTTTTCTATCTGTCAAATGCTAGCTGTCATGTGATGCTTACTTATCTGTGAATAAAAAATTTGTTACAGTAAATGTATTTCACAGGATGCATTTTTAAACTACAGCGCACGTTGCACAGAATGTGTCAGAGCTGAAGCCATTCCAATCATAAAGCCCCATGGTACTTCTTATCTATATTTGCTAAACATTTTTAAGCAAGCTGCTAAAAAATAGCTTTGGGGACATGGATTGGGTACGTTTTTCAAAGCATAAAAAATAAACAAGGGTACAGCATACATATACTACACTCCACCTCCCGCCCTGTTTCCTGCCTTTTTTCATTACTATCAGAACCTGAGACTTGATGCAGTCATTCCATTTTATAATTACTGGCAATTTCTCAAAGAAGTCAACACTTGGAAGCATCTATTTTCTACCTCCTCCCCATTTACAAACAGATCGAATTTTTAAAAAGCAATATAGAAGTAATTATTTCTCCTTTTTTTTGCAAGAAAGAACTTTAAAATAGCTTTTGGTAAAATTATTTTTCTACAACAATGGAATAACTATTATATAAACATTGCCTACAGGAAGGACCAGCAACAGAGGATGTAAAACACTCCCTTGAGATGTGCCATCATTGGAAAGGTGGTATATGGAAATGCTCAAGAAATTTGCACTCTGAATAATTTACTGAGAATGAGATGTGGCATACAGTATCTTAAAAATCCATAAATAACAGCAACCTTCTTCAGCACACCTTTTTGCAAGTTGCTGTGTTGTTTTTTTTTTCATAAACAGATTGCTGTAGAGAAAATAGCTTTCAAATATTAAAGTTCACATAGATATAACTGGAGGGAATATAAATCTACCTGTCCTCCTGTTAGACCTTTATCCTCAAATCATCTTTCTATTAAAATGAGGAAAACTAAACTAACTGCCCACACCAAAAAGACTGTATTTGGCAGTAATTTAACAGTGACTAATGTTGCCCAGAACATTTAATTGTTTAGAGATAGACCAGAAGGATATTTTGGGAGAGAAGGTGAAAAAAATGACTTTCTTTGAAATATTCCGTCTATAAAGAAAGAGAAGACTCATCGGAAAAGGCATAATGGAAAAAGTGGGTGTTGCAATAAAGTTTATTCAGGTGGAAATGGCATTTCCTGTAGTTCAAAACCAGAGGTAATGACTTCTCTACTCAGATTACCAAGGACAAAAATAATGGTTTGGTTTTTGTTTTTGCCTAGTCCTTGGAGAAGTGAAGTGCAGTGGTACTACACAGTGCGGATCTGGCCCAAAGAGGGCTTAATGCAAAATCAATCATACAAAACTATTCTTTTAAAAAGCAAAGAAGCTACTGAGTCTTCTGTCAAATTGTCCTTTTAGCATCTGTTTCAAAATCTGCTAATGCAGATTGAGCAACCTGGTCTAGTGGGAAGTACCCCTGCCCATGGCAGGGGGTTGGAACTAGATGATCTTTAAGGTCCCTTCCAAATGTAGCCATTCTATGATTTTATGAATGCAAACAGGGGAAAGCTAGTACCCAGTAGTGCCTAGTCCTAGTCCTTCTGCAACCTCGCACCCCTTACTGAGGCCACCTTACGGATGTTCTGGCAGGGAGCTCCATCCTTTGGATCTGCTGCCCACACGATGCTTGTTGGAGAACAACCAGTCAGCAGAGGGACTTAGTGCTGCCCAGAGCTCCGACGTGGAACCGTGGGTTGATCTATAAGGCAGCACACTGTGAAGAGGGCAGCACCACAGGGCTGCAAAGGAGTTGCAAATCCAACCTTTTTCTTGGCTGCTCACAACCTCACCCCGAGTGCCCAGGGCTATTTCTGAAATGCCTGTGGCTGTGCTGGGGAGGGACGCTGTACCAGCTGCCAGCATTCACTATTCCCACACTCTCAACATGAAGACAACGCTTCGCAGGAAGGCTCCTGTGCTCTGCTGACAAGGGACTACAACTCGCTTTTAGGTATTCAGAGTGCAGAGGGTGGGTTTTTTTGCATAATTACCACTCTACTGTATTGCACATTAGGACTCTGACAATGTGGAATTTTTTTTTGCACGCATGAAAAAACCTCCTTTTCTTAGACATGATAATAATGCCTGAATATTACAGAAAAAGTAAAGAAAGGAAAACTCTTCTCTGATTTAATTTTCTTCCCCGGTTCCATATTTACACATGAAAAGCACACTGCTGATTTATCATTAAGTTGGAGACTCAAATTAACAAGACACTTGCTGTTCCAGACTGATTGCTGTGATGTGGCAGAAATAAATGTTGTGTTGTAGCCAGTTTCAGGCACGCCGGGAGAGCACAGCAGGGTTGCTGCAGCGTGTTGGGATGATACTTTTCCTTCCGAGTTTCCTGGCTGGTAATTGAGACGCAGTGTGGAACTGTGTTCTTGTGACTGAGAGGTTGTGTAGGTGGGCTGTCCTTCAATGAGGCTTCTGGGCACGGTTTTATCAAAACTCTGGCAAGTCCCAAAAGGTCCACTCAGGGAGCCTGTTCCTTTTTTTTTGTTGTCAAGTTTACTCCTTCTGTCACTCACAGATCTGTTGCCAGATTAAATTTAGCATACTTCCAGCTGTTAGCCTGCAGATTTTCCATGTATTATTCAAAATGCAGACTAGATATTTCAGATGTTATTTATTTCAAATATTTTAATATTCATAGAATCATAGACTCATAAAATGGTTTAGGTTGGAAAGGACCTTAAAGATCATCTAGTCCCAATCTCCCTGCCCTGGGCAGGGACACCTCCCACCAGACCAGGTTGCTCAAAGCCCCAT
>JAOXJM010000033.1:72545114-72561962 GCA_026413425.1 Tringa solitaria
GATGGGGCAGCCACAGCTTCTCTGGGCAACCTGTTCCAGTGTCTCAGCACCCTCAGGGTGAAAAATATTGCTCATATTGTTCTTTAAGAATTTACCAAAGAAAACACACATAGTAAGAAGCTATATGAGCAAGAAGTATAAGGAAAAGCATCGTGGCAATTCACAAACTCAGAATCAACGCCATTCACAAGCTAAGTATGGAACAAGCAAGTCTTTCAACTACAGCATGCATCCAAAGTCTCTCACTCTAGCGAAATAAGCTTGCTTAAAAAAAAAGCCTTTTCAAGTGTATGTAGTCCAACAAGACATCTTTAAATTCTAAATTTCCCTAAAAATAGAGAGACTTTCTCTTTCTTTCATAGCATATGTAGAAGTAAAGTCCTATCAGTTCTTCAAACAAGATTCTTGTGGTGTACTATACTGTATTAACGTGAGCTCAGGTATTTGTTGTTTCCTGTTACTTCTTGTACTGTTGAATGCTGGAACCAGAAAACAACATGTAATTGAAAAAGAAAACAGACAGTATGATTGTAAATTTAAAGATCCATCTACATTGAAATCTAACTTGATACTGATTCTTATTTGATGCTGCATAGTTATACTCTTCTGTTTCACTTACATTGATAGGTGTTGAGTTGCCCACCCAGTCTATAGAGATTGACTATTTGACCCTTATTTTAAGTGTAATATAAGGAAAAGACAGTATTCTAATTTCTGGTGATTCTATTGAATAGATTATCCTGTTTCGCTCCTCCCAGATCTGTGTTCCTTCAGAGCCTCCTGTGGTGCCAGAGAATGACAGACCTGATTTTCATCAACTTATGCAGATGATTAACGATTCCCTGCTCCAGGAGTACGGTTCACTGGTGGATGCACCCCACTAACTAACTTTAGATTTCTCTAGCAGCATGATCTGTAGCAAGTTAGCATTTGTATTCAGTACACAACCTTCATATTATATTCAGTTTAAAAGGAGAAGGTGGCTTGATCCTAGCCTAAGTGGAAGCCTTTAGGTCTATTATAGGTTTGGAGAAATTAGAAGAATTTCCTTGCTTGGGGTAAAGCTGAGGTTCTCTGTTCTTCTATTAGTTATTATTCTGTATGATACCTTTTTATTTTTTACCACTTTGAATATAATGATTTCCTTTTAACTCTCTAAATTCTTTGCTATCTCTCCCTCCGTTATTTATTTGTTATTCAAGTCACCATAAATGTATGCAGAACATCCATTAAGATCTTAACTATTTTTCAAGAGTCCTAGCTAGTTCTTACACTACATCCACTGCATTTCTGCTACATTTTAATCAAGGAAAACAGGATTTTTTTCGGCTTCAGTAGGAATATACAAAACATAATAAAACCAATAAAGAATAAGAACTACTTTGTCAAAACCTCCAACAATAGTAATTTTAAATCTATCAGATCTGAACTACTCAACTACTAGCTCCCTACTAGCACATTTCCTCCCTCTCCTTTTCTTCTCAGTTTAGACAATTTTTGATTAATCTTTTTATTCCAAAATTAGGAGGTGAATTTTCCTTTTAAAAGATCTTGACATAAAAGTTGCACACTTTCTGCAAAGGAAATTTTATGGTTAAAACATTTTGACTGTGAGAGTTTCCTTCTGTAATGTAGCTAAAAGTTTGAATATGCCCGCCTCCACTTTGTCCTAAAACTTTAATAGTTTAATACTCAAAATTTTTCAGAAATTGTGAAGGTGATTCTAGGCAATTAAAAAAAAATAATCACGTTTTATGTATTTTTAAGGAACATGGAAGTTTCAAGAAAACTATAAAGACAACATTTTTACTCGACTCCAGGGTGGAAATGACAGTTCATACTGTTATATAAACGAGAATGCGAGCTCAGTATGAGAACAGGACTTAATGGTCTTGGTATTCACCTCAATTGTGCAAGATACAAGTTTTAACACTACAGCAAAATGTTTAGACAACAGGACTTGATCATGGATTTTCTGCTTCCTCTGAGCTTAGATTTGGCTCGTGACTCTTTAGTGGATAAGCCTTTCTTTGCTGCTGAAAAGACTCAGAAAATTTAAGAAAAAACAATGACAGAAAGCATTGTGGATTGGGAATACAATTTTCTATCAGGTCTGATCTCCAACTTCTGTGCTCATGTAAGATTTATGTTTGTAGTGTGTTTTTAAGGTGATTATCGACTGTGTCCAAAGAAGTGGAGAAAGGGTATGTTATTATCTTTTTATTCAGGAGCTTTACAATTGTGCAGAAGATAATAGCGTATTGTGTATTTCCCTAGGGGAGAATCAAATGTGGCATTGGGAGTACACTTTCAGAAGATAAATGAATGGACTTTTTATTTTAGACTCATAGAGTAAGGGGAGAAAAAATGTCATCGTCTATGACGGAACTGAAAGAGGAAGAACACTATTCTGAGGATGTAGTGGCAAAGGCAGGTGACACGTCGATAAATGGAGGCAGGTATAGCAGTCCCAAAGCCTGGTGAGGATGCGATCATTAGACACGAGTGGCAACAGTTTCGGGAGAGGTTACAGGCTGAAAGTCAAACTGAAGAAGTTTGTGAGGAAAGACTGTTTTCAGCCAGCAGAAAGAAGTATGCTCACTGACTCTTGGCATGCAAATTGTGTTTCTCTTACCTTTTATCTCTTAGGAGAAATAAGGCTGTTTTATACTAGCTTGAGTTCTGAATATTTCGTGATAACAAGTTACTTTGTGCCTACTTCTTAGGTTTTGTTCCATTTCATACTTTTTTTTCTCTTTCTGAACCCTAAATAAAAGAGACAATCGCAAATGTAAGGTTCCAAACAATAGAGATTAAGATTTTAATATTTAAGTCATATTCTAATGTGTTTGAATGTTTCTGTCATGTTCAATATGTGTTGGATCCAGTGACAGAAAAGTTCTTCGTAATCTCATTTTATTTTATTGAGATCAAATACTTAAATTTTTATACTAAAATGGCAGTTGGAGTAAGACAAAACAGCAGGAAAAATAACAAGACTTTGTATTGTGAATTAAGTGAAATGAATATACAGCAACACACCCATACACAGCAATCTAGAATTTTTACAGAATTGTTTTCCTTGTGGTATTTGTAGGATTTTCCCCAAAAAGAAACATCCACTGGACACAGTGCTTTGTGAGAAGATTTCAAGTTCCTCTGATATTCATGCAGAATTCAAAAACAGCCAGGGGGCCTTGGGATACCCTTATTTGAGATACCTTATTCATGAAAATTAAAAATGGCTGTTTGGCCTAGGGCTTTTGAGAGCTGTTTTAGAAAAGGCATAAAAATTAAAAAGAAATTCTTCTCAAAGGCAGGCATTCATGCTTAATGCTAAACAGACACTCAGCATGCCAGATTTAATGCAAACACTGGTAAGAATGCCAAAATACAGGCACTGCATAGTGTAAATGTCTCTGCACAAACTGAAAAAAAAAAAAAAGATTATAAGAAGATAAATATTCATTTTAGTCCTTGCGCTGCGTGCAATAGGGAGAGAAGGAGATGTGAGCGTCGCATCACTGTTTTCACAGGTGTGTCTAAGCACAGGACAAGGACAAAGTGTTGAATAGGAGTTATTCAGACTTCTGGGCTCATTTCTGGGTGGCAGAGGGGAGATGAGGGTGATCGGTGTGCTTGGAAAGAGGTGGACTCAAGTGTCATTCTGAACTGTCAGCAAGGACTAAACTCTGCTCTCTCATCTTTAGCCTTAACATCTGTCACTCGCTGGGAACAAGCTGACATTTATGTAGCGGTGCTTTCCCACTAATGCAGCCGCAAGCTTTGCTGTGCCCCCTTTGCAGCTCATCTTTTTTTTTATCTTGTGGTTATACAAGCAGCATTCAGTGCCTCTGATGGGTAGGATTAAACCCTTAATGCTGGCAGATGATATTTATAAAGTATAACTTCCGCAAAGCAGGATATTTGGTCTGTGGCAAGCTTATCCCACCGTCTTTAGTTAATTCATGTATATCTGCATAAGAACTTTCAGATGAATATGTCCATAGGGGTTATCTTCAGAGGTAAGAGCAACTAACACAACCTCACGTGTTCTGTATGTCCCCACAAACACAGAAATGATTCAATGAGGTAGTTGTGAGTGACAGTAGGAGTGAGAATTACACTGTGCATGTTCTGCACTTCATCCATAGCAGAGGAAAACAAAAAGTAGCAAAGGATGCAGCCATGCAGCAGAAATTCTTGGCATATTTGCTAAGCAACAGTGCCAAAGGTGGAATATCCCTTCTGATCTCTCTCCATTACTCTTTGTATTATTAATACTTAACAGTGACTGACAAGTCTGAACTTTCTGAACTTTAAGTCCATGGATACCTTTGTTTCAGCAACTGTGTCTTTAGTTTTTATTTAGAAAATGTAATGTGAATTTAGTTGGAATAGTGTGGTGAGTAGGACTGGGGCAGCTATCATCCCCCTGTACTTGGCACTGGTGAGGCCCCACCTCGAGTACTGTGTTCGGTTTTGGGCCCCTCACTACAAGAATGACATTGAGGTGCTGGAGTGTTTCCAGAGAAAGGCAAGGCAGCTGTTGATGAGTCCAGAGCACAAGTCTTGTGAGGAGCAACTGAGGGAGCTGGAGTTGTTTACCTCAGAGAAAAGGAGGCTGAGGGGAGACCTTATCACTCTCTACAACTACCTGAAAGGAGGGTGTAGCCAGGTGGGTGTTGGTCTCTTGTCCCAAGTCAAAGGTGATAGGACAAGAAGAAAGGCCTCAAGTTGCACCAGGGATGGTTTAGGTTGGATATTAGGAAAAATTTCTTTATTGAAAGGGTTATAAAGCATTGGAAGAGGCTTCCCAGGAAGTGGTTGAATCACAGTCTCTGGAGGTATTTAAAAGATGGGTAGACGTGGTGTTGAAGGACATGGTTCGGTGGTGGGCTTGGCAGTGTTAGGTTGATGGTTGGACTCAATCTTAAAGGTCCCTTCCAATCTAGAAAATGCTATGATTCTATGATATTTTTAGGAGGAATGGGACTCCAACCAAGGTGTATTGTGTAGGATGTTTTATCCCTTGCAGGTCATTTCTAATTAATGTGTTAACTTGAGAAAAAAAGAAAATAGAAAACAACAAAAATCCTTTTGGCCTGAAAACTGTAAAACTTTGCCTACAGTGTTAATACAACTGGTCTTGGGCTCTGTCCAGGCTCTGTTTAAGCAATCTCATGAATTCAAGTCAGAACATACAAGGTGTTCATTACCTGATATTTTATCTGTAAATTAATTTGAGACACAACAGTGACTTTTTTTCACAGAAAATTAAAAAAAGGGAAGATCCTAAGTAACCATGACCTAATTTTGCAAATTCTATGCCTGTCAGGGTCCCACTGTCTTGCAGTCTTGAAGTTAAGTAGATTTTAAAGAAGTACCAGTTCACATTAAAGAGTTGCATTATTTGGTCACACAACTGTTATTAAAAAAACAATTTACCACTGATGGGCCAACTGATGGTCACCAAAGTAACCTTATCACTGCATGTTCTTAAAGTTAATTCACAAACAAAAAAAGATATCCAGGAGAAGTAGGAGGAAAAGCTGATTAGATGTAAAGAAGAGCCAAGTCCTGCAAGGTAAAGAAAATTTGATTTTATCTTTTTTATTTTTTTTTAAACTGATGGCATTATATTCCTGAGTAACCTCCTAAAGGAAGAAGGAATGATGGAAATAAAATTCTACCTCCCAGACTTAGTGCAGTTTTGACTCATATCTCAGAAAGATTGATTTCAGCATTCCAAAGCATTCTTAGTTTGAATTAGTATCCAAATAAAATCTTCCACAAATGGAATTGCGAGTGTAACTTCCAACAGAGCAAACTATGTTTTTTTGGCTCATAGTCACCCCTAGCTGTTTGACTTCTTTTTAAAAAGTTGCCTGCTGGAGAACTACACTAGCAGTGTAATTAAAAGCCCAGCAGTAAAATCTATAGTATCTGGATACAAACAGCTCCAGAAAAATAGTTTCTGGAACAAGAATAAAGAGCACATACCCCTGCATATTTTGTTTTAAAAAAATGGGGTTTTTTTCCCTTCAAATCACAAAAACAGTGTATCTTTTCCTTTTGTAGTTGCTAAAACTGATCAGACAGCAATTATTTTCTGAACTGCAGATCGTATTAAGTTCAAATTAGATATTAGCAGCATTTAATTAATGAGAGGTTTAAATTTAGCACAGCATATAATTATGCCAGTAGTAAGACAATTGTCACTACATTAACCACACTTGCCTCACCATAGGGTCTGTATGCAAGAAGAGGACATTGTGTTCTGTTATCCTCAAAAATCATCATCTTTATCCAAAACATGGCTGTTATTAAGCTAATAACCTCTAATATCTGCAGATGACTGATTTAGTTACCCAGCTCCAGGGTCAAGACTAACATGTTTGAAAGTAACTTTGTTATCTCTTGTGTTCCTTGGTCCCTACATGTCTAAGCCTAAGCAAACTGGTTGGGATTCAGAAAATGAGTTTCAGCTGAAAATCCTGGCAAGTAAATTCTTGGGGAAAATCTAACCCCTCTGAATAGGCTGGTGTCCCTACAGACACAGTAGGAGCTGGGCGTATATGTTGCTGGATGATGATTGCCTGGTGTTCCTCACAGAACTCCTAAGTGGATGGAGAACTCAGGCTGGAGAATCATCTTGGAGGGTTTCAGATTTACAGCCTAATTTCCACTCTGTTGGCAGGACTAAGAGAAGAGTACTGACTGAGGCCCAGATCCTGCAAAAGTGCTAAGAATACGTTTAATTTCACACACTGTTACAGTTCTAAAGTTTTCAATTCTTTTACATATACTTCCCCTTTTTTTGCCATATAAAAAATTCATTTTACAGCAAATATTACTTCTCTTTTCTCGAACAACTTGTTGCTCCTATCTTCTTCCTTCAAATCTGCCCATACTCTCTCTCCCCAAATACCCACTGCTGTGTCTGTCCAGAATATGAAGGGGTTAAATTCAGTTTCTGAAAAAGAACAACTTAAATCCATGCGATAATATTAGTAATCACAGATATTTGGAAGCTCTGTAATGAAATAATCTGTACCTTTATATAATTTGAAGTATAGAAAACTCTTTAAAGGTGTATGGATAAGCTTGTTCAATGTAAAATATATCAAAAAAATGTATAAAAGCTGTCATTATGATGTTGAAATTACCCATGCTTCTTAAAGGGAATGTTTTCTTTTGTATGTATGGCATGAATGTCTTGTCTTTATTCTCACCCTTATGTATAAAAAATGCCTAGAAAGACTATTTTAAAGATGAATTAAGTTCCACATGCATGGTAGGGATAATTACTTGCTGATTTATATTTGACATGCTTCCTGAAGCTAATACTCAGCAGGTGTCTTGTTTGCTTTTAAGAAAATGACACAGTGTAAGGACATGTGTAAATCCTGTGTCAACAGCAATTATTTATAACTAGGTCAGGCTATTAAAGATGTCTAAGAGGGCTTTCATGTAGCTTTTAATTTTAAACTAAGTTATCTTAAAAAACCCTAATTGCCCCATTCACATGCATATAAAATTCACAAAATTATTAATTTATGAAAACATCTAATTTCACTATTTAAAAACTTGACGTTTAGCCTATGTAATTAAAATCTTGTGAACTATTCTGATTAATTCATTAACATTCACATTAGAAAAGCATTGCAAATACTTCTAATTAATTTGTATATCAAATGTGGTACAAAACACTGTAAATACTGCAGCATGTCTACTTTATTATGTATGGGCAATCATTTCCTTTACTCTTCTGTTTGGAATATTCTAAAGTTCTCTTCCTATGCTATTTCCTTGGCTAAACAGAAGTATGGGTTGTGGCTGAGAGTTATTTTACAGATGATCCCTGATTCTCACAGTGAATTTCAGAGAGATCCCTAGTTCTATTTTGATCTGCACTAGACTTAAAGATAAGTATATAGCACCATTTTTTCCTCTTTGCTTTTTTTTTTAAACACTACAGATGTTACTTTTACCTGATTGTCATGAGTGTGAGCTCTCACAGTGGAAACAAGGTAGTCATCATCTTTTGGTATCTTTTAAACTCTCACCAGCCTCTCTCTGCACAGGTAAAGCCACAATTTTAAGAATTTTATGAACCTACCTAATTCCCTCCACAGCGTCAGACATTTACTTAAGCATCGAGATGTTCAGGATTGGTGCATGCAAAGAGGCTTCTCAAAAACAATTAACTGTAGCTTCAGGACTGCAGAGTGCATTAAAAATAAAATAAAATCCCTTTATATTTGGTTTTCCAAAATATCCCACATTTATTGGCTCAAGTTTAGCATCGTCCATGAAAAGTTATTCCCTCCTGCCCTTTCACTGTCCGTGTGGCAGAGCTTGAAGTCTCCTCAGCATTTCCTCCCAGCACTCTCCAGCTCAGAAGTGACCTTTCATATGTATTTCCATTCTGTTAGAATGGAAGTACCTCTCTGATAGACAGTTCTGCTCTTGAAGCCTTTTTTTACAAGTTTCTCTATCTAGCTTATGACTCACTGTCTCTGCAAATTATATGTGGTTTAGTATGTCACTGTAAGAACCTAATATACTGCTCTGTAAGTGCTTGTGCTGTATTAATAAACGTGTCATCGTGAATGAGGTTCAGTGTCATCTCTTTTTATTTTTTGTATTGTTTCAAATGTTTAGGTTTTCTATTAAGTAATTTAGCTGCACTTTCACTTTCTTCTTCAATTACAGTTGCGAGACAAAAAACACACTGAAAAAGATACACGGTATAAAGAGAAGAAAGCAGAAATAAAGCCTGGGGACTTTTTTATTACTTAAACTCTGTTAAGATACTAAAAACATCATCAGAAGATTAATTTGAAATTATAAGCTTCTTTTACTATTTTTGCTGGAAAGGCTACAAAAACTGTCTACAAAGAAAATAAAGTGATTAAGGAAACTCATTGAACATTATGCCATATTTGTATCCCGTGTTACTTAATTCTGGACATGGAATGACACAGATGTCTCAATCAGTTATGTTTGCGTTTATTTAAATAAAACTGTTAAACAGCAGGTGGGTGAGACCCACTGGTTTTGAAATATAGTGAGCAAGAAGTGATGTGTTGAAAGTGTGTCTGGTTTAGTCTGACAGACGCACTGTGATTTAGAGCCTGATCTTGCATTATAACCTCAAGCAAAACTCTACGGATGTCAATGGGAGTCTTATTTCTCTAAGAACTGCAATATTTGACTCTCAGCTATAAGGCAAAATTATATGGTATTCTAGGTCCATCAATATTAATACTTAAGATTTGTACATTGCAGAGCAGCTCGGTGCCTGTATTTGCTAGAAAAGCCGTTTCAGAGAATCAGTCTTTTTGCTCTTGCTCTTGTAAGAAAACAATAAATTTTATGGTCTTCAGCTAAATGAATTCTATAAAGGGAAATTGAAGGGGAGATTGCATAAATAAATAAAGTAAACACTCCTCTTCATTGCACAATACTTGAGGCATTGTTGCCTCTATCTCTATGGTCCGAGCCATGGCATATTCAGAGGAAAATGGGAGATGCTTGCCCTGATATTCTCCATCTTTCTGCATTTTTCTTTCCTTCTATTACTCATTTCAGCACAGCTGAACAAATTTTAGGACTCTTGCCTTCCATCTTTGTCTCACCCGTGGCCTAGCTCTGAAATAGTATACTAACATTTGTGATGGTTCAAATTCATTACTATTTCGATAAAAATGTTGGGATCTTTCCAGACCCAAGATTAAGACTATGACGTGTTTGAGAAAACTCTTAGTAGTAGAACAAAACAAAACAAATCAACCAAAAAGGAAAAGTTGCCACCTGGTTCTTTCCCATTGTCTATTTCTCTCTCTGTGCATGGGTAGGGAAGTGATCAGTGCATGCCTGAGATTTATAGTGATCAGCTAAAGAAAAAACTTGTACCCCACTTTAAAAAAAATATCTTGAAGTCAGTGGGTTTCTATTCTTCAGGTCAGAATCTCTTTTCTTCCTGAATTCCTTGGGGCAATTTTTTGCCACAGAGTTTCTGGGTAAATCTACTGACTTTGGGTTTGTTTGTTTGTATCCTTTACGTGGGTATATGTGTCTCAGCTCTTAATTAGACATTATTAAATTTTTTAACTAATTTTAAAAATAAAGAAGGTAAATGAATGTTTAGATGTTTGGGCAGAAACTGTTTGATTTGTCTCTTTTCTATGAGGCTAAGTCATGGCAGCAAATCTTGCAATATCCAGGCTGAATTCTTGAGTAAACTAAAGAAGGCCAACGCAGGAGTGATGTTCATATCCTGGGACAGTTAGAGAGACCAGCATCTCATGTAGAGTTTCTTGCTATTATTGGATACTCCATCTTAAAGAAGCAGTAAAAAAAAAAAAACACCTTAAAGTATAACAAAGGTAAAGGAAAAATATTTGAGATCGATTTCTTTCCTCAGACAAACATTTATTTATCGAGTTCCTTTTTTCTGTCACAAATAACAAGGAAGGAAAATGAGAAGGTAGAAAATGGACTATGAAAGAAGAAACAACTGAAAAATAAAACAGTGGACATCAGGGATAGAAAACAGTCAGCAAATGATGGATTTCAGTAAGAAACCTGTGATGGACTGAGCACTCAGCCACCAGTCTGGGCAAAGAAAGGGTATTTCAAGAACATGGAATTTTAAAACTGAAACTTATTCTTGCATAGAGGTGTTAATTTGTTAAGTCTACTTATTTTATTAGTATATGTCAGACCTGAAGGGATAAAGCGGCAAACCACACTGCAATCAAAGAAATCTACTGTATTTATAATATGATTTGTCAATAATTATTGGAAAGTAAAGTACATCTTTAATTCTTTACTCCAACTACTGGTGTAGTCAGACACAGAGGCATACAAAGAGAAAGACACGTAGAAATCAGCATATACTTTATTCTTATATTGAAGACACAACCAATTAAGCAACTTAGCAGCTGAGGCACTTATTCAGCTGCATCAGAACAGTCAAAAGCCCTGCCTACATGTAGTTTTGACATGGATATTAATTTACCTTCCAGCCATTTTCCATAAAGAGATTTACTGTGGTTTGCAAATAACAATGCTTCTGTCTTCAGAGTGTGAGGTCTGAAACAACGTATGTATGGTTCTATGATTAAAATTTTATTCTGTTTTAGTTCTTATATTTTTCAATTACTTTTTCAAAGCCACAGTTTAAAAGTGTGTTGAACAAGTTTTGCAACAGTAACCGCTTTTTGCCTTTTTCAAACTTGTCTCAGGTTATTTCTTTGCATTCATTGCTTTTGAATAATAATCTGTTTGTATCCACTGAAAGAGAAAAGCCCTTAGAAACAAAAATACACATTGCACTCAATGTATATAAGAGGTTACAGAAGATCATTATTCAAGGGTAACGCGTAATGGCTCATGGATCCTAACTCACAAGAAAATTAATTGAACAGATCGGTTCTGGCATTTGCACAGGTCATACAGCAAAAAGAAATAATTTTTATCTGAAATGACAATCCACATTAAATCATTTAAAACCTTACTTTTCTCAGTATATAATACAGGAGTATTACATTCATCCATGTGGATGCTAGAGGACCAGAGCAGTCTGGTTTGGTTTCTATACTCAGCCATTTTCTTTCCAAAGTATTTATGACCACAGAGGATGAAAAATATGACAATATACTTCAAATATTATGGAACACATATAACTGAAGATTGTGACATGTATGCATATAAACAACACGTCTATAGGGAAATGTAAGGCAAAAATAATATTATGTGACAAAAAAATGTGTATAGTTTAGACAAAGACACATGGGACAAATTACACATTTCCTTAATGATCAACTTGAGGCTGATTACATGTTTTCCTGGGAAAATCCCTCATCAATATTTGATTTTAGAATGTTGATGCAAAATTTAACATGAAAATGGCTCTTTCTGTGTCTGCAAGGTATTTATTACCCTAGTTCCTCTTCTTTTGTTGCTATTGTGAATCACATATATCTCTCGTAAATTGTGCATTTGTCGTGCTTACTCTTGGGTTTGCTCTGGGGGCACCAGACATGGAATGGATTGAAAGTAGCGGGCCATAACATTGATTAATAGCAGTATACTTCCTCTGATCTTGCATAAATACAGTTAGCTTGGTCTATTGTAGTGATACATGTTCCCCAAAGAAAAGGAGATGATTAATAATGTGCATCAATTATTAGAACAAAACTGGTCAGAAATAGTTAATGTTAATAAAATAATAATATATGTATACGCATATATATATACACACACTATTATCTCATTTCAGATTAAATGTACTTGGACCCATGATGTTTTTAAAAAGGGACTGGTTTTGCACTAAAATAGAAATTGTCCTTATTTCCATTGGTGAAAGATGATCTATCAAGAGGACTTTCCCCTACAGATTTCAGTAGCTAGAGAGTCTAGCCACTTTCAGTTCCTTTGCCTTTACATACTGGTCACCTCATCAACTTTTGTCCTCAACTCTCATTATTTCCACGCTTGCTTCTTAAGGAAGTCACACTTGGAATAATCAAAGTAGAATAGATACAAGACTCTGGAATACTTCAAAGATTCTTTCTATACTATTTCACTATATTTTTATCCTGAATGTGTTTGCCAAAGTATTCTTATGATTGCCTGACAGCGACACATAAATTAGTGGTTTGGAGTCATTGAACTTCATTGTAACTTGTACGTACCTCAGTGCAAATGAAGAGATCATTTACAAAGCTAAGGTCATTTTTGATCTCTGCCTGGCCTGGCTTCACATCCTGCATTCGTGAGGCAGCATGTATTTACTTTTCCTGGAATAGAGTATCATCATTCTCCTATTCTTAGATTGGGTCTTCCCAAGACTACCTGTGACAGATCCAGCAGGGCTCAGCATCTGAGGTTCTGCACTTTGGAGATCTTTGGCAATGATTGCATTTTTAAAATAAAGATATTTTTTTGTTAACCACGCAAACTAAATGTTCGATAAAAGTCACTCTACATGGTGTAGAACCTAATTATTCTTCTGAATGAGACATGAGTAAATCGATATTCTTCCAGATATTGCTTTAATCTTCCTTTACAGGTTCAAAACTCTTGCTTTCTGTGCATGTGTGTGTGTGTGTTTGTGTTTGCACAAGAAAGAAGAGAGAGAGGGAAAGTATAAATCAATCACTCGGTCTCCTGTTTGTCTTAGTGACTCCAAGCAGATACTGGAGAACATATGACAATACAGAAACATGGTGATTTTTTCCCCAAATACTGTGCTTGTTCCTTTGAGTCTGGGGTTTAGAACTGTGATTTGTGGCACTGTATTTAACAGACCTTGAAGGACCTTTCTTCTGTGAATGTCTCTGAACATTTTCTGAACCTATTTATATTTCAAGTCTCCATAATTTCCTGTGGAGATCAGAAAGTTCCCTAATATACTATTTGCTATGTGAAAAGTGCCTCCTGTTTGTTTTAAACCCAATGTCCAATAATTTCTTTGGCTACATTTCACATCTTGTGGTATGAAAAATTATGAATAGTTATTCCCCTTAGGCTCTTCAATGTGGTTCTTGATTTTGTTGACTTGTGTCTGTCATCATTATTGAAGATAAAAAAATGAGGTAGATTTAAGTATACCAGTGCTTTGCTTTTGTTCATTTTTCCTTTTTAGTTTTTCCCAGCATCCACTTCCTCTTCACCGTCACAGCACATCATACCAGACAGGCACTTTCAAAGAACCATTCAAGATCTCAGTTTTGCATCCAGCACCCTCACTTCTATCCGTCCTCAGCAATGACCATTTTGGCTGTAATTGGTTCTGTAGGCTAAGCTTCTTCACTGCTAATTCCCCTTCAGCCTCTTTGTGCTGGCTTCCTGCAGTACCTATAAACACTCTTACTGCCATTAACAATCTCAGTTTCCTCAAAGCTTCATAACCTCTTTCGCATTCTTGTCCTTCTCAATCTGCTCCCCTTCATTGATCATAGCCTCCTACTGGCAACCTATTTTCATGAATTAATGCTGTCCTACTTCTTTAGTTCATGCTTCTTTATCGTCCTACTCAGGTACTGTCTTAGCATCCTGTGAATTTCTGCCTCTGCCTTCAAATTCATTCTAATCCTATCAACAGGCACTGTTAAATCCTGACTCTTTACTTCCTGTACCACAAGATCTTGGTAGGTCTTGTAGAAAAGAGGCTCCTACATGAAGAATCTTCTCTCCATGGTTTCTATCCATAAAATTTCCCCATAATCTGCTTCATTTGGCCTTATCCATTTTCACTTCAAAACACTTCATAGCCCAGCGCTTAGCCTACAACCCAGGCTCTCTGTAAACTACTTAGTATATGACCTCTGCACATTTCTATAAAATGATATGATAAAACCCAGTGTTATGCTATATACACAGTACTATTAAAAATGTTTAATGCATGACTTGTCTCGACGCTTTATCTTAAGTACTGGTTCCTTATTTGCAAAAGTGCACATTTTCCTTAGGCTGATAGCTTAAATGTTAATATTTACTTCTAGATTGCTTTTGTGGTGAGTCTAAGAGATACTTATGGCTAGTCATGTAGAACAAATATCACAGTAAAGCAGCACAAAATTCATGTGTGTATCACAAAGGCATGTTTGTCTGTGTGCTGATGGGTAAAATGAAGTTTTTCAGCAGAAATTGAGACACATAAAGGAATATATATGTAAGGTCTTTTAGTCATAAAAATATCATCCTAGTGTGCAGAATTTAGTATGTAGTTCATAAGTAAACACAAACATATTTTTCCTCTTGAAATATAAAATACTGTTCAAAACCCTAAATAGCTTCCTTGGGTAACTTGGAATTTAAATGAAAGTTTTATCAAAGGGTTGGCAGAATATATTTAAAAATATCTGCTCAGAGACCTCAGGAAATTACTTTTTCCTATGGCTCTGATTAAATATTTCATGGCAGTACATGCTTATTTATTTGTATTTGCTATGTCGAGATAAAAAACTCAAACAAACCAACCCCTCTTTTTATAGTAAATACCTTTATTTTGAATACGGTCCCGTCAAAACCAGAAGACCTGACCTAGGCAGCTGCTGAGTCTGCAGGGGGAATGTTGTCCCAGGCTGAAAATGAACACGCAGGAGCATTCCTCGCTGACAGCTTCTGGAGCTGGTTTGTTAATTTAACACTTGAAGAAATACATCGACAACCACAGGCGATTTGTTGCACTGGAAGTGGGGGGAAGCACATCTGACTTCAGAGCTTCACATTGGCAGAGAATCAATGGTAGATAACACAAGTTGCTGTTTTTTCCATTTTTAAAAGTAACAGTATTTTCATAAGTCTAACCCCCTTTTTCTGGAATAGACGTTGCAATATTTCCTCTTCCTTATGGGCATTTTAGTTGACTAGATTTCCTGTAATTAAACTTTGATAAACAAAACTGACCACAGGCCTAGGTCCATTCTAGCAGTCACTCTGACCATCATGGGCAGCATCCCTTTTTTCACATCCTTTTTCCATCCCCATTTTACAAGCCTATGATGTCTTCTTCCTCTCCACCCACCACAGCACTCCCACTAGCTTGAGTAAAAAAAAAAAAACAAAATACAGTAGCTTATTTTGTTTCTTTGACCAAAGTTTTTTGCTTGTTTCACGAAACATTTCATTTATTTGGATTGGGAACTATTTCTTCCTCAGATGCAACGTGAAAGGGTACACATCTCCAACACTTCCTTCTAGGATGTCCTGCCTGATTCAGTCTTAATTCTTTTTGATTACCTCAGAGAAGAAAATAGCAAGCTCATTACTGTGAAGCAGCCACTTTTTCTGCCATTCCAAGCAGGTAATTTTGTATAAACTATAGCAGAAGCTCCTGGCAAAGGATCTGCTTGATAAGGCATGTATTCCAAGAAATAGATAATGAATCTTTACACTTTAACATCCACAAATGTTAACAAGTTTTATTATTTTTTGTTTTAAATGTCTGCTCCTTAACACTCCTCGGTCTGGAGATTTTTTTTTTCCATATGCCTGAGGCATAACACAGCAAAAGTATTTTCATCTTGAAGAAAACTAGAAATCAAACCTTCATTCATCCAGTAGATAAAGGCCACGGTAGAATCTGTGCAAATTCCATGAAAAAATGAGCTCAAAATGCCAATTTTTCATCAATTTTCTAAAAGACAAAAACCTTATTTCTTATTTATTATTTGTTATTGTTGGTTGTTGTCATTTTTGTTATGATTATGATCCTAATATACTTGCTCTTATGTTGTGCAGCCATATGCTGAAAGACAAACTGTTTCAAAGGTCTTTAAATACATTGTTTGGTGCTATCGACATGCAAATAATTTTATGCCTTGTTATGAAGCTACATGTAATCACATCTTTTCATAACTCTGCTCGTATAAGGGACTAGCTCTAGCTATTTGTTAGGCTAGGTAGGATTACCAATTACAGCTTCCCTCTGTTAATTTCCTAAATCCTCAATAAAATGCTAAGAGAAAGCAATTAATCACCCTTGCCAATTTTAACAGGAAACAATTATTGCTGGCAAATAATAAATGTTCCACATTTACAAATTTGCAGGTTTTTGGCATGTGCAGCTTCCTGGTAGTTTAAAGACATTCTCTGCCTGACTTTAAGTATATGAGCAAGGGTTTTTTCCAAAGTGTTTGAGATTTGCAAGAATGAAGAAGTTCTGTTTGAATAGTGATCTTTTACTTCTCACTTCAGACTTAAATTGAGCTCTGCAGGTTCACAAAGATTGACCCATGTGATATGATGACTGATTCAATTGTGAGTTATAGAAATAGTATAGAAGTTGGTGGAAGGAAGAGAAATTTTGCCTTTGAAGCTGGTATGAAT
>JAOXJM010000033.1:72576436-72590581 GCA_026413425.1 Tringa solitaria
CAAACACGCTTATTTGTTTTAATTAAAATAAAGCATCCATTTAGCTTTTGAATGTTTTTCTATTTACCACACCAAAATGGAGCTAAAGTACACTTGCTCTGTTTGAAGATTTTGTAATTTTCCATAGGTCAGTGAAAAAGGCAAAACAAAAAAAAAAAAGGGGATTCAAATGAGTCATTTAAAAAAATCAACAGATATTTAAACATTTCCAGATTTATCACACATTATCTCTTTGCTAATTGGACTATTCTCCACTGAGAGCGATCTTTTTAGCATATAACCATACTGCTGTTCATGTTAGTTTTGATGATATAATTTGAGCCGTACCCGGAACCAACCTTTCTAGGGCATTTCAGAAGCTGTTACAGCTGCCTAAAAGTTCATTGAGCAGTTTAAGGTAAGTATATTCCAGAATTAGACCCTGGAAACATCCATTCAGACTGAGACCCTACGCTTTAGTCACATGCTTAAGACTCCTACAAGAGAGAGAGCTGGCTGTATAATTTATTCCTAATTATCTAGTGCCATGACGTTGGCAGAGCAATCACCGTGAGCAGTATCTAGGGTAGGGTTTGCCTCTGTTTCTTTCCCTGAGCATTACCTGCTTACAGAGAAACCTGCTGCTCCCTGAGAGCGGCAGTATCTGGTTCCTAATTGCCAGTAATTCCTTCGCTCCTTGTGCTTGTTCCAATCCGGATGCAGTCAACATTAACGCCGGTGTTAGAAGTATTATAAAATCTCCACTATAATTCCTCTTTAATTAGCATCCTATTATCTTAAATTGCTTCAACAATTTAATTTTTTTTCCCCCTGAAGCTCCTCCATTCTTTCAGTAATACCCTTTTTGTAAAACTGCCTAAGTATTTCACCACTGGTTGGATCTGCTACAGTTTTTTTCTTACTTTGTCTTTTAATAGCTTATTGAAAAGGAGAGAAAAGCACAGTAGGCTCTTGGTAGAGTGCAGTAGTGTCAGTGTTCGTGTTCTCAGGGTTTTCCTTTCTCTAGAGCATAATGGTTGAACTAAGTCTTGTGGTGAAGAGCAAACCTGCTGGGCTTAATGGCAATAAACTTGCAAACAGCGAGAGACTTGTTCACTCAAGTTCAACATGTGAATAGCTCTGTGCAGCTCTAATTAGGACCCCGGTTCTGAATAGGTAATTAAATATTGGATTGCTTATCCAAGTGAAGGGATTAAGGTGAAAATATACCGTTTGCATTCATAGCAAAAGATGAAGTTCTGCACTTCTGTGGGCTGACTAGCGTTACAATCTACTCCACCTGGAACACCTTGAAATGCGCCTGTGTGGGACAGGGAGAGGCACAGCCGAAATGCAGCACACCGTCTGCAGCGAGTCTCTCACCGCAACGATGCAGCCGCTGAGTGAGCTAAGCTGACATTTTCCCTTTGAGAAAGATATTCCTTAGCCTGGGGAAAAATGAGCATTATTGTGTGTCAATAAAAATACAAACAGTGCCATCATTTCAGCCGGTGGATTGCCTGTTTTGACACCTCTCCCTCACTCCCCCACCCTCATTTATTTCGTGGATGGCTGAGCGCGAACTGCAGTATGGGACATACATATTTGTGCTTTAAGGGCTGTTTCTCAGATGGATGGCTATGTTTAATTTTAGTAATCTAATCACCTAAAGCAGATACCTTGGATACACATATTTTATGAAGTTTTAAAACCTGTGAAATACCTTTGGCTAAATCCACCAGTTTCTTTGAAGTTTCACTGCTTCCCAAATCTAAACCCTTTTTCATTTTTTTTCCTCTTCACATTAATATTTCAGAATTTTAAAGTATTTAAAGATCTTTTTAGGCATTTCATTTGTATTGCTGCTTTCTGACAATGCTCATATTGACATAACGATACAGTTCAGACAAGCACTGCAGAATGTTAAGACCAGGGATGTCCAGAAAAAAATCAAACTGGAAGGTCATTTTGAAAATAGTAGAAGTATGCAGTAGAAAATATTTCTTATTATTCCTCAAAACAATGTTCTTTTGTTTAGAGGACACAAATCTGTATGTGCTCTACGCCAGAATTAAGGTTAATTAATTGTCCTGGGTTTTGCTGAAATTTGGGAATGAGAATGAGATTTCATAAGTGCCAAGAAGTGATTGGTAAGAACAGAGGAAAACCTGAAACAGTTCAATGCCTCGGGCTGTACATTCTCCCAGACATGCTGATGTGCCCTTACTTCTACTCTTCCCACTTGTCTGTATAAAAAGCAAACATTATGTTTCTACAGAGCCTTCCAGCCATTTTATTCCAGTCACTGAAAACAATTCAATTACAGTAAATTTCATGGGTTTTTTTTTCCCTCTACACCAGCTCATAGGCTAGATGAGGCAGTGTGTAAGTTTTCAAAATCTAGACTTCATTAATTTCAAGAAAAGAAAGGGTTATGATAACCTAACCTGACTTTTTTTTCACAGCGCCGGTAGTCTCATTTCCAATTTCATCCAATAATTCATCGTAAAGGGTGACTGACAGAGTAAAAAGTTCCCTACTGAAATCATGATTGCCTACCTCTTAATCCCTTGCAACTTCTTTCTGCCACAAGTCTCAACAATTTATAAATGTTATGGTGACAATGGCAATACATACTGCATATAAACCATTTATCATGGCCTTATGAACCATGGCTTAGGAATCACTAGTATTTTTCAAGAACTGCGCTGTTAAGACTTGAAATATCCTATATATTTTCTATTCAGAATTTCTTACTAAAAATGAGGAATTTGCTGCTAATATTTTCAGAAATAGAAGACTACACGTGACAAAATAAAGACAGCCTGCTTTACCTCCCATGAAAAATAAAAGCAGTTGGTTACACAGTATCCTGAATTAAATAGTATCTGAAAGTCTCCGTGTTACTACAAGCTCACTGGGTGTCAGTGTGAATTAGAGGAAAATCCAAAATATAAGAAAAAAGAGAACAATTTATTTTTGTATATTTTAATGAAAAATAAAATAAATTTATTTTAGAAGTTATCTTAAAAAAATATTAAAGCATACCTGGAAGACTATAACACAAAGAAAAGTGAAACAGAAATAGAAAAAATTGTATGAATAGAATTATTTATCTTGATGCTCAAAACCAGTATAATTTGTCATCTTTGCTACTGTGTTTCTTCATTATTGGGACATAATCTTTCTGGACTCTTTAGTGGAACCTGATGTATGAGCTGCCTTTATGAGTTTCATACCAAATTCGTAGTGAAACTTTTATTTTGCTGTGTATGTATACGATTGATTATTCCTCATCATAACACTGAACACCATAAATGGATATGGCTTTCAAAGATTTCTGTTCATATTCTACTATACATTAAGATCAATTAACAAATATTTTCAATAATATATTAACTTAGTGGACTTGAATCCATGTAAGCATTAAGTATAGATTTTTTTCCCTGTATGATTAAAACAGTAATGAAGTATGTGATTTTATTTAAATTCAGTAGGAGAGAAATTATACTATAAGTCTTACCCTCTTTTGCAAGCTGATCATGTCATACTTCAAGACCAAATAATTTTATTCCTACAACTAATTGTTTCTAATGAACCACAGTTATTAATGATTTCATTATTTCGTTGCATGCATTTTGTTAAAATGTTTACTTCATCAATCATATGCCACATAACTAATCAAATGTAATGGACCAACTTAATTCTGATTTAATTCCTTTGAAAGAGAAGGTATTACATGAAGACTGATCTTTTAATGTAGACTGGAAAGCCTCCTCGTGGCTCTTGACCATGATTTGGTACTGTTCATATCTTAGTTCTTCATAAAGATGTCTTTTGGGTGTCTGAGGGGGCCTGTGGCAGCCTCACCTCTGTTGGGCTACTGGATTTGGGAACTCCTAACAAATATGCTTGATTTTTGAGGGAAAATAATAGAACTTTCTCTCCTCTTTCTGCTTAATAACTTCCACTGCTTAATTCTATGTTCCCAGTCTTGTGATTTTTGTACCAGCTATCTTCTTTGGCTAAATAGTATCCTCCTAGTTCTTTGCAGAGGACCAGAGGGAATGGCTTTATGTATGTGGCACTCAAACTAAGTGTTAGGTTAATCAGGGGTAGATGTTGTACTAGCTCTACTAAATAAGACTATGACCTTCACTTCACCTATTCCAAATTTAATTTAGAATAAACGAATGTTTCTCTTGGCAGTAACTCTGTCCTGAGCCCCAACCAGTTAATTTCAATTGATGCCTTTGAAAGAAAGGTTAAATCTAAGGACTCAAAAGACTAATATAGACAATTTCTGTATGTTGTTTATTTTTAATGTGGCCCCAGTGCACTGGTTACCCAAGAACAACTGAGCTTCTTCAGTTATTTCAGGAGTTAACCAGATTACTAAATAGGAATGATATAACTAGGCTGTATTCTTACCTGGAAGGCAAATTTGAATGAAATATGGATTTAATAAAAATGAAAAGGATGGGGGGGGAGTGGGGCACTAGTTTAGCTGTTTCCTATTAAACAATGAATACAAAGACCAGCAAGCATCGCTGAATTGTTTCTTTTGTTTCATAGAATCGTAGAATCATGTGGTTGGAAGGAACCTTTAAGATCATTGAGTCCAGCCATCAACCTCATGCTGCCAAAACCACCACTAAATCATGTCCCTTGGCACCACGTCTGCCCATCTTCTAAATACCTCCAGGGATGGTGATTCCACCACTTCCCTGGGCAGCCCCTTCTATTGTTTGATAACTCCTTATGACTATTCGCACAGAGGACACATTCTCCCCCTCCTCCACCTTACTTAAACTACATGTCACTAAATCAGACAAGGGTTTTTTGGTTCAGCAGACAATATTTGAACCCCCACAATTTAGAGGTGCTCTTTTGTCCATTTATTCTGGGCACAACTCCATTTCAGAATTCATTTTTTTCCCCATTTAAAAAAAAAAAAAACAACAACTTGGATTACAAGCTAGCCATATAACTTTAAATTATATGTGATGGAAGCTAAATGGATTCTGATTAAATATGAAGAACATGATTTCAGCTGAGGAGTAGTAATAGTGAAGAGACTGAACTGGAAACCCAGGAGACATAAACTGAAAACCATGGTGTGTACTTGCAAGTCTGGCCACCGCAATGAGATGAAAATTGCCCGATAAAAGTTTTTGAACATGTGTGACAATGTCCTGAGTATATCTGAGTAAAATAATAATAAAAAAAAAAACCAACCCACCCATGCTCCTGTTCCTCCATACCTAGCACTTGTTTCTTCTCTGCCCACTTCAGCACAGCCTGAATTTTATCTACCTGCTCTTCCTGACAGTCTTTGTCTTTCCTCTCTGTTCCTTCATATTATACCCTAATATTTTCATATTTTCACTCTTCAAGTGTAATTGTTTAAACTGTTGTTTCTAATACTCTCTCTGCAATTCCACTGCAGACAAGAAAAATTAATATCTAAGATTAGCTGCATATTTATATACAAATACTGCTGATCCATGAAAAGGGGAAACAAACAACTTTATTACTGGTTTTCACAAAGGTTTTAGTACAGTTACAGTCAATTTTTGTTATTAGCACATTCTGAAAATTTTGCACCTAACCAGTTGTATTTATTTATTTGATATTAAAAGTTAACCAGAAAAACAATCTATGTCAAAGTAGACTGATACAGAACAGATAAAATCATTACTAGAATTACAGAGTGAGTCACTTGCAGAGCTCTTTTGTAATCCTTATGGACTGGGTTTTTTCTCCTTCATCTCTGAGAGAGGAGAAGAAAATAATGCACATTCCTATTTCTTATAGCCTGCTGAAAAGATCTGAGCTTTAATTTGTTGTTTTCCTGTCGGGAAATATCAATCCCAATTTGATGAATTTTTGTTAGAATATCTGAAAATGTGATTATGTATACAATGTTCTGGATCTAACGAGGCTCATTCAGTGCTTTAGAGAGCAATTATTCACTCCTTGATTGGCACATAACTGTCTTGAGTAGAAAATCTGAAGCATCATTAGATGATTTCCCAAAATTATGCACTTAAATTTAGCTCTGCTGTGGTTATTCTGTTCCACATGAATAATTTCTGTATGTGCCAATGAGTGATTTGGATACACTTATCCAAACGATGTAGGCTACCTCTAGGCTCCAACGATATGAAGCAGACTCATCCCTGGTAAGTATCAACAGAACCATTCCTTTGCTACTTCTCCATCTTTTCTGTGTTTCTTCCCACCGACTAGTTTCCACTGTAATTGATGCGACTTCTTTTTTGCAAGAGAGCCAAGGATGCAGACTCTTTGCCTCTGAAGAGCTCCACAAAATCAAATATTATCCTCATGGGAAAAACCCATCAAGTCCTCCCTGCTAGCCAGTAATGAATGCCAGAGCACAAATTCCTGTTTCATGAAAGGTATGACAAATGCATAATATTGGGCAGATCTCTTCTATGACCACCTTTGTCATTTGAAAACTATCATCAGGAGATACAGATTGATCACGCCTGCTCTTACTCTAACATTGTAGAGCTAGATTGCATTGCTCAGCTTTAATCATTAAGGAAGAGTTTATGGAATGATCAGGCCCTTTAGAGAGGGCAAGTAAAAGGTTTTGCGTACATCGACAAAGGTCTCCTTCATCAACATTGAAGGATAGCTTTTACCTGAAAGTTTACACCATGAGTTTCTAAACTGGTACTCCTCAAGCACACCATGGTGAGCCAGGTGAGCCAGAAACAAAGCATGAGATCACTTGGAAAAGAGAGTGAGCACACTGCTTTTTGTCCACTGTAATGAATCCATCCAAAGATGTTTTTCTTCAGGATTCCAGAGTTGAATTGCAGAAGATATTGGCATAATTTGTATGAAAAAAACCCACGCTGATATAATATCGTTCTTACTGATACTGATCAGAAATTCTATCTGGAAAGAACTAGGCTCTGTTATTTATTTCCTTGGTAGTCAACAGTCAGGGAAAGGACTTATGTTTTCCCACAGAAACAATGCTCTTAACCAAAAAGATAAATATTGCTAGACAATCTCTATAATGTGAAGCCATGCCATGAAAAATGTTGTGGTCCTAATTTAGATTGATTAAAGGAACAGAATGGACAAAGCATGTTAATAGCCCAGGGGAAATCTAATAGTGGCTGAAGAGGGTCTGTGTGTTGATCTTAATCTTTGTAAGATTAAAACATAAATTGTTTTTACCGGTGATTGTGCAGTCTAAACTCCTGATGGTTTTACAGAATTCTGTGTTTTATTTCCTAGGGATCTTTAGTATCTTGTCATCTTTAATCCCCTTCTCTAGGGATTTGAAGAATTCCACTCAGATCATTGAATCCTCCCCACCCCTTTCTTTTCATACCCTGCTCAGCGTTATTGCCCTTGAATCATTTCACTGGAGAATAGAGCAGCAGCATCTGTCATGACATGAAGGACACCTCCTACTTACTGTGGATTTCCCCTAAAAATATTTTTCAGCCTCAGATTCACACTAGATGTCCTTGCTGCTGGAAGATAAATCACACTTTTGTTCTTTGGATCACTGTAATGGTCAACTCAATGTCTCCTTCTGATAAAAATAAAATTCCTCTTGGTGTTGCTAAGGTTATGTTCCCTGCTAGCTCTTCCTCTTTCTCACTATAGACATTTCCATCATTCATTTTATTTCCAATTGTCTCTAATTCATAATTGCTGATCTGATGCTCTGTCTCACCATGTGCTTTTTTTTCTTTCTTTACTTGGGGTCATGAGGGCACCACCAGCCCTCAATGGCCCTGAAGAGATTCCCTGGGACCAAAAACTGCTCATGGCCCCAGACCACATCTCAGCCCAGCCTGGGTCCCTCAGTTCCTGTGCCAGACATGCCATAGGAGTGCTGGCCCACATCCCTGTCTCTGTCTGCCTCCTGGAGAGACCTGTTCTGCATTGTGGGTCATTTGTCTCCTGGATGGGCAACTTCCAATGTATACTGGTGCTTGTCTTCAGCCCTGCCTTTGCCCCCCCATCCACTTCTGTGTCTGACGTGGCTTCCTGAGTGAATCCTGCCCACCTTTAGGAAATATCATGCACTGAGGTGACCAAAACCAGGGGGAAACAAAATGGTTTGTTGCAACAAGAGTTTAAGTGATGCCACCTTCACTGCCTTTTTGCGTAAGTGTTTATAAGACAGTTTATGCTTTCATGATGATCTTTTGTTAAGAAAAGAAAGGCTATCTACTTACTTACCAACTCCCTTCTTTACTGATCTTAGGTGGTCTTAAACGACCTGTATTGGTTTGTCTGTCTGTTATTAGGGATCAGCAGTAATATGTTCACCAGGAATCACTAAGCTTGAATGCCCAATCACCTGAGATATCTCTGGCCTCATTATTATATAGCCCCCGTTTAGACTCCATTAACCTAGGCAAATATGTTCATTATTTATCGTAGTTCTGAAAGACTGACCAAAGCTTACTCTTTCCCTCAAATGCTGAAGTCCTTTTTATTTGGCACTTGCTGTGATTTCTCAACCAGTCAGTTGTAATTAAGCTTTTTGTCATAAGGGGTGTTGTTTACAGCCTTTTTATCCACACATTTTCTTAGCCATTTCTTTGCTCTCTAAGGAATGATAAAATGTTTTTATTGTTTTTTTTATCAGAATTAATTTTGCTGCCCGTTTTTTCATGAACTTATCATATAATGGAGTTTAGAAGGAATGTTGAGTCTAGTGGGAGGAACAGATACAAATTATTAAAGCTCCAATACACATATGATTAAAAAGAGTTTTTCCATCATATAAGTATATATTTGTGTAATAAATAGTATTAGTATAATACTATAGTATAAGTAGCAAATAAGTATATATTTGTGTAGAAGAGGGCTAAAGAACTAGCTGAATTAATTACTGCATTAAGAAGGCTTTTAGAATGAAAGCAAAGATGGAAAACAAGGTACATCTTGTAGTTTTAGACAGGCAACATAATCTTGGTGTAGTTAAAATCAGTTAAAGTTAAAAACAACTTCAGTGATATAAGTAAAAAATGATTAAGGGGAAGAATAGTCATCTTTGTATGGTAAGAAGAAGGTACAGATTAAATATTTAAGAAATAAAACTATTTTTTTTTCCTTGAATCTAAATAAGGGTAGCAATTCTTCAGGGGGAAATTAGTTAATAGGGTGTTATCACATCAAGACGGAAGCAAAAGCAACGTTGTTGTGCCCAAGCTGGCACAACAGAGAGTTGCTGCTGTAGAATTATAAAAGACATGGTGCACTATAGTGAAGATGAATAAGAGCAGTTATAAGTCAAATTGAAGGCTAAGTAAGCACAGACCCTGTAGTTCTGAAAGGAAATTGCAGATACATCAGTTTATATGGTGATTATGCAAAGTTTTAAACATTTTTTGAAAGAATTATTACCAGGAAAGTTAATAGAAGATCAGAGATGTTACAGCTGTGATTTACTAAAATTCAAATTAGCTTGTTATATTTTTATATGAATTTTCAATAAAAAATGTAAAGTCTTTTTATAAAGATAAAAAAAAGGAGATTTCATAGTTATAAGACACACTGCTACAGTGATTCATGCACTGGTTCTTGTGAAATTACTACTAAACTAGGAAAGACTGTCCTTAGAACCAAGGAAAGGTAGCTGGAGTGAGTATCTCGTCAGCTTGGGCTAAACCATCTAGAAGCTGTTTATTTAGTAAGGTGCCATAGCTCAGCCAAGCTGCTTTTCATTTGGCTCATTAGCTTGGACATAATACCAGACTAAAATAGCTGTGTAGTTCAGGAAAGAGATGCGTCACTCTGAGCTGCTAAAGAACTATGGGAGCAACACTATAGTCGGTCATTCAAGCATCTCTACTTTGCTGTAATCAGAGTTAAAATAAAAATAGCACTATTTTTATTCTTCAGGTTTCAAACTAATTTATATTAGAAGGTGAGTTTTCACTAAATGACACTGATAAAACTCTAGCTTACTCTTAAAGTGAAGTTGGTTTAACCAGCCTGAGTTTCAGATTTAGACCTTTATTACTGATTGCAATGATGTAAACTGAAGATAAACTGGGCACAAAGTGTTATATCAGAATAGAATCAGTTTACTTCTATTCTACAATGTTATTAAAAAAAACCATGATGAGACCATTCAAAAACAAGCCAGTATAATGTACAAGACGATAGAGAATTAAGTCTGCTGATTTTCATTCTTGTCCAGTGGATTATACCTAGGAAATAGTTTGCTTTTAACGATATAACAGAAAAGATTATCAAAAGAAAAGCTTTCTTTAGAAGCAGACATACCACACTGCAGAAGATTTGGGTAGCCACCAAAGCTACAAAACTCAGGAAAACCAACTCTTTAAATACTGTTTCTCAGTATAGCTTTATTCTGTCTTTTCACCATTAACAGTAAGGCTTTTTTTTCTGGGGAGAGGTCTGCAGGGAGATCCAGGTGTTCAGCCACTATTTATAGAGAGCAGTCTAAGAGTATAAGCTGGAGGACTCATTTTAATTTGTGATAGTTAAGTATTTAAAGCTTTAAGATTACTTCTCTATCTTTTGTTTCACAGGGAATGTAATTGAAGAAACCCTGTATTTTTTTTTAAAGTTAGTGAAAACAAGAAAAATAAATTTACATTTCCTCCTTATCCCTCAACTTGGACATTGGCAGTACTGGGGATAAACTGACATAAAGTAGAATGGATGCACTATGGTGTCCTAAAGTGACCATCTCAATAACCTAATGTGCATTTAACTAAGGTAGGCATGTCACAATTCCAATAAAATAATGTATTCATTTTTTAATGTTAGGCACAACGTATAATAAGTGTGCTTTACACTGCAAGAGACACTGGATTCAAAGGCCTGGAATGGTGATCCTGAGCTTTGAAATCTGAAGTTGCTATCTATACCATCTTCTTTATTAGTCCAAAGTCTGGAAGTTAATCACCCTAACACTGGCCCCAGCTAGGCAAGTAAAGCCTAATAAGAATCACTACATATGATGTTGAACTTCAGTGTAAGGGCACAGAAAATCACTAGATATTCTTTCCTTCTACCAACAATCAAGTTATCAAGGATCTTCAACATATATAATGGTAGAAAATGATGTCATAAGGATAAATATAGTATTTTACTGTAACTACAGGAAACAATCACATGAAAGACAATAAGTAATGATTTTCTAGGGTAAATAGCACCTCTTAGCTCTCCTCCATTGCCCCCATGCAGGGAAAATTACTTAGTGTAGAAACTGTGCCTTGCTCTCTGGGGAAGTCTGCAGAAGAATAAATGTGTTGGTGGGACCTTGTGTTGCAGCACAGGATTTTACCTGCAACAGATGTGAACTCAATACCTCACAGTTCTCTGTGGGCTCTTATGTGACAATGAAGTCAATTTGATTGTGACTTTCTGTCAAAAATTAAATGTGGATCACGTAGTATAAAAATATGTTTTCAGAGCAAAGTCATTCAGGGAAACAATATCTAAAAGGAGGGTGTCAAGAGGATGGAACCAGACTCTTTTCAGTGGTGCCCAGCAACCGGACAGCAAGGCAAGAGGCGACAGGCACAAAAAGGAACACTGGAAATTCCATCTCAACATGAGGAAAAACTTCTTTACTTTGAAGGTGCCAGAGCCCTGGAACAGGCTGCCCAGAGAGGTTGCGGAGTCTCCTTCTCTGGACACATTCAAAACCCGCCTGGATGTTCTCCTGGCCAACCTGCTCTGGGTGACTCTCCTTTGGCAGGAGATCCTTTGGCTGGACTGGATGATCTCCTCAGGTCCCTTCCAACTGCTACCATTCTGTCATGCTGTGATTCTGTGAAACCTTTTTGTCTATAGAAAACTTTAAATGTTCCAGAGAGAAATAAAAATGCTTATAATTTCCTCCTGTGTTGCTGTTGTACATTACCAGGAAGAAAGTCAACTCAGTGTGATCCTATCACCAAATTCTCAAAAAACCAAGAACAATTCCTGTGTCATTCCTTACAAAATCGAAGTTCAAACCCCTGGTTTATATGTCCCCTTTCCCTCATAACCTTTTGACTCTTATTCCTGTCATCTTCCCGTTGATTTGAAGGAAGTCAGTTAACTGGGATAGCAAAGGAAAGAAGAGGTGAGGAATTTGGTCATATGTTTAGTACCACTGTTTTTCATCAGACAGTGTCTAATAGCCGTAGCAGATGACTTACATATGACACAAACAAGCAGAGGTTTGCTAAGCATCAGTTTGAGTCTTGATGTGATTCACTGTCAACTTCTTTTGCTTTGCAAGTCCTATGCATATCTCCTGGACCAAAATTGAAAACACTCTGTCTGTCGAATGTCTGCAACACTTGGCACACACACCACCAAGGGTAGGTGGTCTTTCCATGAGAGTGGCTTTGCCAAATAGTTTTCTGTTCACAGCTCCACTGTCTCCTATTATCCCCTTCCTCCAGCATTCACGTCTGCTGCTATAACACTTTTTCTCTTTAGCTTTAAAATATTTTCTGGTAGTTTTAATATGGTGGTGGTGGTGAATCTAGCACTTGCTGGGTTTGCTAGGACATTTTCTTTTCTTTTCTTTTTATTTTATTTTATTTTCCTTTTTTAACTTTTCCCTCTCCCTAACTTCTTTCTTCCTCTGCCTCTCTATTGTCTAAGAGTAATGAGAGTTATATGAAATAATCATAGATACAGAAACAGGCATCAGACAAGTAGAAAATATCTGCTGCAACTTCAGTTGTTTTGAGTTTATGGGTTGGAATAGCAACCAGTGCATTAAATAAAAGAATTTATGCTACGAAAAGACAAATACCTTGATTGTAAAGCTTCTATGTTAAAAAATATGCAGATATCATACCCAGTGCTAGTATTGTTTCGGCGTTAATTGCATAGGATTCGTGGTAGCTATGGCAGTATTATTCATCACATAACCTTTTGATAATTAGATTAACTCATTCTCTATGCACAGATTGCTGTAACTATTTGTCTACATTTGTAATATTTCTATCCTGTTGAACATTAAGAATAGTATCCCAAAAACAAGAACAACAAAAATTCTTCTGAGAAAGATTAAACAGTTCCTCTTATCTCACAAAACACCTCTCTCTATTCTATAGATGATGTAGACTATATTTTCTAGTTTAGTCACTCAGCCCATACTTGCCCCTCTCTGTGTCTAAGGGCAGACTTACTGCTTGTACCAGCATTATCTAAGCTGTGTTCGTTGTTTTTATGGATTTCTCATAACAGTATAGGAATTGCTGTGTGAAACTGATGGATAATTCATGGCATCAGCACCTGAGCACGGAAGTGAGTCCTACCCCAAAGGAAGGGAAAAAGGCAGCTCTTCAGCTTTCCTGAATCCCTGGTGCATTTGACAAAATTCTGGTGTTTGATTATTCGGAATTCTCTGGGTGTATGCAGTGATTGCTTACCTGGTCTCTGGCAGCTCACAAATATGCTACTGATGCCATCATTCCCAGAGATGATTTGGAGGTCAGGGACAATTTTCAAATTGTCATTGACACAAAGAAACCATCATTCTGAGTGAGTCATTGAACAGCTGACAGAAAATCTTTGATGTTTTCACCGCACATACATCTCTAGCCAAATAAAGGGAGAATTTCAGTACACATTTTCAAGAAGTAATAACAAAGATCACATATTTCCTTTTTTGACCAACTTTATGAAGACAGCTTATCATATTTATTTTACAAAAAATATTTAATAAATAGTATTTTTTTTCAATTTCTTAGAGCTCCCATACTTTTCATACTGTGCTTTAAAGGGTATACCTTTGGGATCATTAAACAACGAAAATTGGTGTGATCATAAAAATCATTAAAAAAGAAAGCTTATGTGGAGAAGAATTTAGCCTACAGATTGCATAAATTAGGAGTTTATTTGGTGAGACAGACTATAATGCTCCACTAACCATGTTAGCCTGTTCTAAATGTCTTTTTCTAATTTGAATTTTTCTTAACCAGCAAAATGATGTTTAACAATGTCTCGACCAACTTAGGATAATATTCTCTTTTCTGTTTCAGGCTCTCCATAAAAAGTGGAAAATTTTATGAGCCAAGAAAGGTTTTACATTCCAAAGGACCAAAGACAGAATAGTACTAGGTCTATGATGGTTGAGGTTTATTTTTTTTGTTTTTTGAAGATACAGACACAAAGCAT
>JAOXJM010000033.1:72626911-72642042 GCA_026413425.1 Tringa solitaria
TGTTATCTTTAACTGTGGTAGCCAAGTTAAGTTCTGCTTGGGCTTTCGCCCTTCTGATTTTTCCCCTACATATCTTCACTACACCTTGATACTGTTCATAAACAACCAACCCCTTTTTCCAGAGATCCTAGACTTTCCTTTTCTCCCTGAGTTCCAGCCAAAGCCCTCTATTTAGCCAGACTGGTCTTCTTCCTCGTCTGCTCATTTTATGGGACCTGGGGATGGCCTTCTCCTGCGCTTTTGATGGTTCCTCCTGGAAGTATGACCAGCCTTTCTGGACACCTTTGCCCTTCAGAACTGTATCCCAGGGGACACTCCCAAAACTGGAGGGGCAGAGGAGAACACTGTTTGTGCTTCTGAACCCTTGACTAGCTGTCCTAGAGCCCTGAAATCTTTTTTCATTGCCCTCAGGCCTCTCCTCACCATTTCATCATTATCTACCTGTAAGACCAAAAGGGGGTAATAAACTGAGGGCTGTATCATGCCAGGAAGCTTCCTGGTAACATCCTTAACACAGGCCCCTGGGAGGCAGCAGACCTCCCTTTGGGAAGGGTCCGACCTGCATATGGGACCCTCAGTTCCCCTCAGCAGGGAATCACCTATAACTACTGCCCTCCTTTTTTTTCTTCATGGGGGCAGTCTTAATACATGGAACTGGCTGCTTCAGCAGCTCCCTGGATGAGCCACTATCAGTATCTTTGATCCACTCCTCCTCTATCTCCAAGGTCTCGTATCTGTTCTGTACAGGCACCTGGGAAGGGGGTGGAGGTCTGGAGGGGACTCTCCTGCTGCTTCGAGCAGGTACCTGCTTCCACTCCCCCTCATCCTCTCTTACTTCCCCTCCTCCTGCCTGGTGACAAGAGGGCAAGGGCTCCTTTTCCCCTTGTGGACCCTTCCCCTGCTCCATTTCCCCTAAGGATGGCAGGGTGTTGCAAATGGTCCTTAGTCTTTCTACTTCCTTTTTTAAGCTCAGCCACCAGGCTGAGCAGATCGTGGACCTGCTCACAGCACACACAGGCACTGTCTTTGCTGTCCTCCTGTAAGAGCAATGGACATTCCATTTCATGTTGCTGTGGCAGGTCAGTTTGGCACACTCCATTCCTTCTGACTGTGGCTGCAGAACGGTGCTGCTGCTGCTGCCTCCTACTTCATCTCAAGATAAAACCAGACGTGTTCTTGAGTTCAGAAGCTGGAAACCGGGGGTTACTTTATTCTAGCTCAGTGTCCCTAAATTCCACAACACAGAAGAGTAGCTCCTCTGTCTTTTGTTGTTGTTGTCTTTTGTTCCTTCCCCACTAAACGTGATCTTCTTTAAGGTATAAGACAGCTTCACAAAGAAGTAGAAGGTCTGATACTCAGTTACATCTGCGCCTCCTTAGATACCAGAAGCTGCAGTAGTAGGTATGAAATCTTCCCCGCGTGAAGAGAGTTTAAAGATTGTCCTACCCTGTGGCAGGGCGGAGGGGAAGGGGATTCACATGGCCACAAAACTACGACGTGAACTGCAGGCAGACCTTTCTGCTGCTTCTAGAATCTGCCTGGCTGGTCCTGGATGATGTGCAGTGACTGATGTGTACAGATTCCTGTGTGTTCTCAACAGACGTGGCAGCTCAGGACCCTCCGACATCCCTCTGACTCAGGGCTACATTACAGCAGAAGTTCTGTAGGGTTAAAAGTTTTAGCTCATGAAACCGCAAGTTGTGCATAAACACCCCAATTTAGGTGCCTGGGTAGTGCAAAAGTAGATATCAAAATGAAATTGATAAATAGGCTTTAAAAGTGCATTTCCGTGACTCTGTTCTAAGGTAATTTCATGTACCAAAGCTGATCCTCTAGGTATGGCCCTGAATTTTTCATGCTGTTGACACAACAGCAATGCAGTTTCATCGCAATTTCAACACAGCCTTCATGGAAGGTTGTAACATTTTAAGTATGGTAGTCATATATCAAAAAGCCAATTTTTAACAAGAGTTCCAGTCAATGTCACCTGAGCCATTTTTTCTACATGTATTCTGAGTACGAAACAATAGGGAACCATGAAGAACTTGTTAACACTGTTGAATTTTTAATAGTAATCACTGTAGCAAGCCCTTTTTTTTGTTAGGAAACCATTATTGTAAGATAAACTTGAGATGACAGTAAGTAACAAGAGTACACCTTTTTAAAGCCACACAGCACTTAAAATATCAGTTATGTAGCACCGTGGTGATTTAGAATAAAATGCAAAAAAAATTAGAGACACTTTTTACACTTTTTATGTTCATTCAGAACTTTCCACGTAATCTTTTGTCTACACATATAGCTTGGATAATCAGAACATTTTTAAAGTTAGGTTTTCCTGTTCAACTGTATCTAAGAAAGTGAATTACAAATAATAATATGTTTCACAGGTCATTTTAAAGGAACAATCTATGGTTTTTTTCCCTACAAGTGGGATTTTCTTAAAAAATTTGCAATAATTTAAATTTTACAAATATGTTTCTTAATATTATTCTTAATTATGTTTTTCAGGTTTTCTGTTAGTTAGACAGCAAAAAAATGTAATGTCATTGCTCTTTTCTTGCCTGAAAGAAAAGCTAACAAGTAGATTTATTTTGGCACGGGTGTTTTACAAATAAAACGAAATAAATTTGTAGGTATGTTGAAGAGGAAATATAAAAGAAAGAGTCTGAAATGCAAAGTGACCTTCACCAGATAAATTGCAACTGTGTTTATTCTTTCCTATGAGCCTGATTTTGTGATGTTTTTCCAATGCACTTCAAAAATAAATTCCAAATCTGTTCACTCTCTCAGAAGTGTCTTCATTTTTTATGTATTAGCTTCTCATACGTTTCCTTTCCTGGTATCCCTCTCATATTCAAGAACCCTGTTTTTTGATGGGCAGGCATGCCAAATTCCATACTAATCAGCACGTATTGTAGCTGACTTCAAATTAATCATTATCTCTCATCTCAGTTTCCATTTATAATTCAACTATTCTCCTGAATTCAAAATTATACATTTTAAATTTATTAAGCATTCTCACTCTAAGGTCCATTAACACTCGCTAGGACTGTTCTGATGAAGTGCTATGCTCAGCGAGGTTGTGATGTACCCACTCAGATAAATGCTTTTCAAGGGGTCATAGAACATAGAAGGACCTATGGATAGATATTCTATTACTGCAGAATTTTCTTCATTGTTATTACTAGACACTTCAAAGAGATTTAATTGTGTATTTTCACATCTGATGTGTTTTCAGAGCTATTTGCAGCACCGGTATTTGTCCTGTCAAAAATAAAATATAAGCTACAAATATCATTTCATTACTGTTTGCTGTCAGGAAACTCAATGGTACATGACTCCTTTTGACTTCAGAAAAACTGAAAAAGGATTTTTTTATTTTTTAACTATATCCTCTGTTTAAGTAGCATGAATAATGTTTGCATCTGAAATGACTGTATATGAAGAAAAGCATATGAAATCTGTCCAAATGATTTCTTCTTGTGATAGCAGCTGTTACTGAAGTGACATTTCAAGTGTGACAGGCTCATTCTCATTTCTTGCCTTTACTCCCAATAAGAGGGACAAAGAGGAAAGAATTGACCTTAAAAGACCCGTTTGCAACTGGGAGACTTCTGAGGCTTGGTTTTGGGGGAAAGGGGAAGAGAGAGGAAGAGAGAGCAGGGATTTCTTTTTATTAGCTTACCTGGTTATTTCTCTAAGGCCATAAAAGCAATATCTCTTTTCTAATGATTCTATTATCCACTCTGTTATTGTAATGAGTCCAGTAGGCAACAAAGGCATTCAGGTAACTCTCTGCTACACTTCTATGATACTTAGTCTCCAGAAATGTTATTTGAAAGTATTTCTCTCTCCATCCCATTCTTTCCCACTTACCTGTTGTACAACACGCTAAAGAACAAATTAGGCTGACAGATCAATCAAGTTTTGGGCAGTTGTATGAGCTAAATGGGGAACTGATCCGTATCAAAACCAAAGTTTTGATCTCAACCATTAATTCTCTGCACTGAGAACTGTGTCAGCTTTGCTGAAGAAGAGACCCAGCCAGGTCTGGAGCTGGAATACAGCCACTAATAGAAGCAGCTTCTACTCCAGAGCAGTTTCTATTCTTGAGCAGTTTCTCATTCTCTAAGCTGATATTGTTGGCAAACAAGTTTTATCATGAAAGTGAGGACTGGGGCAGAGAAGAAGGGAGGAAGGGAGGAAATTGTTGGGTGAGACAAGATGATGCTCCAACTTTCCTGAAAGTTTCACCAACCTACAAGCTATAGAACATAAACACTGGTGTTATTAAGCTAGAGCCTACTAAAGGTACGTTTCCTCACAGTGTCTAAGGCACTGTAAGAAAGTGGTGGTATTGTGATCTTGAGAAGCCTGGGAAGACTGCTTTAAGCCAGATATTTTTTTCCCAGGGCTGGTTCCCAATATTAAACAGGTAATTTAAGTCCTCTGTAATTATCTCTACAGTCTTCAGAACATTGTGAGTGTGTTCCTGTGTTTTTCAAATGCAGAGATATATTTAACATTTGGTTCTTATTTACTGTCATAAACTGATAGATTTGATATGGTTACAGTATAGTACTGTCAATTTTTTTTGATAAATACAGTACTAGGGATCCTTATATTTTCCATTGTTCCCCAACCACCATCACATCTAATGCAGCTTCTCATTCTTTTCCTATTGTCTTTTGAAAAACATCGCCAAAAGATAACTTTCCTCAGAGAAATCTTTAAAAAGTTACCGAAACTCAATATACCTTCCAAATTCGGATCAAAACAAGCTCACAATGATTTCTTTCTCAGAAAAAGTTTATTTGTAGAAATTATTTGGGTCAAGAAATACACATGTCCTTAAGCTGAAAACACAAATAAAGATAGCTTCAGTGCATTTGTTCAGGCTTGAAGAGAGTTTCCTGTGCCTCTCAAGAAACAAAATCTGCACCTCTTGGAAAAATCCATCATTATTTTTTGAAATCACAAAATATTTATCAGCTTCTATTAAAACTGAATCATGGAAGGATTAACATATAGACTCTTTCTCAAATAAATGGCAATTTTGCTCAGTTATTACAATAGGAAAACTCATGTGTGATGGAGAATAACAGAGAAAACTGGGAACAAAATATTTCAGCAAAAATATTAATTTATGTTAATACCACCATAACTCTATAATCTGAGGATTTAAGGAATGGATACTGACTGGGCAATGTCTGTCTACACTTGTATTCAGGATAATTCTCTGCTATAGCATATGCTGAAGTAGTAGCCTTTCAGATAATTTAAACAGCTGGCTTTACAAGTAGACAACCATTTGTTAGTTATTTCCCCAAATACAGCCATCTTCTGTGTTTAATAAAAATTATTAATTTGGTTGAGAGTGTTGGAAGTAGAGCTCTATAAACCTTCCAGGTAAATGAGATGCTGAGTGCTGACATATAGAATTGAACTTTCATTTTGTTTTCGGAAGACCATTGTGAATCGAATTGGAGAAAAGGCTGACCTCTCCACTCCTCTCTTCGTGTGTTGCAAAGGAGGTGTGTAAGGACGGCAGAGTGGTAGAGATGAACGTGTTTGAGTGATAAGTGGTGAGCCTTGGTTCAGTCTAGGTGTGCTTGGATCCTACTGGGTTGAAACTATTCAAGGTACAGAGGGCAGGTGGGTCGAGTCATATGACATCCTCCACTCAAGCATGTCAGAGGTGTTCTTGATATAGCTAAATAAAGCTGTGGAGTAGTTAAGGACTGAGTATTACAGTACATTGTAATGGCAGGTGGTCACCATCATCTTTACGAAAGATGTGACCATCCTGAGAGTACCAGTGCAGTGCACTAATGCCAACACTGCGGTGAATACCTACTTGCTCAAAAGCAGAAAAACACGAAAAAGAAGTTTCTATATGCACAGTACTAGAAACAAGTTTCTCCTTATTAAAGCTAAGTAGCTGCCAAAGGGAGGAATGAGAGTTGTATATCTCATTGAAACAGAAGTGTGTGTAGCAGACAACTCCTAGTTTAATATGGAGATATTTACATACATAGGGAAGGAGGAAAAAAAGAAAAAACATTTATAGATGTATCTCCAAATTTTGAAGGGAAGAAGAGGGGAAAAGATTAAACCAGTCTATTCACCTTGAGTTCAGTCTAATTTTAGGTGATGTGACAGCAAATTAAAGGGATGGAAAGCCTATCAATTCAGACTCTGGCACATTGTAATCAAGTATTTTGGCTCCCCAGTGTATTCTTCACTATACCTAAATGCTAGCAGGCCAGATCCTGCTGTGAGTCTTACACACCAGCTGAAGAACTGGGGTTATGCAGAGTTGTCTCACAATATCCTTTTCTCTGTTCTTGCCCCTACCATCCCCTGCAAAGTAAAGGCTGTCACTTTGTCACTTTAACATACTCTTAACTTGTAGTGCAAAGCACTTTGGCTTTGGTTTTTCCTGGTGTTTTCTTCACAATTTTTTAATACAGTCTTCTAAAAGCTTTATATATTTATGAAAGTCTGAATTATTATCATATAATATTGAAATAACCAAGCAGAAGATTGTACCTGTGGCAATAATTGGAGGCTTATGAGACAGTTTAGGAGGTTTAATTTGCCTTTTGAAGCTTAGGTCATCCGATCAATGCTAAGAGAAGCTCTGAGAAGTCATTACGGGTGGTATGACCTTCAGACGTCTCTTGCTGCCTCTGTGCGCAAGCAAAAGTCTCTCTCAGGTTTGTCTGCTTTTATATAATGATGATGTAGAAACTACAGATATGCTTGGATGTTTAAAAAAGTCTCAAAGGTTATGTCATACACGAGACACTGATTTTTGAGATTCTATTAATTCTTTAAGAATTGCTGGAAGTCAGTGCCCAGCCCCTGACGGTAGCCAGCACCAGATGCTTCAGGGTAAGATGCAAGAGTGTTCAACTTGAACAACTGCAGAATAAAGTGCTCAAAAGAAAAAGATTTTTTTTTTTACAGAAATTTGTTTGCCAATGCTTTGCTTATCCTTGAGGGCATTACCTCCTTATCAGCAGTAACAACAAAAGACTATCATTGTATACAGGACATACTTATCTGAGCAACAGCTGTTTTTTCAGGCCAAAGGGTTACATTTTTATCCAATGGAAGCACTGAGCCTTGAGCTGTCTTTGTAAGATAAAGAATTATCCGAAGACAGGCTGTTTGACTTGGAGAAATTTTAGAAAACCTGGAATTTACTAATCATAGTAATCTAAAGTACACTGCTTGTAATGACCTAAGGATGTGCCAGAAGGCATATTTCTTCATCCAAGAGAGTTATGTGGCTGAGTTGCCATGAGAATCAGCTTTAAGGTTAGAAAACTTAAAATGGTTTAGTGCACCAGTCAGTGCTGGCTGATGTATTATTGTTTTGTTTTTCATAGCTGCACATTTAAAATTATTCTAGAGAGTCCTTCTTCCTGATATTAATTACAGGTTATTGGTAGTATGCTTTGAGATATGCCTCACCCATTTCTGAATCTTCTCCTAAACTCCGGAGCCATGTATTGCCCTGGGACAGCGAGTTCTACACCTGCATTATGTGGCAGAGACAGTATTTTGTATGCATTAGCTCCTGGTAACAAACACCATTGTAAGGATCGAATACTGTAGTTAGTAGAGTAAACACTTTATTCTTCCACAGCTGTGGAATGCATATTGCCTAAATCTGGAGATGCATTTCCTGATGATTTGTTAACTATAATTTGAATTTCTTACAGCACCCCCTTAGGAGAAATTGAGGTAGCGAAATAAAATTTACCTTTAATTTCCTGAAAGTGAAGGTCTTTGACAAAAATATATTCCAAGATTTTGTTTGTACTAAAGATGAATGCAAAGGAATAATTTAGTGTTAACTCATAAAGCCCTGTGGTGTCCATGGTTTTACATTCAGCAGCCACACTGTTAGGGCCAGCTCAAACATTTCCCACCTTCCACCTCCTTCCTTCTTCAGTTTCCTATGTGGTTTCAGATTCCTGCCAAAAGAGTGGTCCTGGCTAGGCTCCTATTCCTCTAAGTCTAACCATACCTGTAGAAGGAGCTGTACTCACAAAGGCAGATGTGGCATTGTCATGGTTGGGGCTGGACTGGTCAGTGATGAATGACAGATGCTCTCCCCCACGTCTCAAAACCTCCAAGGAGAGGAACGAGAGAGATAAGGAGATTTATGAGTTTAGAAGGAATTAAACTACTTTAATGAAAATAATAATAAAATAAGAAAAAAAGGAAATAATGAGATAAAAACAATATACACAAAACCATGTCAAGTTCCCAGAATGACAATCACATTGCCAGCAAGGACTGGGGAAGGCACAGGTTGGACTCAGTGACAGACAGCAACTAGATTTTGGACCTGGAGTAAGCAACGCACGCATTGGGATGAAAGGCAGACAAATGGACAGAGTCCTCCTTGGACATCGGCCATTGAAGAAAGAGTCCTGCCCCTTTGAGCCTTTAGCTTTTATAATGAGCAGGAGGTAGATGAGATGGAATAGCCTGTTGATCAGTTTTGGGTTACCTGTCCTGTCCGCTCCTCCCTGCAGGTGTGACCTCTCTACGCTTTTCCGTTTCTGACCCTTCAACAGGGCACATAACAAAATTAGCTGTCCTTGGTTGTTATAGCAATAAGTACAAGCGAGGGTCTCTCTGCATACCATTCCTTGCCATAATCAGGTCTTATCTCTCTTAGAGCGAACAGTTTCTGCACAATATGCTGTTAATTTAGAGAGTTTCAGAGAGTTAGAAGAGGCTTAGCTACAAAGTAAAATTACTGAACAGAAAATTGGTTCTGTTTTACCTCAAACCAGGACAGGTTTGTATGGCTGGCAGTGGGAGAAGAGGAAAACCGGACAATTAAACTGGCTTTTTGGCACTGGTCTACAGTTTTACCCAATTAAGCTGCCTGCAAAATTGTAGGATCTACCCCTTTTGGGCCGCCCTTCCTTTCCCTGGTGCCAACACAGCTGTTTATGCAGTGAACCAAATCAAGGAGATGATCAAGGGCCCTGGATCTATCCCTAAATAAAATGTCTGGATCTCTGTTCCCCCTAAAGAGACTGATCTGTTAATCCAAGTCACTCTGTAGCCATGCAAACTTATATACTGGCACAACACCGGGGGGAAGCTTGGCATTGGCATTGATAAAGAGACCCAGGAAAGGAGCAAGAGTGAAGTCTTCTAGCAAAGAACGGCTCATAAGGCCTCAGTTTCAGATGAATGAGTATTCATCCCCATGGGTAGGATTGCTAACTTCAGATGACTACAGTGGGACCAGCCACATGAGTAAGCAATTTAGAGTGTAGCCCTTGGCTTCTCTGCAGTATCTCATCCTCAATTACACCCCTTAGCCCTGGTAACCCAGCAGTCTCAATCATTGCCTCACAGTCTTCTATCTGCACACTGCTGCCAATCTGTTACTCATTTACATTAGCATAATGAGAAGGGTTGGCTGTTAGTTTTTTTCATTACTATTTTTGTAGAAAACATTTATAACGTAGTTAAAGGATTTGGTCCCATGAAGTGCTGGGTCTCAGAGGCTCATTAATTTCATTTGGAGAGGAGTCTGCTGAGCATCTCTCAGGGCACTCAGCCTCTTAAAGGATTAGACCATTTTGGAATACCATCCATTTGTGTCAATATTTTATCAGTAATAGAGAGATTATGCATTAGATTGTGTCTTAGCCTGACTAACTGCTGTACTTGAAAGGGATATTGCATCTTTATGTCCTTAATAATCTAGAATACAGTTTGATTTACACAGTATTAAAACAAAAAATAAACACAGGCACTCAAATGCAAAGCATTAATACTGTCTGGATATCCTATAGCTGCATAATAGATATAATGTATAGACTCCTTTAAAGGTCTGCTGGACTAAGTGTCTAACAGGGTGGGCAGGAGGGAGATGGAGATTCCTCTCAGGGAGAGAGGATGTGTATCCAGCATCTGAGCTATTCGGCTGCCCTGCCAGATACTGTGGGTAAGTCAGAAATTCAAATGGTGAGAATAGCAGGATAAACACAATTGCTTTTTTATAGCTACTGCACTGTTTTGTGATGGGAAACAAAAATTTGGATCTTGGGGAGCTGGAAAGGATCATTCCTCTTCTTAAGGCTATGTTATCAAGTAAAGGAGAAGGAAAGATGTACAACAGCTCTCTGTCCCTACAGGCTAGCTCAGTGAAAGGGCAGAAGCATAAAGAAGCGACATATTATAGAATACTTTTGTCATTGGATTCTTGCATACTGGAATAATATCCACATTTGCTGTGACACAGAATCACAGGCAGTCTTTTCCCATCCCTCAAGTTTCTTCCACTTTTATTAGTCTCAGTATCTTGTTCCTAGACTTTTATTCTCCCTGTCTTCGTCTTTCCCTGATATTTCTCCCTCTTTTTCTTACAGACCAGTCCAGTAAAAATCAGTTCATTCAGGTATAATACTATGTTTAGTAAGTGCCTTTCCAGGTCACCCCCTGGTCTTGCTTTGCAACACTGCCTCCTCCAGACCCACAGTTGTCATGGTTTAACCCCAACCAGCAGCTAGGACCATGCAGTCACTTGCACAGTTCCCCTTTTTCCTCCCAAGAAGGGTAGGGAGAAGAGGGGGAAAAGAAGGGGAAACAAAAGTGAAAAAAAAAAAAACCCTCGTGGTTTGAGATAAAGACATTTTAGTAGAACAATAATAATAGAACATGAAAGATAAAGTAATAGAACACAAATCCTGTCCTGAGCAGTGACTGTGGATTCCCACTCCCTGGCCAACCCCCATTTGCACACAGAGCATGATGTCTATGGTACAGAATATTCCACTGGCCATTCCATTGTTCTGTCTATCCTCCTTCTCAGCTTCTATGGGCAGCTGAAAGAAGTCCTTGAATGTTATAAACATCACCTAACAACAATTAAAACAATATGCATTATTGACACTCCTTTCATAGCAAATCTGAAACACAGCAAACACTAGAAAGAAAATTAGCTCTATCCCAGCTGAAACCAGGACAGCTGCCTTGGTACTACCCTTTTCCCAGCCACCCAACGTTCTCGTGTGAGGAGCTGCCTGGTTTTCATTTTTACCCCTTCTTCCAAACCCATTGCCAGGAGGTATTTGAGACGTGGTGACCCTGCTCATTCTGCTCACATAGTGATGGTAGAGCACAGCCAGGGAAGATGCTCAGTGCTGAGAGGTGTGGAGCGACCCGGCCATGCAGGGCAGGCAGGGAGTAGCAAGGCAGAACAAAGGCTACCCTTGCCAGTACAGAGTAACTCCAAGAGCATGTAATTTGGTATTAGTCCACAAGACGAGACAAAAGAGAGATTTCTGACTCACTTTCAAGGAAGAGAGTGTAGACCAATGACTCACACAGACAGCATCAGATGGAACAAATATGCCTCGGGGTGGTATTCTACGCTGATCCTAAGAAGGCAGGAGCATTTTGTATGTGACAAAGAAGTGGAAAATATATCCATATATTTTGGTGAGAAAAAAGGAATGCATGTTGCAGAGCAGAAAAATAAGGGTAACAGAGAATTGGTGGATGCAGCTTTCTCTGAGCCTTAATCCATCTTAAATCGTGGAATGTAGAGTCAACTGTATATTTACTTTTAGATTTCACATTGTTTACTAAGCTACTTCACTGAGCACTGCAAATAATAGAGCGACTTCTGCAGCAGACAATATAATTTTGATTATGAATTTTTTTCATAACGATTTTCTTGTATGGATTCATTTCTAGCTGCACTCATGTCAGTTTATGATGCTGTTTGAAAGTAATCACAATGTCATTTTCATTATCCATTTCGGAATGTTTACCATCTTAGACATCCATCAGGTGACATTTAAATGAATACCGTATTTATGTGTAATATATACATAGGATGAAACTGTAGAGTAAGTTTTTAATGTGCAAATAAGCATTATACTATGCCATTGTTGGGAGTTATTTTCAAGGTTATATGATGCATTGATATCATTAGGGCAAAAAGATTTTCAAGAGGAAACTCAATGAAAAACAATTTCATATCAGATTTTTTTTCTCTGAAGATAAATACAGAAAATTAAATGTTATAATGTACCACAAGAAAGGTACCCAGACTTAATATTGCTACTCATAAAAAGTGATCTACCATATTCAGAACAAGATTTGTGAATGCTCAGCCATGTTAAAACTCTGTTTCCTTTGAATGTGAAAATGTTGAAACAGTTAAGGTACCGCTAAATGATTCTGAATTTGCCCTAAGAAACGGTGATGTGCTGATCTTGCTTCACATACATTTAAAAGTCACTGTTTCTACAAAGACGTACTGCTGATGTCAATTCAGATGATGAAGTTAGTCAAAATGAGACACATAATTCTTCATCTTTACTGAAGGACGTTCTCTCAGAACCGCTCCCATACTTTGGAAGTTGTGTGTTACATGTAAACAAATGAATTCAGAATTAGGTCAATGCTAAGTGATTGATATAAGAATACATGGTATGATAAATAGAAAGCATTTCTCTTTAGCACGCAGATTACTTATCAGGACAAGACCATCTTGATGTAGAAAAAAACCCCAGTATTTCCTGTCTGAGTTGCAGGAATCGCAGGAACATGAGGTAAGTGGGAGGCACAATGGTCCACTGGGGAGCACAGTGCAAAGGGAACATTCCACTGAGAAGATACAACAACTGAAAATGAAAGAAGAGCAAAATTTGTAAGGAGAAATGCAATCTTTTATTAAAGCAATCTTTTATTAAAGCAATTTATAGGGCTCAGGGGAAAACAATCTTTCAAGATCATCTTCAGGTCTGAAAGAGAGGCAGAAATTTCAAGCCAAATACTGAAGGAATTGCTCTCAAGTAACACACGTTATTCATTTGGCCAAATATGAGAAAAGAGTGGACAGCACTTTTATAGGGTATAGGGATTTCCTGAAGTGTACTAATTCATAATAAAATTTAAAATGATTCGATGATAGATCCACTTTTTCTTTAAAGAATACCCACTAAAGGCTTCCTACCTCTTAAGACAGGTCTCAAGACTGCAACATATGTTTATTTTGTGAGATAGCTGAAAAATAGGTTTGGAAACAAATCCTCCCCATGCCTTTGCAGCATAAGAACTTTTTCCCAAGCTTAGTTCCTTGTCATGCAATACACAGTGATTTTGTGGGCATGAAAAACTCTACTCAGAGATTTCCTGAACACCTAGGAAAACATTCTTATGGCCATACCTGAGGCTAGACAATCCATCCACTGGAAGAAAGACCTCTACTGTCACAAGAGGCTTCCAGGTTTTGTTCAGGAGAAACTAGCTGTGTTTTTCAACAGGCATTTTGCCTTGCATTTCTGTTGGGCTTTTCCAGTTATTCCTAAGAGGGGTGCATCTTTTTCTCCTCCTTTTTATCCAAAAGAAAGTGCCAGATTGAGGAATAGAGACAACCTTTCCACCCTTCTTCTCAGCCACTGCCTTTAAACAAAATACACTCCAAATTGCAGAAATTACATTAAGAATTTATGCCATCTGTCACACAGACTCCTTGTTATTTCTAGAACTTTAGCAGGACAAACTGTGCCATCATGTATATTAATTCTAGATAAGGACATAGACACACAATGTTCTGCCGCTTAAGGCACTGAAAAAAACCCCTAAGACAGAGTCACATTTGATTATATCTTCCACTTATTTCATGAATACATTTACAATCCACAGAGTTCTTATGACTAACTGGAACAGAATTCCATTTCCATTTTTCCAAAAGAATTTTTTTTTTCATGCAAATACTAGATCTTTTTTTTCTTTCATCAGGATGAGAGGCTTGCAGTGGGTTGACACTGGCTGGATGCAAGGTGTCCACCAAAGCCACTCTATCGCTCCTCAGTTGGACAGGGGAGAGAAAAAATAGTGAAAACCCTATGGGTCAAGATAAGGACAGGGAGATCACTCACCAATTACCATCATGGGCTAAACAGACTTGACTTGGGAAAAATTAATTTATTACTAGTTAAATCAGAGGAGGATAATGAGAAATAAAAACCTTAAAACACGTTCCCCACGACTCCTCCACTTCTTCCCAGGCTCAGCTTCACTCCCAATTTCTCTGCTTCCTCCCCCTGAGCAGGGCAGGAGGATGGGGAATGGGGTTTGTGATCAGTTCATCACACGTTGTCTCTGCTACTCTTTCCTCCTCAGGGAGAGGACTCTTCACACTCTTCCCTGGTTCCAGTGTCGGGTCCCTCCCATGGGAGACAGTCCTCCAGGAACTTCTCCAACACTGAGTCCTCCCCATGGGCTGCAGTTCTTCATGAACTGCTCCAGTCCCTTCCATGGGGTGGAGTCCATCAGGAACAATCTGCTCCAGCGTGGGACCCCCATGGGGTCACAAGTCCTTCCAGCAAACCTGCTCCAGTGGAGGTTCCTCTCTCTAAGAGTCTGTTAAGACCAAAGGCTCTAATTTTAATGAATCAGAAAATCTAATACAGAAATTTTGTCAAAATTTTCCCAAGAGCTGGTTGTCAGCTCATTCATGATTCAGGTAGCTTGCTGTTGTAATAATTCCTTGTGTCACTTCAGCTTAGCTGTCAGCATAAAGTGGCCTTGTCACTCCTCTGTAGCTTCCCTGCTTGTGAGGAACAGTGAGATTTGCATCTTTTTTGTCATACACTGAGTTCAGCTAAAAGAGACACAAAGGCAGTATGCTGTTACTGGTCTCTGGTTTGTTTATGAGAACCTGCCAAGTCTCTTTGTAAAACAGCAAATTGCACACAATTCAAATATACATAAAAGTAATGTATTATTTGTTTTTATTGGACTGCAAGTTCCTTCTGCATCAACCTTGCAGTGAGATTACCATGAGATAACTTCCTGAGTGCCCCTTTTGCCCATCGGCTCTGGGCCAACTCAGCTGGCTACAGCCAAGAAAAGACATTTTAGTTCCAAAATGCAAACATTTTTCAGCATGTCACCCAATGCCAAAAAAAAAATATTTTTGCAGAGATTGGGTGACTACTCCATTTTCAATCTCTATTACTTTAGCCATTCATTTGGAATAGACCTATTATGGCAGGTCATATTACAATGTCAGCTATTTTAAACTCACTGTAGTGAAGCCTTGACAGCATTTAATTGGGAGAGAA
>JAOXJM010000033.1:72685616-72702904 GCA_026413425.1 Tringa solitaria
TAACTTAACTGTCATAATGGCTGAGGGGGAAAAAAGAAAAAAGTCCAAAACATCCTTTTTTCAGCATTGCACCTGCTTGTACTGGGGTCACTTGAGCAATATTAATCAAACAATGCACATGAGCTCGAGAGTGGTTAAGATTCAGTGACGGGGCCCCATCGCCTTCTAACAATGTCTTACTGTTTCTTTGCATTGTCCACCGCTCTGCATCCCTCTGCTTGCCTTACATATGTAATATGCAAATTCCTGTTCAGTCTGCCTGTGTCACAACTCACATTAGTATTAAGGGACATCTCTGTAAACTTTCAATGCCTGACAAAAGCGTGTAGGATAGTGACAGAATCCAAGCAGACTATCACTCGGACAATGTCATTCAGATGCCCCGTTTTGAGTGAAAAGCTCTTTATTTTCAGTCTTGCTGAAGCTAAGGAGGAGATAGTAACCAGAAGTTATGGTAGAAAATGTAAAGTACAATGAAACACCAGAATACCATGGTGATAGACACTATACAGACACATGATAAATACTGCCCCAACCCTGAGGATTTTATAGCTAACTAACATGCTCTCTTCCCTACAGCAATGAACAAGAAGAATCTATTTTCAAAGGTCTTTCTACAAGAGAGTGAGCTTTTTAACTTAAAGATGGCTCTTTCCCCAAAGTAAAAAGATTTATAGTCTATAACCCCACTTAGTGTTCTTACTGGCACAGAGAATATAGTCCTTCAGGCAAAATGCCAAAACTTTTATTTTACTTTTGCTATCTTCTTTCATTTTATTTCATAACTCTTTTTGTCCTCTTCTTTTGTGTCTCAATTTAATGGTCAGGATATGCTATAAGGACATCAAGGAGGGAACCAGTTTACTCTTTCATTTATGAAGTTATTTTATATTTGTCATGATAAAAAGACATCAATTTAAAACTTTGATATTAAAAAAACCACACTACCTTGCATGTGGTTGTTCATTTGTACCTTTTTTTTAGCTTTTTTTTGAGTTCACATGTACAAAGGGGATCACATTCCGGCTTTGAAGCGGGTACACTGCCTGGAACTGGCGTTCTCGGTTTCCCTGAACACAGAGGAGAGGGAGTTAACACTTAGGAATGGGTTTCCTGGAATCCAAGTAACCAGTTTTGTGCCACCAAGAAAAGGCACATGGAGGATCCCTGAGGGAAGGCAGGCTTGAAACCCACCTCTCACTGGAATTCACATCACCTCACCTCCATAGCATCACTGGGGAGTGGCTTGTCCCAACAGCGACATCTTGCCTTTTTCAGAGTCACAAGCTGCCTTTTAAGAATCCTAATTGCATTCAGAATGTCATTTTTTTTTCCCCTTAAAATGTGTTGATTTAGTGCTGTTCAGTGTTTAGGATATGGTGATGTGACACAATGCTCTTCTTTAAAGAGTGGTATTTTGCTTAGATAAAACTGAGATTCAAAAAGAATTTACTGCATTTCTTGCTTCACAGCCCTGGTATTTGCCTTATTTTATTTTGCTGAAACATAATTGGACAGGGAGGGTTGTGTGGTATCTCATGTAAAAAACAAATTGCTCTTAACATGCAAAAAGTTGGGTTGCTGACTTCAATGTTTTCCTCAGCAAGTTAATTAAGCTCATTTCTCTGGTTTCCTGAGCTATGAAAAGAGAAAAGCAATTCCTGTTGCATTGTTTTCTACAAAGTTTCAGGAAGCCAAAAGAAAACAAGTGAGAAAAGATTTTGTTACTCTGTTATGAGAAAACTTCCTAGAAGGAAAGAGTTCTAGATTTTGGTCCATGTTCCTAGTATCACTGCATAAAATGAATAAATGTATCAGGTAAAATATACAGTGTGGGAGGCTTTACTGGTGAAATACCTTCCCTATTGAGTTTCATATTCCTACTCCATCTCAGACACCCTTATTGGATTAAATTTGAAATCTTTGTTATACTTTTATGGTGAAACAGGCAGGTATGATTCCTCCACCATAAAAAAGCCTAATGAGCCTGGGTCTTGGATGGATATTCTGGTCAGTAAGGCCAATTGAGGGACATTTCTCTGCAGCTTCCTGTAACAGAAGTAATGTATTTTTCTGCTGTGCTCTCTCAGTAGTGAAATATTTTGAAATGTGAGGCTCACTTGGATCCTAAAGAAGACTGGAGTGGTGACTGAAACATCATTAAACATTATTTATTTCTTTTTGTAGGCAGGTGTGTGTTTTTGGCATTACATACCAAAAATATCACACATTTTGTAGGTTATCGATGAATCTAGATGGAAAGCTCACAGTTTGGGTTTTAAGGGGGAGTTGTAAGTTAAAAAAATCTCTACTTACCTGCAATGGACAAAAAGCTGAAGGTCAGCCCATTCCTTCAGACGTGAATCTAGAGCAGCAGCCCTCAGGGTCTTGCCAGGCAAAATGTGAAGGTTTTGGGTAAACAAGCATTGTGTTTTAGCAGCTTGCTTGGAATGAGAAGCCAAGGGAAATTGAGCCAAGACATCTGTCTCATGGTGACTGAGCTGGGCAGAATGGCACTCTCTGTACAACCAGAAGGGTTGGTACAGTTTATACTGTACCAGAGTCAACCACCTACCCCCAAAAAAACCTTTGTGAAACAATAAATTTAAGAATTCCCTTTAGCTTTAAACTAATACATGAAACAGGAGATACTTGTTAAAACCTAAGGCCCAACTTCTGTGTACCACACAGTTACCAGTCAATCTGGAAGAAATATTTAATTGGTCACTTAATTATCTCTATTTATAGTTGATATACTTTTTATACATGTTGTTTTCCCTATGGGATCTCTAGATGTATAAATTTTATTTGCTACTGGCTGCTATTCTCCCACTAAAAAGTTTCTCAGAGAACAATATCGGATAATTGGCCAGCTATGAAATGTACTACAAAGAGTCCATAGATTGTTAAAACTATTTTGTTTGGTTTTGTTTTGGGTTCGTTTTCTTTTTCATAAATTGGTCAATGCTTTACAGTTGAGAATAATGACAGACGTACTCATATAGAAAAAGAGAAACTACTCTCAACAAATTCTTAAATTTTAAACACACTTGAACTTGATTATCTGTCAAAGACATCAAAACTCTGTAGGTGGTTGAATGTCAGAGCCTCTTTTTGACCATACTTGCTACATGGCTATAGGCATTATTATCATGATACACCAAATGAGATTAAACCCAGAAAACCAGAAACATTTTACAACAGATGAATGACTTTGGTGCATCCCAACCAGCTTTGGGTTCAAATTTTTCCTGGATCTCAGTATTGCCAAGTACATTAAAAGCCAGCTGAGTGACAATAAATAAAGGTTTAAAAAAATGGTGAGTGGAAATTAAAAGCTTGTTTGATCTCAAATATTGACTTCTTTTAATGCAGATGTGTGTACCAAATTCATCAGTAACACTGGAGGAAGGTTGGGAGTGGAAAAAACAAAGTAAGGTAACCTGTAAACTCATAATTCTGAGACAGTGACAATCAAAAGGTAAAAAAAAAATAAAAAGAGCTGAAAAAAAGACTAACAAACTGCATCCTATGATTGTAGAAGAGACAAGAGGGTGACAATGTGTTTCATTTCAAGAGAAAATTATATTTCAGTTAAATTTTGCTGTCTTATTATGGCACATGCAATTTAACTATGCAGGAAGTTCAGAGAAGAACTGATGGTATTTGTTTATGACAGAGGTGTTGACTGATGTGGAAAGATTACGAAAGTAAATATGTGTATCTATGGGAGGCGATGATTAGAGAAGAGAAGGTAAAAGAACAAATATCACCTGAAGGGTATAAAGAGCAACAAAGAAAGCTTTATTTACATTATAATGTAATAATAATATTAAATGAAATACAAAGAAATAATAAAATGTGACCTGACAGTTAATAACACCTAAATAGAATAAATTCTTGCATCTTTGCAAATTAATATCAACTTAATGATTATTGCAGTCCAGAAGTAAAAACTTGGTTCCCTTAAAACCATTGACATAAAGCCTATTGGCTTGACTGGGATCAAGCATTTACCCCAATTTTTCACTGACAGCAGGGTGCTCTAGAGGTAGATCTTATTTTCTGTAACTAGGATCTGTGCTACAAATGCTAGTAATTTCTGTGTTTGTAAAAGCTGCTAATAAAATTCTGGTTTTAGCCAAGATAAGCCTAGTGAAGCCAATGGAATTACTCTGAATGTACATTCATGAAAATTACAGTAAGACTTAGTCCTGAGTTGTTTTTTCTCTTGTGTCTGCTTCAGAAAATTCCTCATTGAGGCCAAATGGTGCCTTATAGCTGAGAAAACCATAAAATCCCAAAGGTTCCTAGAACAGCAAGTTCACAATCAATATTTCTATGGGAGGCATCCAGCATATGGATAACAGCATGGGGCTTCCAGCAACAGCTTCGAGCGAGACTCATTATTCTGGGTTAATGCTTGGTTGCTAACAAGTATGCACGTCCCATGGAAGACATTTTCCTGCCCTGGCACATTGCAGATTGCTTATGACTGTAATTAGTGGGAAACAATGTTCACTATCTGGTTGTTGTTCTCTTTCATATTTACACTTTGATCGTGTTTCATCCTACCTGATGTTGATGTGGGACGCTGTCTCTAGAGACCGCCCCTTTCCTCCAGTGCTCTGCTGTTTCAATATTAATATAAATCTAAAAGTCTCACTCTGTATTTATGTGAACAGGGTGGTGGAAGCAAGAAGCCTACAGAACAAGATCAGTGTCACTACTAATCACCGAAGGCACCATGTAGGCTCAGGTCTGAAGAAATCACAGGAAGATTTTGATTGCAAGACCATAAGCTCTGTAACACCAAGCAACACTGTGACTTTGCCGTGCTGGTCGCCAGATGCTTTAAGTGAACCTAAAACAGCCTCTCAGGATGAGTGTGCACTCCAGACAATAAATTAATTCATTTAGAGTAGTATGCTTTTGTGAGTAGTACCTGAGTCTGTCTGCTTTTCAATTTATTTTATTCAAATGAGTTCAGAGTTATATCCACTGCATTGCTGAATGAACTTGTCTTAAACAGAGAATTTGTTTTGTATTTTCCTATGTCAGTAGAAGCCTTGGCTTCTTGTTGGTCACTGCCCAGCATTCAGTGGATAAAAGGTGGACAAAAGAAAACATGCAGTAGTTTGAAGAAAGGTGTCTTGTCACCCTCTCAACAGACTGAATCTGAGAGACACTAACAACCCACCAACCACGATGTGCTCGCAGGAACGTCCCCTGTTACGGTCATCCCAGGGCTGAGCAATGTTTAATTCATTCAGCACCGTTACATTCCTCTTAGAGTCTGTTCTGAGAAATGAGAAGTTGTGTTATAAAAACAGGGCAAAGTTAAACTTACAGAGTACTTATGTTTTTCAACATTGCAAGATTATTTTTATACTCTGAACTGCAAATGCAAAACGGTATGTTCACTATTCTATCTTCTTGACTGATATTTTTTAAGTTGAGGAGATGGCAGACAATGCACAGAAATAGAAGTCTGGGTCTTTTTCAAAACACAGAACTGAGTACTATCTACCCAACACTGAATGGTAGTTCTGCTCCTTTGCATTAGCGCTATTGTTATTCCCATATTATTTAATTCCGGGACTACAACTGGAAATATGTCACCTACATGAGTCAGATAAAGGAACTTTATGATACAGAACACTTCTTCCATACCTTTTTGTGCTGGTTATCCACCACAACCGTTCGACTTGTGGAGTAAAACTCATACAGTTTCCATAAGTCTTCTTTTCCCACAACCTAAATAGAAGACAACCAGACTCCTGACTCCTTCTGTTTCTCATAGGGTTTTGGTTTTTTTTGGTAATGATAATAAACACCAAAAATAGTGATCTTAAATCATGCAGAAGCCTAGCGGGTTTTGAGATCTTTTGCCTTTAAGAAAAACAAAAGCAATCAAACAATTAAAACAGACTTTACTATGCTTAAGTATTTTAGAAGCTAGAATTACTTCATATTTTAAGAGTTAGACCAGGAATATGAAAATTCTGTCCAGTCTCTGCCTTTGTTAGACCATTTTTGCTTGACCTTGGACAGGTTGCTTGATCTTTATGTACTTTAATTCCTAATATCTAAAGCAAGGATAATAGTGTTTCCTTTTTTGCACCCTTCAACTGCTTTACCTGCTTAGACCAGAGTACCCTGGGGCTGAGGAATGTCACCTGCTATTTACAGAGCGCTTCACTAATGGTGCATTAGTCACTTCTAAATATTTTTAGGTTTTTACTCTCTAGTTCTCCAAATGCCAGGCTGCTTTCCGCAGGAACCTTGACATCCATTACACCTGCAAAGTGCAGATTGCTTTCTGCAAACTAATTCCTGCGAACTTTCTCTGCCTTTGTGTGGGACAAATCCAAAGTCAACCAGAGCTCCCCTTGCAAATGACCTTTGTTGCCTGCTTGGTGCAATCACCACAAGGACAAATGGAATTCACAGAGGTTCCAAACCTATACCCAAGGCAGCTAAATACTTTTTGAAGTGTGCTTAAAACAAAACATTGGGGACATCTGAGCTTTATCTGGGGACAACTCAGTATGTAAGGGTAGCTATTTTCGAACTGAACCTGCCATGGGAATAGTTTCATGCCACAGTGCAAACACTGCCATAGGATCTTCCAGCTCTTAATGTTTCGTTTTTTTTAAATACAAGCCTCTACCAAAAGCTGTAGAAAAACTCTGTATTTTCTCTGTTTTGTTTTAAAAAAAAAACAAACAACTTGATGTTTTATGTAAAAGTGGCTTTTGTAGGCAAAGATCTGATGCCTCAAATAATGGTAAAATATTTTTACCAAGCACAGAAAATATGGGTTTTAAAATAATTAGCAACTGCTTTGAACAAGATTAGATTACATCAGATGAATTTCAGCTACCTTATTTAAATATTCACGATGGCATGAAATACTCAATTTCTCATTGAAAATATGTTCCTCTCTTCCCTGTTAGCATCTTTGACTGCATAATTGAAGGTACAGTATTCACCCTTGGACTTTAAGCACAGGGTCGTGGTCACCATCCTATTAAAGTACATACTGGGAAATGTTCATATATCCTAGAAAAACCCCAGAAATTTCAATATTTTTGCTAAGACCACATCCTATTTTTGGAGTTTTAAATAGCCCTGCAGAAAACATCTGCTCTTGGAGAACTGAGCGGGTTTTCAAAAAGTTCCTCAAGGTGAGCCACAGAATGACAATACTGGTGATTCACAGGGAAACAGGGTGGATTTACAAATATAACCCAAGTTTTAACACTGAGGTATGTCTTGTTTGCAGCAAAGATGAATTATTGTGTGAATTTTTCTTCCTTTTAAATATTTCGGGAAAACAAAACAGTAAAGAACACCTGTCATGCTTTTCAGTTTCTTTGTTTTTTTAATTGAAACAAAGCTAAATTCCTTTTGTTTACAACCTGCTTATTAATACATATTGGTAAAGAAAATAATTAAAAACTACCAGTGGAAAAATAGCCTTAGGTTTTGCCTGCAGTAGTTTTAATGTTAACTATTGAGTGTTAAGAATCAGGCACAAAACCAAAAAGTTACTGTTCTTAAAATACATATTTTTAAGGGAAATTTTCCAATAAAATAGTGTAGCACTTTAACCCTGAAGTCTTAAAATTGAATAAAAAAAATGCAAATGTTAAAGCCTTCTGGCTCTTGATATCTAAAAATTCCTAGGGTAATTTGTGTCATTATTAGCTTTGGGTATAAGGTCATATTTGGCTGCCTAGCACTGTCACAAGTGAGAGGCCTGAGAACTGTGGCACCAGCTTTTCCTTTTCTTATATCCTGGCCCTTTTATATTTTATAGCAGCTTGGGCTTAGAGCCAGAAGGAAAACTGAGTCTCTTTAAAGGGAATCAGTGATGGTTCTTCCATGAGGGCAATTCTGAGGGGTAAAATCTCACGTTGAACAAATATGCACAGGTCTGTCAAGACTTTAAAACTACATCTGTGGTGTAACTGATATATTTTAATTTAACCATTTACTTAGGCAAAATAGCACTAACTAATGTTTCTTGTCAGCAACACATTATTGAACATTGTACAAAAAATTCTGTATTAATCCTTATAATACCCCTTTGAAGATAGTTAAGTTGGAACACAGAGCACTGACTCACTGTGCAAAGTCCAATTACCTAAATATCCTGCTTCATACGGCAAACTTTAATCCTTTGATTTGAATTAGAACATTAGGGAAATACATTTCATTAGTGCAACTTTTTCACTCAAAAATTAGGCCAATTGGAATGAAGGTTTCATGTAGGCCAGTTCTCTGTACACACAGTAAGTCTTCTTCTGTCTATATTTTTCCATTTTTAGATTGGTTTATACTTCTTTAGAAATGCTTTACATTCTCTGATGGTGTAATAGTCAAACAGTTAAAGGAATTTTATTAATTCCAAAAGGTCGTTTAAGTGCCCCTCAAAAAGAATATTTCTGGGTAATGAAAAGATATATTTGCTTCTGCAAAAAAATGATTTGGGGTTGGCTTAAAAATTGAACTTTTTAGGTCACTCACTATGAAGTTATCTGGTTTGTCTTATCATTTTTCCCCTTCCTTTTTCCTTTTTTCTTCCCTTAAGCTAGCTGTCTTGGATAAATCCATTTCTCTGATAATAGAGTAAAGGAATTCAAATCAACATTACCATAAGATAGCCACTTAAGCAGTTTTAAATTCTTAAGTAATGTGTGGTTGCTTGAGAGTGATATGTATTAAAACGGAAGAGTGAATATGAGAGAATTTTATGTAAGTTTTGAAAAGCTGAACTGAAGCTGAGTTAGAAAAGAAAAAATGGAAAGCTATATGAGGGAGTCTGATATCTTCTGAAAATTTTAATGGACACTGAAGGGCACTGCATATAAATGTTCTGTAAATTGTTTTTATAGCTAGGGATTGTTACGAGTCTGTACTCATAACATGTCTGTTGGGTGTTGACTGTCAACCAAGGGAATTTCATTTCATATAAATTATTGTCAATTAACACATATTTTTAATTACTGATTCATTTATGGGGGAAAAAAAGAGAAGGCAAACAAAAAAATATTTAAGGAAACACCTTTCATCCCCTCTTCTGTCTCAGCTTCAGTTCTTCACCACATGTTATGCTCCCTCCCTCCCGATTCCTTCAGTGAGGTGATGGGCAGTGTAGGAAGTTGGGATCAGTGCCTAATGGTTTATTTTTTCCATTCCTTGGTTCTTATTAATTTTCCTCCATTGATGCTTCCTTGTTCTCCCCTGCTCTGGTGTGGGTCCTCCAAGGCCTGCAGTCTCCCAATGATAGTGCAATTTTTTTCCATAACTGTGTCTCCAGCTGTTTCCCCCAAACACGCCCTTCCATGTGCCTCCATGTGTGTATACTACCCTTCCTGAAAGAAAGTTTGAGCAGAGGCAGTGTGTGCTTCTCTGGCTGGTGGGAGTTTTGGTATGTGATAGGTCATTCCATTCATGTCAGAACCCTTTGGACGTGGCACAGGGGAGGACACAACCTCCTGCCACACAGGGCATCTGTCAGCCCACCGCTGCCTGGATTTTGCTGGTTGTGGCCAAAACATTTCACCCTTGCTTCTGCAAAACACTGTGTGAATGTATATCCATTATGAAGTCTACTTTTAACATCATCACAGTCTTCGCATTGCACACATTACAAACTCTGTCCTTCCATCTGGACAATAGGGTCAACATTGTAAGACCATGTGTGTACGTTCAGTAAAACTCCATCTCTCCCGTGTGCAGAGAAGGTTATTGAGACTAACATTATCCAGGAAAAAGACTGTGTATCCTGTCTCTATTACAAACTTCACCCCTTGCCCCTGCAAACCACAAAAATGAAAAGGTCATAACAGTCAGCACATCTATCGATTGCAAACTCTACTCCTTGTCTCTACAGGTTAGATTATTGCATTTAACATCAAAATAATCTGACCTCGTGTTAAACATTTCAGGCCTTGTCCCATCTCAACACATGGCCAAAAACATTACAGTAGTTTGAATATTCATCTGTCACAAAGTCAAATCTTTTTTCCTCCATGGGGTTACCATCTCCCTGGTGGGAGCAGCAGGATCGGGCCATTGCTTATCAAGACCCTCCATCAGCAGCTCCCAGGGCCCCAGACTCCCCCAGGTTCTCTGAGCCATCATCTATAACCCAGTGGCTCCAGTTTTCCAGCAACTCCACAGCCGTTGCATGCGTATCTCCTTTGGGCAGTGGCTGTAGGCAGCCAGCACTTCACTAATTTCACCTGGAGTAAAGGATCACCGCATGGTGCGTTGTGTACAAGATTACATTTGGCTTCATACCACACTCTCTCTGAAAATATTGTGGGGTAGAATAATTTTAGGGCCAGATGTATTTCTGTTTCCTGCCACAAACTGGGAAAAGAGGAAAGGTGAGGAATTAGTTAAAAGGCAAACAGCTTCAAAATCAACTTTCAGCTCCAAGACCCAGGCTCTAGTTAAAGAGAAGCATATTAATGATGCATTACCGCTTTTAATTAGATTTCTTTAATACAAAACTGACATTAAAAGGAGAGAGAGAGAGTTGTCAGTTTTAGCTTATCAGTGACTTTAAAGCATACACTAGCATTCAACCATTAAAACCACTGCCTGGGATCAGCATTACTGATGTTCTAATTAAAAACACTTGTATAGGGTAGAAAATAAAATGGCTAGATGATAGCAAAAGAAAACGCCCTCACCTTCACTCGATCCGATGTAGATGATCTACCAACGACAAAATGAAAAAGTCTTGAAAAAAATGTACTGTTTTGCAATGTTGCCTTTGGTCTGCATATTGGAATATGCCTTTTCAAAGCAGTAGCATCTAAGTGGGCTAAAAAGATACTTATTTTTATTTACTCTCAGGCTGTACCACGTAGTTTACAACAGAGTACATAGTTTGGCCATGAAAGAGAAAATGGATGATGCCAGAAACTTCAGCTTCAGTGTTCATCAGAAACTGATCATTGAGTAGGATGCTCAAAGAATGCTGCCAAAAAAAACCCACCAGTGTTGATGCTTCCTGAGTAAGGAAAAGGTATCTTTGTCACCAAAAAGCCATATGAAATGTCATTAACTTGGCAGCTTCAGAAACCAGTTTGAAGAATACTTAACAATGGTGAAAGAGTTGGGGTGGTTAGGCCTGGAGAAGAGGAGGCTCAGGGGAGATCTTAGAGCCCCTTCCAGTACCTACAGGGGCTACAGGAGAAATGGGGAGGGACTCTTGATCAGGGAGGGGAGTGACAGGATGAAGGGTAACAGTTTTAAACTGAAAGAAGGTAGATTTAGATTAGGTATTAGGAAGAAATTCTTGCGTGTGAGGGTGCTGAAACACTGGAACAGGTTGCCCAGAGAAGCTGTGCATTCCCCCTCCCTGGAGGTGTCCAAGGCCAGGCTGGATGTGGCTATGAGCAACTTGGTCTGCTGGGAGGTGTCCCTGCCCAGGGCAGGGGGGTAGGAAGTTAATGATCTTTAAAGTCCCTTCCAACCCAAACCGTTTTATGATTCTATGGTAAGTGAAAGGCTGGAAAGCCACCTCTTTGGTGAATGTGAGGAAGGAGCTGTCCCATGTATTCATCTCAGCCTCCTTGCTGAACCACCCTGCAAATATTGACAAGTACAAGATGTCACTGAAAATGGAGCTGATGGCTCTCCCTTCTCCACCAGTGCCACACACTCTGGCATTTTCATTGACATGAACTCCTGAGCTATAGCTCACCTTGACAGGATTTTGGTTTATGCATAGATCAGAAATAAATTTAGCTCCCTTTGAACTCCTGTCTTTGAAATCATATTTAGGAGCTTCCTCTGACAATACAGGTAGCTTGCTATGCTGGGATAAGAGAGGGTCTTCACAACAACAATGTCCTCTGACTTTAATAAATTGAGGAAGACTCTTTTTTAATACTCTTTATTTTTTCCAGTTGATGTATGTAAGCAAGTCTTGCTTCAAAGTCCAAACTCTTTTTGTCACTCACAGTCATTGGACAGTATTGTAAATAGCTGATAAATTTCAATAAATGCAATTATATTAATAATGAAATAAGATTGGGAATGGTTAAAATGCAGAAGTTGAACACAAAGCTAGTGACAAGTCAGCAGGAGAGGGAATATTCTCTATCAATTAAAACAAGGTCAAGGATACAGAAATTAATCTAGCAGGATCATTTATCAATGACAGGAATAGGAAACAAGGGAGAAATAAACAGTTTGCAGTGTCTGAAGCTAAAAATGGGACATCATGGTTTACCTAAATTTCAAAAGAATTTTATTTTTTAAAAAAAATAATCTTCCTTATATTTTAGTCACGTGGAAGCCCCTATGGATAGCTAAAGTCATTTGGAGAAATAATCACTACTGAATAAAAGCTTAAAATTAGGAAAGATTTGGGACGCCACCTCTTGCCTCACTGACCTCCAACTAACATTTCTGCGCTCTCTGTTGCAATGCCAAACCACGTTGCGGGTTTGACAGACCTGTGACAGTAGCTAGTTTTGAAAATTTACATGCTCAGCCACTTCCAGTGTATGATAGGTTTTCAATGTTGTTGTAGGACTGCCTTTTTTATATGAAACGTACTTCAAAGGAAATAAATGTAAAGGCATTGATCATGCTAATAAAAACTGTGGACACATATTATTTTGCTAAGAAAAGGAAAGTTTCAGCTATTTTCAAATTTTGACAATAACTTAATGAAATTACATTTTTTCTGTTAAAAACAGATAGAAAAAAATCAATGAAATAAAATGGAATAAAAATTCATTACACTATACAATGACTGCATCTTATTATTGATATAAATATATTCCCTAGATAGCATTTATATATTGCACATTTATTACCAAAGAGTTTCAGTGATATCAAGAAATGAATTATTGTGTTCTTCTGCAATAAATATATTTTATTAATAAGTTATTGATGCAGAAAAAGAAAGAAGGAAGTCAACATTGTCAGCTGCAGCATCTTATCCAGCATACCTCTATGCAGATAATTGAACCTATACTGCAGATTTACTGAATATCTGAACATCCACAGCTTAATCTTAGGTTAATGGCTACAGATGTTCAACACCACAGGAAATTAAAAGTATCTCAAGTTCATGCTCTAATTCAGAGGCTTCTTTAATTACCTTTTTTTTCTGGGTGATTTATATTAAGTGAAAAATATCGCCCAAATCAGAGCACTGGTTTGATTTCATGTATGGTAGACTAATTTAGAAAACCCTATTATGTAAAAAAGAAATATATTATCATTAACTGTTCATGATAAAATCTGAAGTACTCCAAAAATCACAGGTTTCTTAAAAAGATTATTTAAAAGAAAGTCATACCTTTTGCTGGTTAGACCTTGCTCTGCCCCCATCTATGAGCTGGCTAGATGAAAATGCAATTAAATGCCTGCTGTTAAAAATTAGTAGAAAGTAGCAAATAAATAAAAGCAACAAAAGGATACAAATTACTTCACGAACCTGTTAGAGCTAATTTACAAAGTATAAACACATCATATTTTTTTAAAATATCATTTGTTCATCTACCTACCATTTGAAATTTACATTTACATATTGATCATTTATGGATAAATAGTATCCTTCCTCTTGTTTTTTAAGGTCTTAGGTCTTGGCTCTAAAAAGTTAGTTGTGGCCACACCTTTCTACAAGGATGATGGTTTTCCATGTCTGTAGCTTGCGATGGGACTTGAGGGAAGACAGTATCAATATACTCATATGATCATGCAAACACAACCTTCATCCTAACAGATCCACACTGCCGCCAAGATGATTTTTTTTTTTAAAAAAGTCCTGATGGCTGTAAAATAGCAGCTGAATTTGAGGTTGGCATGAGAGTATTACTCCTTTTGCAGCGTTGCATGAAGTTCAAAGGCTGTTATTTTCCATAAAGGTTTATGTTTTTGCACATCAGATAATTACATGCCTTTGTGGCTTACTGGGTTATATAGGCAATTTTGGACTTAAATCTACTCCAGGGCTCAGATATAAATTAGCTACTTGATTGTGAAGGGTAAAGTTTTTGATTAACAGGTGGGTAAAAGGGACTTTTCTTCCCAGGATTAATAATACTTGTGAACTGCTCTGACAGAGCTGCATGTTAATATTTGATCAACTCTATTGTTCTAGAGTGGTTACAGCCTAAATGTGTTAAAATGTCACCACCCTTATTTATCCTCAAATTGTTGCCGTCCTTTATCCAGGTATGATCCCACCTCTATAATTGCTCCCTCATCTAGTTCTATCAAAATGATAGTATTTCAAAGCCACACCAAAACAGCCATACTCTTAAATATTCACACCAGCCTGACAAATCAGTTTGACAGAACTGGCAGAGGGAGTGACTGCAAATATATGGTTGTTTTGGCAAAGCAACAGATTCTTCTTTTATTACAGGAGGAAAATAAGGATAATAAGAGCCTAGGAAAACAGTCTTCTAATCCAGCTCAACTGCAATTACAAAACTATCCACACCTCTGATTCCTGCCCATGGGCCCGTTATAAAAATATGTTTATTTGCCCTTGAAGAGCTGTTTTAGTGAAGTCTTCTTTTCCAGTGACTCTTGCTGATACTCAAATAGGTCTTTCATTGTAAAGCGCCTAAATACTTATGTCAGTAGGTGGGCTGCCTTGCATATGTCTGTGCATAATTCACACATATACTTCCTACAAGACCCAGACTTTTCTATTATTTAGATTGTCTTTGATAGCTAAGGGGTAAATGAGAGTCCTGTGAGGATAAATCATAGCAAAATTAAATCAGCCAAGAAGCAAATTAATTTTCATCAGATTTTTTTTTTTTTTTAATGGCCAGGTACAGGCTTCTAAATTTGTACCTAGTAATCTAAGCAAATGAGTCATTGCAAAAGAACTGAATGCCATTAGAGAGGCAGTGGGAGAAAGAATTTGCCTGGAGTCACTAAGTGAACTGTGTTCATGTGGGGCTGGAAACCTATAGCTCTGCAGAACAGAAGCTTGTAGGAGCGAGAACTGAGTACGAGAGCCATGAAATAATTACAAGGAGGGTTAAATGGACAGTAAGGCACAGGGAGAAGATCTTTACCTTAGGGGTCTGAATCACCTTACAGCATCAGGACTACAGAAAAGCTCTCAGATGTGCTGACAGATGTGCTTTTTGTCTACCTTTCCCCATATTTTTAATAAATCGCCCTTCAAATGGTTAATAACTCTGCAATCTCTTATCTGCTATTCGTTGTGTGAATAGTAACAGCTACAATACAAAGATAAACTGGCTGATATGGGCTTATTACAATGTACTGAAATATTTTCACAAAAAATACTCGGTAATTTATTCTTCTTGTATAACCCCACACAGTTCCTGTCAAAACTTGGTGTGAAATTGCAAGCAACATGTATTTTTCTCCGATGGAATATTTGAAATGAAAAGAATTTGCTTTATGTTCTTACTGTAGTATGGCAAATCTTTCTGTGGTGGTAGTTTCGTAGGTAGTGAATAAGCTAGATGTGTCAAATATAATAAAACAGTAGGTCAGATATTCTTTATCAGCAAAATGATTCACTGCCAGTAATAATGAGACCTGATTGTGTGCCTCCAGGGTCACAAACTGTGGGGTTTTCTTTCTAATCTGAAGCTTTAGAGAATCTTAGCTTTCACTGGCCTTGGTTCTAAATTCGTGGCACCTCAGTAGTCTACCAAAATATTTAGGGCGTGAAGGGAAGTAAATTGATGTAATTCTGGGTAAATTTCATTGAACGTGGGAAATTTTGTATCTTTCAGTTAAGAATAAATAAAATGATAACTAGCAGAAAATGTTAGAGATGAACTAAAATCTTAAGTAATTATATTCATTAGCTAATGACTCAGAATGAATAATTTTGATGTGCTATAAATGAAGTTTTCTTACCTCCCTGACATTAAGTGACCATCAAAAATAACTCCGATGTAGATTTAAGCTGTTGACTACGTTTTGGATACCAGCGCTCGATGTGGTCCTATACTTTCACTCTTTGTAAAACAAAGCTCAGTCTACAAAAACACTTAAGATTAATTACATACTTTACTGCTTTTTTATAGGTAGAAAGGGCTCAAGAATAATTTTTTCCTCTTTGTGGTTTTTCATTCATTCATTTATTCATTCGTTCGTTCATTCATTCATTCCTTTGTTCCTTTCTCTGTGTCTCTGACTTGGAGGTATGTGACTTCACAAACCTTCCCCTTGCAATATTTGTCTGTGTATATGCTCTTCTGTGAAATATTCTGGCTTTGCCGTAACAGTGAAATGTTTGAGAATTAGCCCAACACACTTCTGACTGAGAACTCCTTACTTCTGAACCTAAACCTACATATTTTATAAAAGGACCTCATCTGCATGAATTATATCAAACCGTGAAATATGCATCCAAATATATATGATTTCAATACCTAGTAGGATGTGTAAATTTACAGAAGTGGATAAATAATCAGTCTCTGTTTAAAATTAGTTTTCCTCCTTTTTTTTTTTTTTTTTTTTTAATATTGTCTTGCATAGTTTTTCAGAAATCTCTAACAGCTATGATGCCAAGGACATTCTGGAGTAAAAATGACAGGATTTATTATTAAATTGAGTGCATAGTTCTACAAAAATGCTAATGACTTTTACATCCTATTAGTCCATGGTGGTGAGTCAAGTGAAATCACAAAGCTCTGTAATTCCAGACTAAAAATAAACTTTATCAACATAAAAGAGGTTTTATTCCTCAAAGATCCTACACACATTGGCTCCATCCATATACAGGAGTAAGGATGATATTTTTAGGAAGCACTGTTTTCTCTTTAAAGTCAAGACCTTGATATTACACTACTAAAAATAATTATATAATGGAGAACATTTAAATACTAATGACTAATTATTTTGTTGGTATAATGGGTAGTATTCCTATGTACTGGTACCTCCATAGTAAAGCAATTTTACAAAGATAGTGACAGAAGGCCTATTAAATTGTCTGTATGAAATGTTAAACTAAAATATTCTTTCTTCTATGTTCTGTGAACTGAGATTTAAAATAAGAACTTATAAAAGACTTTAGCAGAGAACATTTATTGCCTACGTAATGTGAGTTTAGGGATCTTTAAAGGCAGTGGTTAAATAAGACAGAAAATACTAATGCTCAAGTACTCCTAAGTCCATTGAAAGAAAAATGTTCTATAATATTCAGATACGGACTTCTGTCCGGGCCTATCTCAACATCTTGTGAACTTCATATAGTTACTTCAATTACCTTTTCAGGACATAAATCACTGGGGATGAAC
>JAOXJM010000033.1:72723478-72734920 GCA_026413425.1 Tringa solitaria
TTTTATTGCAAAGGTAACCCAAGAATGAATTCACAGGAATACCTTCATTCAAGTTTATCAGTTGTTGATATTCATATTACAACATGTGAATTTGATGATATCTGTAGTATATAGAGAAAGTTTGTAGAAAAATTATTCTGAGAATATAAGATGAGATTTTCTCTGTGGTAGGCAAAGTATCATAAACATTTAGTTGAACAAACCTGTCCCTCTCTGAAAACTGTCAATGAGCCTAGAATTTGTTGGAATATTCAGTCATTTTTTTACATCTAAGGGATTATTTTTCCACAGACTCTTTTACACCATCCTTTATTTTACCAAATAGCAATTGCTAGATTCCCATTGAACTGTGTCCCCTGTAGGAATCTTCCTGCATTTCACAGAGCGCCACCAGAGCTCCTCTGAGGTGCACTTAGAACAGGTACATACAACAGATAAACTTTGACCACATACCAGGCAGGTCCACAATCCCAGATAGGATCACAAGAGGAAGTTAGTGAGTAATGATTTTAGGTAATTTAGAGCCAAGTTCATTACAACCTCAGTAAATCTTAAAGCCAGGGGCACCTTATCTAACACTGATAAAACAGAGAAGGAAAGTTGGTGGGCTATTGGCAGGAAGCTTGGAGAATACACCATGAATAGGTAAACCTCAGGAAAACTATTTGTCAATGTTTAGATTATAGTTCCATGATAAATGAAAATAGCTTTGGACAGTAGGAAATGCATACAGTCTGAGACAATAACAGTAGAGAATAATGTTACACCTATTCAAGTATTAGTGTTGATATTCAATGTCTTTCTTAAAAAAGAGAACTGGATATACAACCAAAAAAACCCAAACCCAATATAAAACCTAAACCAATAATGACCACAAATTCCTTTGAGTTCAAGCAGCATTTATGTCCTACAGTACTATGAAAAATCTTCCTGTAAATTGCTTCTTGAAATTCACAGGATGATGCCCCTCTACTCCTCTCTTGTGAGACCTCCACCCAGAGCACTGTGTCCAGCTCTGGGGACCCCAACATAAGGACACGGTCCTGTTGGAGTAAGTCCAGAGGACAGCCAAAAAGATCATCAGAGTGTTGGAGCACCTCTGCTATGAAGACAGGCTGAGAGACTTAGGGTTGTTCAGCCTGGAGAAGAGAAGGCTCTAGGGAGAACTTAGAGTGGCCTTCCAGTACCTAAAGGGCCTACAGGAGCGATGGTGAGGACTCTTGATCAGGAAGTTTAGCCACAGGGCGAGGGGTAGCGGTTTTAAACTGAAAGAGAGGAATTTAGATTAGATATGAGGAAGAAATTATTTACTGTGAGGGTGGTGAGACATTGGCCCATGTTGCCCAGAAAAGCTGTGGCTGCCCCATCCCTGGAGGTGTTCAAGGCCAGGCTGGATGGGGCTTTGAGCAACCTGGTCTGGTGGGAGGTGTCCCTGCCCGGGGCAGGAGGGTTGGAACTAGATGATCTTTAAGGTCCCTTCCAACTCTGAATATTTTTTGATTCTATGAACTGAGGTCAAACCTAGAGTTGGAACCCTGAGTATCTCAGCTATAGGATCTGTGCTTTGACCACTGAGCTAATTGTTTTTCTGACAGCTCAAAACATAAGACTTTCTAAGGAAAATATACCGTAATCAACAAAATCAAACTGACAAAATATCTTCTAACCACAGTCACATTTTGCTTTTTAAAACTATTGCAACATTTAAAAATAATTCTCTATTTTTTTTTCATGTAATAATGATAACATTTGAAAATTGACATAGAGGGGTAGAGAATTTTATTTTGCTACATAGTGGAATATGGGGGTATTTTTATACCTACAGACCTATAAAATGAGGAAAATCATCATGTTTCACTACATCATGCATCTTCCACTTGTGTCGTCTGTATTTTAGTTTGAAAGTGGTCTCTAAGCTATCAGATCCTGTTTGCTTAAAGTAGATACCTAGCTATACTCAATTTTAACAAACGCTCTGGCTGTTAAACTTTATCTGTCATGTACGGTGTGTTAATCAAGTAAGAGTTTTGTATGCAACGCAATCAAATATTCCACACGTTACACACAAATGCTACAATAATGGATTAGGTGTTATCCAAGTAGCTCTGTCGGATCAAGACATTCTGACTATTCTGGATGTCAAGTGAGAGAACAAAATTGAAAAATGACCTATCAGCTATTGTCACTTAAATAACATGAAGCCATCTTCATGTAAAGTGAAGAAGTACAAGTCAGGGTTGGGTAGACACAGAAAGAATCTCTTTTACCTTCTTACCCTCTCATGTGTGTTTGTATAAAAGCTTCTATCTTGTCTCAATCTAACTCTGTGAATACATCTATTGATAAGTGGATTAATACAGCTTTTCTTACACAGATTCAACATGTATAGGGTCTTATAAGGTAGAATTGAAGTTAATGCATATTTTGCAGAAAGAATAGCATCCCACAGTGCACTGGCTTGGAATCAAATAGTGCCAGGACTGAAGCTGAAGGCACCTGTAGACCTGTTGTATTACAGCAGTACTCTAGCAGGCATCATCCAGTTCCATAAACTGCTGCTCTCTGCATGTTTGGGTCTCTGTACCTGATGCAAACCCTCCTACATCTCAGAGCAGGATGCAAGCATTGTTCCAGTCTTAGAAGAGAAATTCCTACAGTTGGAGTGCTCTTCTGTCCTCAGCTTACTGCTTAGTGCCAATCTTTCTCTGCTGCCAGAAAAGGGTGTGATAAAGGAGTGCCTGCTCCTGCATTAGGCAACAGCCCTGGCTAATGGAGCAGCACATTTCACCATTTTATAAATAATTTATGAAACTCTTTAAAGCCTATTTGTGGGGGATACTCACCTTTTCGCAGTCTCCACACCAAAACTCATTCATCATAACTGAGATGGAGGCATGCTGTCCTGCCTTAAGACAGGAAAGCTTTTTCCTTTTTTTCTTAAAATCTAATCAGCGCCACTGTCGGATGAGAATGCCCTGCAGCTGACCACAGGCCCCTAACAGCTGCTGAAGTAGCAAACCAGTTGTAATGGGAACCTTTGTTGTCTGTATCAGCAGAATAGGAAAAGACTGATTCTCTGGGTTTAATAGCTGAGCCCCAGAGACCAGGAAGAAACCAAGAAAGCTTCTAGACTACTATTTTTAATGAATCAAGGGGAGATAACATCCCTGTCAGCACTTTGAAAACAAGCTCCTAATTCCCTTCTTCTATTTTGAAAAATTTACTGTTACTGAGGAGTATTTTTTATTCAGCTATCTGAGGACATATCCAGGTACATGACATTTTGTGAAATGTTGTTTTTTTGCCTGCCAATGAAGAAGGAGTAAAACATACAAATTCTCAATAAAAACTAGACATAGTAGACATGTAAAACTCTGCAGAATTCTGCTTTTCATACTGTTCAAAGCAACAAGCTTCCTATTTATTTAATAATGAAAAGATTTTCAGCTGTAAACAGGCCAAAAATGCAAAAGTAAGATTTGCTTGCCTTTTTTCATACCTTTTTTCCTTCTCTTTTGTTTCCTGTTCCTTTTTCTAATAGTTTTTTGTTTTAAACCTTGAAGATAAAAATGAAGTTTAGGGCTAAGGACAAAACCGGAGTTACAGCAAAGATGGAAATGTGCATTCTATTTTTATATAAAGATGGGCTCAGAACTAAAACATGCAAATTTTATACTAATACAAAAGTTAATAGAGTGACTGAAGTTTGTATACAAATACAAACAGTAAATAATACAGGAGAGTGCATATTGTAGAACAAATTGTCCTATGAATGGCACCTGTGAAAAGGACATAGTCTTTAATAATAGAATTTTTGCAATACTGGTAGGTAGACAAAGTCTGGTTGTGGCACATACTGCTCAGTGACATGGAATTGCTTGGGTATAATTAATAGTAAAATATGAACTATGGATATGTTATGATTTTGATAGTTGTTGATAGTTATTTAAATGCTGAGGTGTGTCTTCATCCTAGCTCCTCCTGGAATAAGAGATTCAAACATGTTGATCTGTATCTGCTTATCTCAGTTTCTGTGTAGGAAGCCCCAAACTAGACAGGAGTCATGGTCTGGATATCAACCGTGGGTCAGCAAACACGATGACTGCAGGATTTGACCATCACAGGAACCATCCCCTGGTAAGAAGTCCTCTGACTGCAATGGAAAAGCCTCTTCCAGAGAGGACCTAAAAAGTTTTTATATTTGTCCCAAATATTGTCTATGCTAAACTATACATTTTTTGGTTTTTTTTAAAACTAGTATCAGAGTTCGAGAACCAGTGTTTTTTTTTTTTATCATCAACACCACTTTCCACCCTCATCTCTTTCTTATAATCCAAATCCTACTGCTCTTAGCCTGCAGTAAACTGTTTCCTTGCTTTTCCTAGTTCTTCTGCTGATTGTATCTCTATCCAAATATCATTAACATCTCTTCCTCAAGTCTTCTTTCAGCTGTTGTTTCATCCTCTTTCCCTTCAGACTTGTTTTCAGCATTTATCCCCATCCATGAACATTTTTTGGTTTGTGTATGGAATATAGGGCATGGTATATAGTCCAATTGAAGTGTAAGCGCAATTTTCTGAGGTTCTGCATTGTCTTGTACATGAAAAAGAAATTAGAAATATAAGAACAATTTAATTTGTAGACTACTACTTATAGAAATGGAAATTTAAATTTCTGAATTAAAATACATGTGTAAGTCTTGTTCCTTACATGTGTATAACTCTTGTCCCCTACACTCAGCAAAAATTAATTCAGTCTGGAACACACACCGAAGAAGATTAACTGAAGTGGGAGGAGGCATTTAGAAATTTCTAACAGTTAGCTTAGTGGTAAGAAAACAGAGGTGACAACTAGAATAATTGCTGTCAGTAAACACAGTGAGGAAGAAAACACTAGGGAGGGATCTAAGGAATATTGCTGCCATGAGAACTAATGAGTATAGATGGCCATAAGGAAATTAAGGATACAAATAGAAAGCTTAGATATTTTTAGAGAGTGAATGTGAAACCGGTATCTGTACATGGTCTTTGATGCGCTTATTAAAGGAATATTTACCTTGAATATTAGGCAACTATGTTCAGACACCCACATGACTAGTTTAGTTCTATGATCCTGAGTCCAGTGTTTTCTTTGATGGAAATGACACATTGAATGGTTTTCAGTTATTTGCAATAAGCTTTCAGATCTGAATTTAGTACCCATTTCTTCTTTCAGAGTTGCACTATCCTGAATGTTGCCTTACCCAAAACTGGGATGACAGAAAACAGCCATGCAAGGAAAAAGTAATTCTACTGAGGACACACTTTTGGTTTTGAAAATGAAGAAAACGAGTTCGTAGTTTGTGGAAATCCCTAGATTTCCTTGCCTGATTCCACAATTCTCACATTCTCTTAAGGATGACTAGAAAAATCTGCTTTGTATAATTCAGTTTGGTTTTTTTGCTGGATATGACAATCTAGTGAGGACCAGAGGTGCCTTTTGTTTTCTGTGATTCAAATCTACTTGTGTACACTGAAATCTTCAGAAGATGTCTTTTGGTCCATCCAGCTTTGTAAACAAGGTACCCATGTAGTGCTGTCTGTTATAAAACAGTAGGAGCTCTTTTCAGTTGCTCTTTGTGGGATGAAAAGCTTACCAGCATGTTGCTTCTACTGTTGGTCCCTGTTCAAGGAGTGCATGCATCTGGGTAATAATTCTTTTCATGCAGGTTGCATGTCTGGTATGTTCTTCAGTTTCTACTATTATCTTCATAAAAATGACCCATTTTATGAGTTCATGAGCACAACGAAAGCATCTCAGTTCCAGAAGCTCATTCAGCTGGGATGTGAGGTACAACAACTAATTTTGCCCCTAGTCCTCTGCCACTGGCCAGGACCAAGCGGTTTATCAGTGCTCTGTTTTCTAGCCTTTAAATTCACAGCTTTTGCTGCAGTAATAGCATTCTTCTTTTGGAAGAATAAACATGGGTCCCTAATTTATTTTGAATGTTTTCACAAGGAAAAAGAATTATCTTACTCTATTCTAACAATGCAGAATTGTTATTTCCTTTTATACGCTTCCCTTATTGATGCCTATGTTTGTAGAATTCTCCCCTATCTCAGTTATTTATTGTAAAGTTAACTTGGAAATACGTATTACACCTTCATGCATTAGAATGCCTCTGATCAATAGTATTTGGGTTAAGCCAGGTGGCTTGAAGATTTTTCAGAAATGAGGCTTGTTTAGAAAATATCATAAAGCATGTTTCTTCTTGGTGCTAGCTGCATCATTTAGATGAGAAACTAGATTTGGAATGTGTTCATAATCAGCATTTTTCAATCCAAATAATGATATTTTCTTATGTGTATTTGAGCAGCTACAAGAAATTGTTTTTTTACTTTATATGCATATCAAACCCCTGAAAATCCATAATATATCCATGTTGGATAAGGAAGGGCTTCAAAATAAACAAATCTACACCCAATTTTATGGGTCTATTATGCTGAACTTGAAGTCAGAATGGAAATTGCATGTCTAGAGCTGTGAGAAGACTTTCGATTGCTACAGCTGCACTAATCTTTCTGTTGTTACGTCGAAGTGTTCCTCTCGCAGCTTCAGCGTCTCTTTGCAGATGTGGGAATGCCCAGAGAGGATGTGCATGAAAATTCTGCTCCCAGTGTGGACACTGTAAAACCAACACCTCAGTGACTTGCCACTGCGGCAAAGAAGTTGACACGCAACCATTTTAACTTATGGGTTTTCTGGAAAAGCAATTTCATGCATGGTGGAATTCTAATCCTAATAACCAATTTTGAGCCCTTTGCCTGTGTTCGGATCAGGAGTGATCCAACTGCTGATTTCTATTGCAAAACTTGATATTACCTGACTAATTGGCTAAATTTTGAAAAAAAAAATACCAACAAAAAACCCAAGGGTAAATATAACAATTCTTCTGTGTAACTCTCATTCAGGGTAATCTTTTCCAACACTATGTTTAAAACCAAAATTATTTATTGTATATTAACTTTTGGTTTTGGAAAGTGTGTTTTTCAAGAGATCTCTGAGACTACACCTGACAACAGTGAGAAAAAAACCACAGCACTCTTACAATCATTTCTGAAAGTGGCAATGGCAGGTTTCCAAGACTATGAGTATTAGAGCTGAATTGTTTTATTTTCTCCAGAATTCCATTTGTGTGTCTTTTCAAGTTGGTCTCAGGGAAAAAGGATGATCTAGATGGAGGTAACTTACTGCATACTAGAGAGAAGACTGAAGAAAAGAATCACTTTGAGTATTCCCATGCACTGCTAGGTCCTTAATCAGCTGTATCAGAGCAATGTTTGGGTGAAACAAAATGTACAGGTGATGTCCTGTGGTGTGCATTTCTATCTTTCCAGGAAGAAAAGGATCAGATTTCCCTGTAGAGCAAAAACTAATTTGGTTACTTGAACTATGAATGATCGTATTTTCAACAGTTTAGGTTTCTTGTAATTTTAAATGGAGAAGATTCATATTTTAAGCCATGGGGAAAAAAAAAAAAAAAAAGAAGAGAGATTTATTACTTCTAACATTCTTGCAGGGTAATAAACTTCTAAATCAGAGATCTGTGTCCGTATTTTTCCCTTAGATTTCATGTGGTTATTATTAAATATCTTGGGAAACCTGCCACTCTCTACTCACCAGCACATTAGCAGGTATTTTCTTTTTCACACCCTCAGGTTAAAAATTGAGCATTAACATTTTAATAAAGTGGGACCCTGGCACAGACAGAACCTTTCTGTGATATTTTGTGTGTGTGTAGCTGGGAGGGAGTTGGTAGCTGGGAGTATGTTTCAACAGTTACTTCTTGGTGACTTATGAGTGCTTTTAGTGGCTAAATCTTCTAAGAATAGATAAGGTAACAGAAGTGGAAGAAGGAGGATTTAAATTAGGAATATCAAGCACTTTGCCTAAGACTAGTTGAACCCCTATATAATATAGCTATTGAGATGCATTCGTCATGATTTGCTTCTTTCTGGTTCTAGAGGTTTTAGTGAGGTTGAGATAAATGATACTTATTTCTTTTTTTTTTTTTAATGTTGAGTACTGACACTGTATAGAATGGACTTGCTCACTGAAAAGCGCAAATGCTATCAGTTTACTATTAGGTTTTATGTTAGATAGAAGCAGCAAGAAATATTTCTATTGAGTTAAAACAAAAGCAAACTAACAAGATAGCAAAAATGATCAATTTTTCTCAGCCTTAGCAAATCCTTTCCCGTCACCAAGTTGCTGAGGCATGAGGACTGGATGGTAGTTTTTTGCAGTGTAAAAAAAAAAATCCTTCTGGCTACAGTCTCCCCTGTTGTAAGGGTTAGCCTTCCTTTGAGGCACTGAGATCTAGAGCAAAACTTGACTTTAAATAATTTGATTTTAATACTCTAAATGACAAATCCTTTTGCCTGCACAAGGTCGCTTTGATTGCATTTTGGTTTGAGTCAGCACATGAGAAACAATGGTCAGGAAAAGGAGCGAATGTTGCGTCTGGAAGTGCAATACAGAAAATCAATATATGTACTTCTTTGGTATTGAGTGTGTCCATCAAAAATATTTCACTGATATATCCTAGTTTACCTTCAGTCGGTGCAGCATCCTTTGGGGGGTGTAAAAAGTATAAAAATTCATGACCAAGTGACAGAAGAACAAGAAAATACCTGTGAAATCTGGGAAAACACTTCAGACCTAAGTTTCAGATTTTAAAATCAGTTGAGCTTCTGCTGGGAATTTTATTGAGAAGTCAGTAGGCTTCAAAGGGATTTTCTAGCCTACGGTGGACACAGCTACTGGGCCTGTGGAAATGTTTTTCACTGATTGAATGCTCTTACACATCTTTGTGTGTGCACTGTCAGGAAGCTATTTTCAAGTTATGGACTGAGATTGCTGAGATATTTTGAAGCCGTTTTCCTGATATCTCTCTTATGGATTATATCAGGAATTAACTTTGACGTACTAGCTTTGTTGTACATTTGTCATACGGAAAAATAAATTAAATTAGAAGAGAATATATATGTTGAAGACATTTACCATTTCAGTTCTGATGTTGATTTGCATAGTCAACATGATGATTCCTTGTGTGCTCTGTATCCTGTTTTACCTGTCATTTGTCAGGCTCCTTAGAATAACTAGCTCCTGTTAAAGGTAATACTAAGCATAAAAATACTTAATTCTTTGTATCTGATTTTTTGAGATTTACCTAACTCATGTTAGTCCTCAACCCCAATCACAAAGGTAGTGATTGGTTTAGTTGATTGTTACTATAGACATTTACCCAAATGTTCATAAAAAGTAGTTGGGAATTGAAACAGGAGATTTAACACTTCATTATGTAATTCAAATGATTCTGGATTTTTACAATGATTTACAGCTCCAGGGTGTTTATTCAGTCTCATCATTATCGTATTTGAATGGTGTCTGGAGATTAATGGGAATGGAAATACAGCAATTAGTTGTTTTGGTGCAGCAAAATACCTATTGAAAGGTCACTGCATTTCTTTACTCATGCAGGTGCTCTTTGAAACGGTCCTTTAAATTGTTTTTCATTTTCCAAATGACTTTAACTTTGTGGCTTTTTTTATTTTTTATGCAGAGACAATTAATATTCTAGCATACCTCACACGCAAATATTGCAGCATTACACTCTTTAGTCCGAATATTACCAGAATTTAGATATGATCCTATTGTTTCACATACTTTTTCCTGACTGAGAAATAAACTTATTCTGAGTTGACTGCAAGAATCCCTTATTGATTGGGTTCCTCTACTTTCAGAAATACTGCTAGTCCATTCTCAAAAAAAAGGAATAGTCACAATAGCCTGTAATTTATGTCTGTATTCTGCGGTATGAGTATTTGTTTCAGTAGATCAGCTTTTCATGAATTCAAGTCTAAGTGAAAAAATGCATATGTCAAAAGTAGTTGACTGTGCCATCCTAATTTATCTGCAGTCATCCTTTGGGAATGAAAAGTTGGGATATATAAAATTAATGATCATTAAAGATTAAACTTTTTTTCCATTATGATGCATGATGGTACTATCATGATGATAGTACAGGATTTTAGGTTTCAACTGATATTTTCAGATTACACAGGAACTATTACATTGTTATCTAGTTATCTAATATTTTGGGACAAATTCATTTTGATAACAAAGCCAGAACTTTCAGTACCTCATGCAAAGACCTTAGAAGGAAAAAATAATCCTTTTGCAAAACCAAAATGTCAAATATAATATATGAAGTAAATTAATTTTTTTATTATTTTTGTTGCTTATTTCAATTTTTCAAAGCAAAGCCTTACTTTATACACTTTATAGTTTTAAAATTGTTTTAAGTAACTTTCATTAGATAAAGCTGTCCATTTTCTAAGATGCAAAAGGAGAAATTAACTGCAATAGTCCTGTCCTGCTAATTAGGACAATCCTCCAGCAAACATTCAGGCCAAAAGAGACACTGAATTCAGGTTTCTCATGGTAAGGGCTTTCACTCCTAAGCAATTAAAAGGCACACACAATCTTCCTGCTTTCAATTTTAATCAGCAACTGCTGTGATTACAGTCAGGCCAATTTTACAGCTGTAAAATATTTTAAAAACCCACTTATTAAATGCACTGGAGGGCTTCAGTAGAACCATGCCTCCTTCCAGGATTCAGAGAGGACTTTTGCAGGAAAAAATATGTGGAGTTGTTCAGGGTGGGAGACTTTTCCACCTGCAAAGAAATGGGACTCCAAGTAGATGCAATACTTTGTGTAAAAGAGGGAGAGATGTAGGGTAAGAGCAGACAGAGTGGGAAGCAAAGGTGGAAGAGATGCGTACCTGTGCTTGGGACATGCATGTTTGATTAAGGTCACAACTTTGGGCCAAGGTGCTTCAGTTTTATTTAAATTCTGGTTAGGTGCCTCAGCATGCTACTAGAATTGGCCCTAATCACCACCGTCCTACTTTGGATAATTTCCACATGCAGACACAGAGCTTTGAAGATGTTGTAATCTTAGCACAAAAGATTTTATTGTTTTCCTTTGAACAAGACAAGATGTTCACTTGATATACATAACACAAACAATATGGCTCAGACCATAAAAGAGAGTGACAGCTGTGCAATTAGTAGCCATATAATGATAAATGTCTATGAGAAGCTTGGGAACATGCATATGTGGCTGACGCCAATCTACACAGATCACAGCAATTAACAAGAGCCCCTTGTTTCAGTAATAAATGCAACAAAAGTCTAAACTAGGAAAGTGAAAATTTAGGAATTCTTGAGTGTCATTTGTTTTGAAAAATGACCACTTTCAGCACATCAGTTGGGTATGTTCAGATTTATAGTACTATAGTTAAGTTTTTAGTGCACGTGCAAAAAATATGGTATTTAAACTCATCATACCCATATTGTTAGAAAAACCAGAGGTTGCTTCTCTGCTGGCTTGTAT
>JAOXJM010000033.1:72761815-72780874 GCA_026413425.1 Tringa solitaria
TATAAAATACATGGAATTTGCAATAAAGTAGGTTTTGTATGTTTTAAAATAAGCTTACCTAGACACAAAATCTCTCCATGTTTGTGCCACAGAAAATTAATGCATGTGGCCTTTAAAACTGTATCAGCAGCATTAAATATTGGAGTCTAGATATAAGAAAAAAAAAAAAGTTAAGTATTTTAGTCTGTGGTCTGTATATTTTAGTCCATGATCTGTAGACAAGATTAGTTTTGTAACCTAGTCTCTAAAATTTTATTAAGTCTTGTTCAAAATACGTCAACTGAGGGGTCAGCTTCCACTTCCACTGGAAGACTATTCTGTACTTTAATAAAAATCATTTGACAGGTTATTTCCTTTATAAGCCTTTTTGCTTGCCTGAGGCAGTTACAGGTTTGGAGCTTCTCGAAACTTAAATGATGTTTTCACAATGCGCTGTATGAAAAGAACCCATTCATACCTACCATCATACACATTTTTGGTTGCTGCTGTTCTTTCTTTCCTTTCTTTGTTTCCTTCCCCAAATGTACTGACCTACGCACAATGTGGCATTTCCTTCTGGAGGAAAGACTGGCCAGTTTTTAGGGGGTTGAAGGAATACTGTGGCACTGAAACACTACCAACTCTCCCTTTCTGTTCATGAGCAGATTAGATGTATTAATTTTGTAGTTGCTCCTGAAGATATCAAAAGTGGTCCAGGTGCATGGAATAATTGCTTACCTCTTTTTTTCCCTCTTCTTTGCATTAAGGAAAATCTGAGTCTATCCAAATGAAGACATCATCTACATAAATGTTCTATTTGCATACTGTCAATTAGCTTTTTAGATTAAAGTGTGATTTTTCTTTTCTGCAATTATATGCATGTTTCCCACTCTAGAAAAGCCTCTTATTGTTTATCCTTTTGTTTGACTAGGAATTCAGGGGCTATGATGACTTCAGGTTTTTGTATTTTTTTCCTTAAAAGTTTTTCCCCCTACTTCCTGTATTAGATAGAGAAATTAACTCCATCTTCTCCCAGATCTAACATGAGGATTCTCTAACAGATTCTTAAAATTTATTTTAAATTTCTACCCTAGCTGTTATAAAACCCAGCCCTATCATCTCCAACAATATAAAATTCTGTCTGCATTTCAAATGCTTAACATTTCCTTTAAAAAAAAAAACAACAAACAAACAAAAAACCCAAAAAACCCCAGGTTGCCAAAATTCTTAATTTCTGGAAACACAGTCTAATGCTACTGAATCAGAACTGTGATTTGGTAATCTCCAAACATCCTCCTCCTTTTCTAAGCAATCTGGTTTTAAATGCCATCTTCCCTCTCCCCTACCTTCTTGACAACTGTATGTCACTGCCTAAAAGTTGCTTTACTTGGCACTGGTGAGACTTTGGCTTGGACTACTGTGTCCAGTTTTGTTTGGAAGACATTAAGAAACAAGACAACAAGTAGACAAGCAAACAAAAAAGGTGGAAGGGATCCAGAACATAACAAATCAGAAAGCCATAACAAATCAGAAAGCCATAACAAATCAGAGTTTTAGAAAGCATTCTGTTGTATATACCGTTGAAAGACCAAGGTGTTCCTTGGTGTCTTAAAAAAGGTCCTGAAGAAAGACATAAAGGTGTTCTACTATACAAAAAAGGACAGTAATCATCTCTTTCTACTGGGAAAGGATAAATCATTACATGGGTAAAGAAAGCATACATTACAAAGAATAAATATTTGCCATGAAGAAGTCCTTCCATGGAAATCTGAAGAGGACTTTCTGTTTATAAAGTTCTGTATTTGTTTGGGTCACATTAAATACGGCAAATAGATGTCCTTCTGTTTCAGGGATGTGGTATTTTGCCACCTTTATTACAGTCCATTAGAAGTGGCCAAGATAGTAAACTCTGAAAGACTTTTATTCATGTAAATTTTTCACTCTGCTGAGGGTATTTTGTATACAACTGAGAGCAGTTGTGCACTGCAGGTGTAAACGTACAGGAAAGGAAAATCAGTCAGTTTTTAGTAGAAATACAAAGTGGTGTAGAACTAGTGGACCATATGTAAAATGGACTTGCAGACTAATAGAAGAAGTAATCAAATGCAAATAGTTCACCCAGCAAGATATATTGAGGCTCGCTATTTCATTTATTTACTTTAACTTGTTTTTTACTTTGGGGTATATGCATTTGGAGGATTTGAAGTGGTAAGAACTATAATTTAGCATTTAGCAAAGGTGATATAGTTATCCGGAGACTTGTAGAAAATCTATCAATCCATTTGTCAGGTACTTGCAGTTCCCACTTGCAGTAGAATGCACAAAAATAATAATCACTGAGACCACAGAGCTGTTTCCTGATATTTTATTAAATAAAAAGCTACAAAGAAAACCAAAAATCTGTGCAAACCTGATTGCTACTGCCAGCTCTTATTAGTAATGGTATTATTTGTGCTAATGGTGGAGCTACATACATATTAAATTGAATTACCTTTAGCCATATCTTCAAATAGACTCAGTCCATAAATGTTTCTACACTTTCCTTTATATGAAATATAATTTCAAAATAAAAATGTAGTTCCACTCTGTAAAATCAGATGTATATCATAGATACCCATGAAACTAAGGGCTATCTGTCAGCTTTAGAGTTCCTTTGAAAACTTCTCCTTTTAACCTTCATCGATATCTATTCACTGTTATGCTTTCCTTTTATAAATACTTATTTGCTGGACTGGCTTGTGAAATGCTTTGAGATAAGTATGTGCAATGTGCTACACAAAAGAAGCTGAAGAAGCATGCTATTCCTCAATAGATGCAGATCTGGTGTAGAAAATTGGCAAATCTCTCAAATTCCTCTAGGCACATGGTTTACAGTAAAATGTTTTATGACCTTGCAAACATCAATCACAGATGCAGGAAGCAATATTTTTTCCACTCTTAATCCAGATTTTTCTAATTCAAAAGCTGTTTACCAAGGGTAAACACATCATTCTGTATCTCCTTCAATTTATCCACATTTTGGTTTTCAGTGTGGCTCCCAAGCTTCTTCGTTTAAAAAGATGCTTGATGGAACAGCGCATTGTCTTTATTGTACACAAGATTAAAATGCAAGGGTTATGAAGTTCAGCTGAAGTGAATCAATCTGATATACATTAGTGGAAAACAATAATAAAACTAGCCTTAATACATGACTTGTAACCATACAGCTGGTTATGGCAATTTTTAAATTTATGCTTAAAAGGAAAACAAATAAATTCCCTAAGAATGGTATCAGACGATTAAGGTGATTAAAGAGGTTTGAAAATGCTATTTTTTTAAAAGTAACTGGCCAGGTTCAGAATTAGAATGAGTTTCTTTATGACCTTAGAAAAAGATGTAAATTTGGCCCTTGTTTTGTTTTACACTTTAATTTAATTTAATAATTGTTGCATTTACAATACTGCAAGCAGAGGCTCTTAATGAAGGCAATGTGAGTACTTAACTCCATATTTACATCTCTTCATACTGGAGTTATCTTCTTATTTTGAGCACTTTAATGGTTAAGATTTAGTTCCCTCCTATCCCTAATATATGTGTATAATATATATCATTTTTTTGAGGTAGATTTAAATTTACCCATGTGCAGTGTGTATGTGTGTTGGCTCAGAGAAGCAGTCTCTCCCAAACAATCTTCCACTTGTGCCTTCCATCTTCCAAGGAGGGGAAAAAATTTGCTGCTGCAATCTCTTTTCTCTCTGAGCAAACACAGCTGGTCACCCTCCCAAGGCACGAGACAGGTGCCAGGCAGGGTCAGCTCTCAAGGCTGATGTGTCCACCTTCATGAGAAGGAAGTAAAGACAGAATAACCATTTACTAGTAATAGCTCTTCACCTGGTGGAAGGGCTTATCAAACCTAGTCATAATAGGGTTTATACAGAGTCTTTGTGCTAATTTGCATTCTCAAATAGGAATTCAAGACACAGAAAAATCTCTTTCAAAGAAAGAGCCTTCGTCTTCTGATTGAGAACTCCAGTGAGCCCTCTAATTAGAAACATAAATGTACTGCCATTTTTTTCTAATTCTCAATTATTTAATTTATTCTCTGAGACTAATATTCTCATTTCTCTAAGAGTTCCTTTCACTTTTCTGTATCTTCTCACCTCAAGAAGTGTTCTTTCTCACTTCATGCCTTTAGCACTTGCAGAGTTGCAAATACAGTGTTACAAATGAGAGATCATCTCTTCAGGATAGAAATAAAGGGTGAGATTAGTGCAAAATAATGCAACAAAAACATATTTCTCGTTTAAAATATATAAAAAAAGTTTTATCTATTTATGCATTTATATTAAAATGTATATTTCTGCTATATAAGATTTATACATACTTCTGTATTCACATATACAATTAGTACTTTTTTCTAAATATTTTTTCTACAATTTTCATGGTATGACATATTTTTAAGCATTCATTCTTTGAACTCTTGATATTTCAGAATAATTTACTTTAGACCAATTTTCACTGGAATATTCATTAATTTTCTTGCTCTGGAAAAAGATAAAAAGGCTTTTTTAAAAAGAGGTGAAGACTACAGACCTATATTCCTTTAAATTAATGTGAGATAGGCAACAGGAGTTAGAGAGCTGAGAGAAAAAACAGCTGCTACAACTGGGAGGAATGCAGAGAGTATGGAAGTAAACAGATGCTTAAAGAAGGCGAGATGGAATTTAAAATAGGACCAGTCTGAACTTTCAGTGGCACTGCTCAGAGCTGTGATCTACTTCAGCTGTGATGGGAACCGGTGTAAGCACAAAATGACTTGCAAGACAAATTATTTTCTTTAGGGCTGAGCACATTAGGCCCTGGTGCAGTGAAGCACATACATATGCTTAACCTATCAGTTCCTTTAAAATCAAATAACAATTTATCTATCTTATTATTTATTTGTTAGACTTTTTTTTTTTAAAATCTGATTACTTCATTTTACTTACAGTAATTTATGGAATATGAACACGTGCCATCCTAGAAAATATACCTTACTTATGGTAGACAATATTATAACTAAGGAAAGTACTTCTTTATGTGAGGTGCACAGATTGTAAAGCACTCAGTGACTATTTTGACTAAAATTTTTTTATAAGCCTGGCTTATTAAGTTATTGACATAGTGACTTTCCTTAAGGGAACATGTGGGTATATAATTTCTTGGTATGGTGTAAAAACATGGCACCTTCCGTCAGTTCACATTAATGAATGTCATATGGTTTACTTTGGCCATCTCTTTCCAGATGGATATATGCTGTTTGGCATATTGTGAATATTAGCCTGAAGTGAAAAAACAAAAATCATTAGAACGATTTAAAAAATAAAAATATTGAAAGAACTATAAAACCTACAAATTCTTTCTACGACAAGATAACAAGGATGACATAAACAAGCAAAACAGATGAATTTGGAAATAGACAAGATGGAGAGGAAAATGAAGGAGGAAAATTGGCTTTCATTTTAATTGTAGAAACAGGACAAGACCTGAAAAATGAAACAATAGGTGCATATGTGATATATGCAGAAATCTTTTCAACAAAAACATCTAAAAGTGGTTTCATTTATTTATTTATAGCTCACATTTTAAAGAACTGTATAGTCTGCATGCTTACAAGATCACTTGGGTATAGCCAAGCAAAATTTAGCTCAGGAAATTTCACATTCACTGAAATATCTGCTTTGAGATTTCCAAATAGAACCAATTTTAATGACAGTATTCCAGCTTTTTAGCAGAACAGTTCAATGAAATCTCAAGGTTTAGTAATGACTGGAGACGAAGAAAAAAATCTTTACTTATAGTCCCTTAAACTGCTGAAGGACAACAGACAAGCAAAAAAGTAGATCACTAAAACCATTTTTTCATTAGAAAACGCTTTCTTTTATAAACTGGCCCCATCCTCTTGACACCTGCCCTTTAGATATTTACAAGCATAGATGAGATCCCCTCTCAGTCTTCTCTTCTCCAGGCTGAACAGACCCAGGTCTCTCAGCCTTTCCCCATAAGAGAGGTGCTCCAGTCCCTTGATCACCTTATAACCCTCCACTGGACTCAGTAGTTTCTTGAACTGGGGAGCCCAGAACTGGACACTGTACTCCAGATATGGCCTCACCACGGCAGAGTAGAGGAGGGAGGAGGACCTCCCTTGACCTATAGGCCGTGCTCTTTTTAATTCACCCCAGGATGCCATTGGCCTGTTTGGCTACCAGGGCACATTGCTGGCTCATGGTCAACTTGTAGTCCACCAGGACTCCCAGGTCTCTCTCTGCAGAGCTGCTTTCTCTCAGGTCAACCCCTAAATTGTACTGGTGCTTGGGTTTATTCCTCCCCAGGTGAATTTGGCTGAATGTTATCTTTTGAACTTACATAACCATGCTTGTAAAGGGGAGAGTTATGAAAATCTTGATTATACATTCAGTTAAAATTGCTCAACTAGATGTTCAGCCTCAGAGTTTTCATTTTGCACAAAACCATATTTTTCCTTTTAGACAATGGCATTAGAATTCTCTTGAAAAATATTCTAGCCCAAATGAAACTGGTCATTCCCCTCAAACTCTGAAGGGACGTTTGTGACAAAATATGAGCAGAAATGAAAGGCGATATAAGACACCAAAAGTTTCATTCATGTGGGGAAAGAGAATCCTTCAAAATGTTTCACTTTAAGGGTTTAGTTACAGATCCCTGCTCCCCTGCCCTGGAAAAATGAAGCAGAAGGAAGCAAATGGAGAGCTGCTTTTCTGTAACAATAAGAAAAATAAAATGGTTGCAATAAGGTGAAAGGTTTTTCCCTAGAGTGTCAAAAAAAATTATCATAGTAATAGAGGTGTCAGCATACTGTGTAACTTAAGATACCATGTACTGACCAGTACAGCTGCATTCAATGTCTAACAATGCTTTCAGTGATAACTGTTGCAAAGAGCATTTTGTTTGTGTGTGCATGTGTACAATGGGGAGAAGCAAGGCCAGACAGAGGTAGACATTGAAATGTTCTTCCCTTGGAAATCTGTGAAGAGAGAAGATTAAATAACGATATTAGTTCAAATTTATGATTAACATTCATAACACATTTTATTTTCCTTTAAATAGGTAGATTGTATGATATACATCTTCCAGAGAAACTACAGGAGCTCCTTGTTGTGCATGGCTCAGCTACCACTGAGCCACTGAGTCTTCTGTCGTTGATTGACTTAACAGTCATTAATGGAGACAGCAATTGGAACTTTCAATAAAATGGAAATCATGGAAATCTTGAGTAGTTCTGTGTCAGATGGTCACCAAATGAGGTTGAACTGATAACTCACCCAGATAGACAGTGGTATTTTTCAATGTGCCAGAGAGAAATAGTACTATCATCAACAGGGTATCAAAATGTTTAAGGTGCATAAAAGATAGAAGTGTTTTGGTCAATTTAATCAAAATAGTGACATATTTTTAAAAATTATTTTTATTTTTAAATGATGAAGTAGTCCTTCCTAAATAATCCAGGGTTGTTTTTGTTGGTTTTTTTTAGTGTTCGTCTTTTTTCAGGTCTTAGGTTGAATTTCTTAATCTTTATCTTTGTTGATTTTTATTTGGACAAGAAACTAATTTTTATTCTTGAATTATGTTCTGCTACATTCTAATTCCAGATTGAGATCCCACTCCTAAATATCTTGCTCTGTTTTCTTATGATAAATGATTATTTTAATGTATCCAGCTTTGTAGATGTTATTTTAAAAATATAGATCTGCTGCCTTTGAACATATTTTCCCTTTTTTGGTTATTTCCAAGGTCTTGTTTGATTATACTGTCTCATTATTGGATTAGGCAGAAAAATTATATTTTACTGGAATTTTATGATTTCCATGTAATATGTAGGCCAGGGTTTACTGAAATGTTTGGTTTTAATAAAGTGAAAATTTCATTTCTCAACAAGCATTGTTTCTTTTTAATCAGGTCCAGAGTGTGAAGTGTTGGTGAATGTTTGACATGCATCATTGTATATTTTTCTAATTTAAGAAGTATGGAAGTCAACAGATTATATCATTAAATCTCTTTACATTAGAACTTTAGGTTTAAGTCAATGGAAGTCAAAGGTAATTGTTTTTATATTGCCTAGCTAGTGACCTCATAGGCTGTTTTAGGAGACAGATCTTTTTTAAAGAGACGTAGTTGGGTTTTTTCCCTTTTTTCCCTCTTTTTTTTGGTTGTTTTCCAGTAAATAAAAGTTCAAGCATCTACCTGTTCAGTCTTCTCTTGTCAAACTGTATCCTTTTAGACATCTTAAAGCTTTCTGCTAAAAGAGAGACAGAGTGAAAGAAAAGACAAGAGCTTAGTTTGGATTTCTCTCAGCCACTAGTATCTGAGAGTCTTAAAGCTCATGTGAAGTGCCCAGAAGAGCAGCATTGTGTTTATTTATTCTTGTGACCACCCCAGTGGATGGGTGCTGTGTTATGTGGTGCTGTAGTAACCAAGCTATTACAGACACCGTACTAAGCTGAGCTTAAGGAACTCATTCATCTGATTGATTGCACTGGCAATCTTCTTACAGCAAAATACCAACCAAGCTTCTGTAATACCTTTCATGCAAACTCATACTCTATTTTGTGAAGAAGTCCCACGGACAAAATCAGCCTGCCAGAGTGAGCTAGGGTTAACTGGAGTTAACAAAAGAAAAAAAAAAAAAGAAAAAAAAAAAGAAAAAAGAAAGAAAGTAAATAGAATTCAGATTTTTGTTTTCATTTTTTCAAGTTTATTGAACCACCATTGAATGCTGTCTCTAAATAAATTTCAAACTGGTATGGAAGTGAGACATAAATTAGTAGTATAAAACATAAAAATCTTTACCTGTGAATAGCCAACTCTGGGGTCAGCAAGTCAGACAAATTCATGTTCCAGAGTACGAACAAAGCTATTGCAATTATAAAATTCAATAAATGTTTGACAATAAGTATTGATCTAACTCCCTAGACTATCAGATTAAACTGAAGCTACTTATTGTGTCTTAAAATGCTTTTAACAGCTTTTTGTGTTAGTAAGAACTCAAACAGCATTTTATGAAAGAGGTAATAAAATAACGCTTTTCAGCACTTTAACCCAGAGGTCCAAAAGGCATAGAATAAAGTTATCAGCATCAGTCCACAAAAGCCCTGACTGAACTATGGTTGGTAACTTAGCCTATGAAGTTCCAGAAATGGACGCAGCACCTTGGATGGCCTTGAAATAAGGTTGAAAGAACTTCAAAGGACAATGACAAATTCAAATGAAAAGTTCCTCCATATTTTATTTGTTTAGAACAGAAACCCAAGGCTTAATTTTCCAGAAGCCCACATTTCCCAGAATTGGCTATAAAATCATCCTGAAATTAATTTTTTAAAAAAATAAATATGGCTGAACCATTGAAGAGGATGTAAGCTTGCTTAAAACACACCTTAAGTACTGTTTAAGATCCGAGAAGAAAGCTGTAATACCAAACTAAACATCTAATTTCTCCTTTGATTACCAAGCCCAAATAAACGCAGGAAGCACACTTTAATACTTGTTGGTATTGCAGGTGATATCCTTCCAGATGGTTATAGCCAACTATGAACAGATAAAAGCTTATTTGCAATTAAAATCAATTTTCTGATATGCTTTGGACCACCTGTTACTTTAATGGTTCTTAGAATAGCTACCATTTTAAGTGGCTTTGAGCTGATATGGCAAAATTTATAAGTTATCAGTTTATCTTCAATAAGCTTGATTTGGAGAAAATCATAAATGTGATTGCTTTCTAAGTTTCATATATATATTATTTAATTTCTCATAGAAATCGTGAAGATTTGAAACTGGATTATATAGTTTGACAAATGGAATCTGAACTTCAGAAGTTTAGAGCTAAGGCTTTTGAAAGTGTTCCTAATGACTACCACTGCTGAAGGTGATAAGGGAACTGCTGCTGAAACAAATTAATTTGTATCTGAAAAATTTGCCCTCAGATTTTTGGTTCGGATGTGGACTCATGTGTTTGCATATTCATTCCAAGTCTATTAAATCCTGTCTTTTGTTTAAAAATGGAATGGAGGTATCAAACTTTCCTCTAGAATTTGCTTTGCAGCTTATTTTCTGAAAAAAAAAAAAAAAAGCTCAACAGCAGCCCCATTTAGATTAAATATGCTCTGTCGGCTCTTCTGGGTATAGTTGCTGTATTTTCTCACTGACAAGTGTTCAAGGACAAAAATGAACCTTCTATTATTTTCCTCTATTTTTGACTGAATGACGCTTTTTAATATCTCCTCAATGTTTTAAGAATCCCAAAGATTTAGCACTAAAATTTATAGATGTGATGTAATTTATTTTATATTACTTTATTTTATTTTAATTTAATTTTATTTGTTTTATTTTTAGGCCATGTTAGTTCTGAGAGGTTAGTTGTCTTAGAAAAGACTAAAAAGAAGATTGAATGCATAGGCTTCCTTACCTGGGTTTTTCTTTTTGTTCTAATTTCAGTGTATTTTATATATTCTTCTATCAGCTAAGTTTTGCTGAAGCTCTGATTCTGTAAATGTTATTATTCAAGCCCAATTTTAGATAATAGCATACTGTATTATATATTCTCAGGCAACATAATATGACCTCATCTGAAACTCAGAGGACAAATTAGTGATTCACACATACACTTGTGGGTATTTCATTTGAACATTCATTTTTACACTGATTTACCCCTCAAGCATTTATAAGTGCATCAGGAACAGTTCAAAAACTTGATCATTGTTGCAGTTACTTATTTTATCACACATACAGAGCCACAATGTTGTGATAATATTCCATGGCTGCTTCAGGAAAATTGCGAGTGTCACAGGTGTGTATAAATACTTTTGTGTTTGTCAAAGGAAAAGCTTAGTTTTATCTGAAGTGGTATTTTCAAGTTTGCAAAGGAAGTTGTCAAACCAAAATTTTATGGCTTAAAAAAATTAACACTATAACAAAAGAAAATGTTTATTAACCTTATCATCTCCTCATTAGCATCACTGCTGTGACTTCTGAAAGAGATGGGAGCACTACTAAAATGTCTCATTTGCATTTTGCATATCTAACAAAAGCAGATTACTTTGTTAAAATTATAGCTAATATCGTTGTAGTGGTGTTATATATTAGAAATTGATTACCTTGTTTCTTCTTCTATAATGGCCTCATTATATTTGATTTTTTATGCCTCATTTTTTTTCTTATTGAAATAATGGGTATGGAGCAGGGACATCATTAATATTTTATACACATTTTTCTTTCCATCTAGTACTTCAGTTAAAACACATTGGCTAATCCGACAACAAATAAAAACACTTTGACTATGAGCACTGTCTGTCTGAATAAAATCAGGCGGCTTGTGACAGCTAGAGATAGCTATTAAAAGAAAAAAATAAGTATCCTGTATATTTTCAGAGAATGAGATAAACTGTAGGTTAAGTGTAACCTGGAATAATGATCTGGAAACCTGATCTTTGTGAAAAATGCTATGAATAAGTATAAGAGAAAACTGGGGGAAGGAGAATAGAGCTCTCAGTACATGCCTCAAACTTCAGAACCAGAATAGTGAAATATATCTCTCTTCATTCTGGGAAAGTCACTTGATCACATTGTAGAATTGTTTTTAGTTGTGATATCTGTTGGTCATTTTTTTTAAATGATCTGAGATCATCAAGTAGAATTTTTTCCCTTCCAATGTTTAGTTTTCTTCATTTTTTTTTCTGTTCTGTCTACAGGTACAATTAAAAATAATTCTTTACAAGATTGATTCTGCCTCCATTGTTCATTGTGAATGGAGTTTCTTACCCTGAGAACATTGATTTGAGTGGTATTGAGTAAAGCACCTATCAATCTTTATTCCTCTGAAGCAGCCTTGTAAGATTTATGGATGCTTTGCAGTAGTTATAAGGTATTCATACCGCTATATTTACTGTGTTCTGCTTAGATATACTTAGATATATGTAGCTCATAAATCAAGCCTTCTAGTCATTCAGTCATTTCCTCCAATTTCTGGAAAAGTTTCTTGTGCTGAGGTGCCCAAAACTGGGCATCATATTGCAAATGTATAATTAAGTGCTATACAGAAAGGGACCCTTATCACTCCTTCCATGATGTAAAGCAGCTTTGTATTTCACTATCAGTATTTCTATATGGTGGGTCAAAATATCTTGGGTTTGTTTGTACTGTATGGCCTTCTAAGTCCATATTTCTTTTTCTTGCCGTAATTGCCCCTAGGTTTTATACAGTTTTACCGATCTTAAAAATATTCACTTCTGTTAAGTGTAAGAAAACATTCATCTAACATTCATAAATATGTTAGATTTTCAGGTTGAATTTCATTGTTTCTTTCCTTTTCTATGATGTTTGATCCATCTTTCTCTGATATTTGCAGCCTTTTCAACACGGCTGTACTTCTGAAGTACTTCTTAAGGCTTCCATTCAGCTGTTTATAACTTTGTGCAGACTTTTTTCAGTTAAACCCATAGAAATGTGAAAAAACTCAGTTGATATTTATGGCGATCCTTTGTTTTTACTGGATTGTATCTAAAAGTAGACTCTCCATAACATAAACCCAGGCCTAAAATTGCCATTTATACAGATTTCTTGACATAGATAAACAAAAAGGCATTGGTCCTTCAATTGACTTTAGCAACACTTCATATAGAAACCAACTGGAATTGCTTTTACTACCTCATTTTTATGTTAGGGTGTATCATTTATTAAAATCGAAGGATCTCTTGCTGCCTCTTGAGAAATGCTTGTAAAAAGCAATTTGAAGTTGGAACATTCTATCAAGGGAAGTATTGGATTGTCCATTGTATGACATTTTCACATCAAGACAAAAAGCCATTCTGGAAGAGTTAATTTAGTTAGCGGGCTCTACACAGAAGGAACAAAAATAAAATTCTATAGCTAGAGAAATACAGAAGATAAAACTATATGACCCTAAAGATTGGACTTGCCCCCAAATTTCCTGTTTTTTTTGAACACAGTACAGTATAAAAGGTTCTCTCTTGCAGCTATAGTTAAAGCAAGATTGAGACCAAACATGTAGCATAATGTTTGCTATTTTAGGCAAGTTATTCAGTAGTCCTTATTAAAAAATGCAGTTGATAATATATATGAGAAAGCATTCGCATGATTAGCATTTCAGCCAGTCTTCAGTGCCTGAGAAACTTTAATGTTTTTAAAATATAAATTATAGTTGAATCCACTTCTTTTGGTACTTAGATCCATCTTTAGTTAGCTTCAAAAATATCTCTGCAGCTGCTGACCTAAGTTTTCAGGCATTTTGGAAAACTGCTTGATCCTTGATGCTACCAAATACTTGGGCAACTACAGTGAAATGGTTCCCAGGCCTTTTTATAGCCATGAGAAAATTGTCAGTGTTGCCTTATCCTAAGTGCCTGTTCTGAGCCTTTTTTCCCTATGTCCATCCACACTAACTTGCAGTCTCACTAAAGCTGGGCTTAGGCACACCAGAGGCACCTGTGGGCAGTGCTGGAAAAAGTAAGACTCAACTAAGACACCTTTTATGAGGGAGATAAGGGTACATCACAGATATGTCCTTACCTGATTAAGATGAACACAATGGTGTGGGGGTATTAGATTAAAATAAAAATATATATGTGTGCATGTATGGTTTTGTATTAAATCTGTAATAAGTGTGTTTATATATGCAGATATAATATCTAGGTAATGCTGTCACATATAGGGGCCGCTTTCATTCCATGCTGCATTCAAAAAATTCATCCATCTGATTCCTGTGACAAAACATCAATTCACAGATAATATCGGTGGAGGTTCAGCTTCTGCTCGGTTTAAACCTGAATGAACACACTGATAGGAATGAGAATTACAGCTAATTTTACCTCAAATGTTAGACATTATGGAGTTTTGTCACTATGACAAACTCCCTCAGAACAGAGATGGGACACCTCAGTGCCTTCCTGTGCAACAAAGACCTTTGCCTGGTAATAGGGTGGTGCCTCTTCCTTCCTAGACCCCTGTCCTAGACAGTGGGTGGAACAGAGCACATCCCTTCTGAACACAGTGAGGAATGTGGCAGGGCACAAAAGCACCTCCCGAGCTCCTATTTCTCAAGGAAAAAAAGAAGACATTTACATTGATATATAAAAGATGCTGACAAAAATGAATAAAAACTTGCATTTTACGCATTTCCCTTAAAATTAAATTAGTAAGGTCTTTTTCTGCTCTACCCTGATGGCTTGCTGGAGATTTATATATGACAAGTTCTCCATCAGAGACTGGCTTTTTGGCATAACCTACATCTCAAGTTACTTTGTTTGGAAAGAACCACTTCATAAACATTTATGCCATCTTTAATAAGCTACATCTCCTCTGGAGTCTTCCAGGTGGTCAAGACGTTTAAACTTTCTTCCTGCAACTTATCTTCTTCTTGTCTAAGAGGCAGTTTGACCATATTAACCATGGTCAGCTGGCCATGAGGTTGGATTAATGCTGGTAGTACTAAAAGGGAAGGGACGGAGCATATGCATGAGAGCAAGCAAGGGAAAAGGGAAAGTGGGATCAGCCCATTTGACAGCAGGTAGATATTAGATCAGTACAGTTGACAGAGCAAACTGTCACTCAGATTCCTGTTACACAATCTCTTTTCTATTGAAACAAGTACTTTACACCAGTGTGACCAATAATAAGCACATTTGATATATACCTTTTTGGAATAAGCAAATAAACACAGCTCACTATTAGAACGGCACATTAAATACTTTGGGATGACAATGGATTTGACCAATTATTGTCAATATCTTGTTCTAAATATTATGCATACATTCTTAGTGAATGAACATGTGTTTCTATGTGTGTATGTATATATGTAGTATAGAATGCAAGCATAGCATGTGTATATATTTAGTATACTACAAGTACTGCCATATCACACATTAAAAATATTAATTTTTACTATTAGTACATTTACTTTCAGAATTAAAGTATTAATGGTTAAATCCATATTTTCTGATTATTTTTCTCCTTGTTTCTATGAATCATTTTCCATCAAAATTTAGAGTGTGTATGTGTATGTACATATATGTAAACACACTTTATAAGTTGTTCTGACCTATGTCAATGCAATGCAGAGGTAGCCGGAATCATTAATTGATGATAAATTAATTGATTGATTAATTGATGATGGGATCAACTGTAACCTGATGAAGTTTGCTGATGACACAGTTTTGGTCCCCGCTATACAGGAAAGATGTGAAGAGGCTGGAGAGGGTCCAGAGAAGGGCCACCAAGATGATCACAGAATTGGGAAGCCTGTCATAAGGCTGAGACAACTGGGTTTGTTCAGCCTTGAGAAAAGAAGGTTTAGGGGAGACCTTATCACCACGTTCCAGTATTTAAAGGGTGGCTATAGGGAAGATGGAGACTCCCTTTTTACAAGGAGTCACCTGGAAAAGAGGAGGGCTAAGGGTTACAAGTTACTCCAGGGGAGATTCCAACTGGACAGAAGATGAAGATTTTTCACAATGACAACCAGCCATTGGAATAATTTCCCCAGGGAAGCAGTGGATTCCCCAGCATTAGATGTTGTTAAGATTCAGCTGGACAGGGTGCTGGGCCATCTTGTCTAGACTGTGCTTTTGCCAAGAAAGGTTGGACCAGATGATCCTTGAGGTTTCTTCCTACCTGATATCCTATGATTTTATGATATTTCTTTAAACCCATACCTATTTTGTTAATAATATTTATATTAGTAGATAGAAAGGAATGTTTGGTTTTGGTTTCTTTTTTTCTGATGCACTGAAATGATTTGTACAAGAGTGTGTGTTTTTGCAGATTTTCCCTCTAACATTGGAAAAGGTTTTGCAATACATTAATTTATGCAGTAAAATGCTGAAATAAGCAGAGTGATGAAGAGTGGAAGACTTACAGTTAAACATGTTTAACTGGGGTTTTTTTCTGCTTTTCTTTTTTCCTTTTTGTATAACACAAACTTTTGTCAGAAGAGAAAGGAAAATTTCCCTTTTACCTGTTATTTAATACAGAAATTTTAAAATAACTACAGATAGGGCCCATGAATACAATTAACTGTTACAGGAAGTTCTGCAGAGCTTTCTCACAGCTGATGAAACAGGTAAGCCTCTAAATAATACCTATGCTTTCACTGGCATGTCTTCTTTACAGTGAAATCTTATGTCCAAATTTTTCCTTCATCCATAATAAAATTAAATTATTTTCAGATCCATTAATTTAGAACCTAAGCTATGTCATGTGTACATACTGAAAGGAATCACCATAGTGATCATAAATATTCTCAGTGCTTGTATTGTTCATGATGTTACATACAGTAACAAACAAAAAATGAAAAGTAGAAAACAAACAACCACCAAATGGACTTGTAGACTTACAAGGGAGGGGTTAGCTTTTTTTTTCTTTTCTTTTAAAACAAATTTTGTTTTAGTATTGGGAGAACTCCTCCTTCCCCCCAGCTGAGAAGATCGCTGCAGGGTGTCTCTCTGACTGTAGCCTGCTACTCCCAGGGTTGCAGGAGATCAACATTATTTTTTGCACGCAGACATCAAAGGCTCTTCAAATGCAGGCCGTAGGTAAAAAGGGAAAAAGGTAAAATAACTGCCAACTCAAGGCACGTTTTCCAAGAAGGAGAAAAAGCCAGGCACTGTGAGGGAAGTGTACAGATATGAGAGAGTCAACAAACCAGATTAAAATACACAAAACAACTAGAGTGTCTGCAGTTATCGCTTGCTTATATTGCAGTAACACACTACGAAAAAACATTGCTGAGCTGGGACTCAGCTAGTGAGTCTAGTTCCAGGGAATTTACCTTTCCAACTCAAGAATAATGGTATTTTTCATTCTAACTGTTGGCCGTACAGTATTTTGAAGTGCTCAGTTTCTTTCCTTTTTGAGTGATTTAATGCAGTACTTTTCAGTGACTCTCAGCTCCAGAAGAAAAGGTTTTCCTCGCTCACTTTTTCATACTGTTTATTGTAAACACAGATTATACATCTGTTAGCTTTACCCTTAAAACCAGGTTGAATGTGGTCTTTGAGGAATTCTGACAAATCTGCCTAATTAGTGAGCAATGAACAGAGCTTCATTGTATGAAGACACTGAGGGAAAACTGCAGGCATACTACGATCTTTGACTTATCACAAGTAAATATGGCTTGATAACTACAAGAACTGTTTTTCATTCAGAATATTCAACAGTTTCTTCAACTTTTATTTCTTAAATTTTTTTACACATTTACTAGACTTTTTTTTCCAGGTTATTCTTTTAAATATATGGGTTAAAAATACCAAATTATGCAAAATTTGCATTTAAAGACTTTTAAATGTATCTTCCTTCATTCTTATATTCCGACTCATTACCCCACTGTTTTTTCTCTTCAGTTAAACAGAAGGAACAGGGAAGGGAAGCAAAGGGGGCAGAGGTAAAAAGAGAAATATGGTCATTGGATTATCCTGCACGCATATATTGACATATTGAAGTAATTGATTTAAAGTCAATAACTTCAAGTGAAAATAAATTAACTAATTCCAGTTACTTGTAGGCTCCTCCTTATGCATGGAATGGATTTATACAGCTTGATCAAGTATTAGTCTTGAAGATTGTTTTGCTTTTCCAGAGATTTTTTGGTTAGAATTTTATTTTGCTGAATAAACTACCTAGAAGAAGATAGAAGAAGAAAATAACATATTCTAAATCTATGCATGGTGTAACATTCCATTTTAGAACACAAAGATGCCCATTCATCACTGATAGTCACCTCACCATGGCTCATTGGTGATCTTTAAAAAGCTAGAAACTCTTAGCCATTGCACCTTGATATTTCCGACTTTTCTGCAAGAGTCTAACTCTATATCTACAGAAAGAGGAGAGAATCTAGATGTCAATGCTACATAATAAAAAGAGAGTCATCTGTAACAACAGAAATGAGTAATAGACTACGTAATATTTGTGGAGGGTATTTATATAAAAGGTATATTGCAATAAAAAATGGCTGTAGAGGCCACAGAAATAAATGGCTTAACTAGCAAGACATTGAAATATTGAATCCTTTGAGATGGATGAGTTTGACCTCAATTAACTTTAATAGGATCAGGGTTTCCTTCTGTCTCTTTAAAAGCTGTTGCTGCTATGAAAAAAGCAAATAAACTTTCCCTTCCCCTTCCCACCCATGTACTCAGGTTAAATGGGTAGTATTCATGTTTTATAAGATGCTTTACATCCTTCTATACAGACCAAAGGTCAGAAAACAAAATATTCCTCTTGTTTTCTTTCTGGCAGGTCTTTTATTTCTGCAAGTCCTGTTTTACTCATAAACTTGATAAGAGATGTTTTTTTGGCTTTAGCTACCACAAGTAAAGGGTGTTGCAGACACCAGCTAAGGGATTCAAATGGCAAGCAGAAATTGTCTTTATGTGATTATATTGTATACAGAGTTGTATACACGTGCCAGAATCCAGTGTCTATGCATAACACCAGCATAGTCTCTCTTAGCAATGTTAATTCCTGCCTCACTAGCACTCCTGAAAATGTTCATGGATGCCCATTAGCCTGTAATGATGGATCAGTGGCCTGCAGACCTTTTTCATGGGATTTTTTCCTGAAAGCTGGACTTTAACCCTTGTATAGAAATGGATACATAAAACATTGTTACATCTTCTGCTATACAAAATGTGTGTGCCTCCTCTCTGTCCAGAACCATACTCTGCCCAAGGATGCTATAATGTGAATTTAGGCCAGTTTTATCCTCCTATTAAATTCCTTCTTGTTCCATTAAAACACCAAGAAATGAGTGGGATACTCGATCTACATACCCATGGGTAGCAGAGTGCATAATAATTTGCAATAGTTCCACAAAAAATATATGTTATAGAATCATAGAATCATCGAATCATCTGGGCTGGAAGGGACCTTCAAAGGTCATCTAGTCTGACCCCCCCGCAGGCAGCGGGGAAACCCCCAACTAGACCAGGTTGCCCAGGGCCTCATTGAGCCTCACCTTGAACGTCTCCAGGGAAGGGGCCTCAACAACCTCCCTGGGCAACCTGTTCCAGTGCTCCA
>JAOXJM010000033.1:72806030-72826652 GCA_026413425.1 Tringa solitaria
AAATCCCAACAAAAAACCCCAAACAAACAAAAAGGTTCATTCTTAAACTTGTGGGTGTCGGTACATGAAATTTTCCTGACCCCCTTTTAACAATGGTAATTTGTTTGCTTCTCTTTCTGTGTCATTTGAGTATCTGATTCTTACTCAACAATACTGTTTCCAGGGCCATCTGTCTGGCAGACTTGGTCTGAAAAGAAAATTGAAATTATCTGCATGTTGCACGTAATTGTTTGTAATGTCTGGTCTTTTTTTGAAAACATCCTGAAAATATAAAAGGCATGCCTGCATAGATTATTAAATGTTCAGATAATTTAATATAGAGAATTCTCACTGAAATAAACAGGATATTTCACTCTTGTGATCAGAAGAAAATGAGCTGAGTTTTAGTATCCTGGAACTTGATCCATATTAACCAACTAAGCTTACTCAGCAGGTTTTCATAAGCTGCTTTTAGAATGTCATATACAGTCAAGTGCTCCTTGTCTTTTGTTTTTGTTGTTGTTTCCATTATTATTATTTTTGTTGTTATTATTATTAATGTTATTGATATTTTGTGAGTCTACCCTAACATACCTATATGTAGAATTCGTATTAGATGGAGTTCTACTTTGTTTCAAAACAGTAGTAGTTTCTATTCAGACACATATACATGGGATGAAAGTTGTGGCAGTGGAAGAAGTTCTTGAACTGCATGGAAATGAATTCTGAAATAGAAGGAGCTGGATTTAACAAAACGACCATTGCTTTGGAAATAAGCACTCATTATCTAGAAAGACATTTCTCTGAGCTGAAGCATTTTTTTTCAGATAATCTCAAGAAATTGGGAAAAGAACTTTTGCTCTGTGATATGTGTTTCTAATCAGAGCCAAGAGCCAGAAAGAGGTGGAACAGCTTCAGTGCAGCACAGGTATCTCACGCATACATTCTCACAATCCTCTTACTAGATTCTATGGCCAACCCAGTATACCTAAATCCTAGATATATTTGAGTGATAGTGCTCAGCTATTAGTTGAATATAATTATTTGGTGTTTGATATTGTATGTAACATCATGTGATATAATACCCAGCCAATCACCAAAGACTCTTGAGAGCAAGTCTGGGCAAAGCTTTTGAATTTTCTGTGATTTGTTTTGTTGCTAGTTTTTGTTGCTCTTTGACATTTTCCCAAAGGAAGGATTAAAATACAGGACCAAAAGTAATTCTTCATAAAAAACCCTAAAATAATTCTTTCTAATTTAATATCTGGCTATCATTTTCTAAGTTTTTTATTTCTCTTCAGTCTGTTCTTTCAGTCTTTCATTAACTGATATGCGTTCAGATTCTGTCTCCTATTCAGAAGGTTTAACTAGGTGATTGGAATCTACTAATTTATATGAGCTATGAAGCTGGTCTTATGTAGTCAACATATATTAATAGATTTACCTTCAATATGAGCTTGTGTTCCTTTAATATAGAGAAAAAAATACATATTTCACATTTTTAAGACCAGGACACTTTTGGTTGGAGATACCTTGCAAAGGTCTTGTTTTGAATAATATTGGCCTGCTGTCAAGTATAAGATTAATATGGCTGTACACATCTTGGGATTTGATCCGCTTTATATTTTAGATACAAGGAGTCTAAAATGTTAGAATTAACAAACAAACTCTTAATGTTTATCCTATCAGCTCTTCTACCCTGGGCTTTGACTTTGCCTTTCTACCAGCATGGACTATCGTTTGATATCAAATTGATTTTAGCACCTATAGTCCCACATTGTATAGAAAATACGGTCTTTGTGCATGTGTGTGTGTATATATAAATACATATATATATACTTCCAAAGAAGTAGAACTAGACGGACACAATTACGAATTCATGCAAGCTGACAGTAGTAAGTAATCTGGGAGCAGAGAGGGACTGTTAAATATGCTTTGCGAGATATTGTGCTGAAGGAGAATAAGAATGGTTAGGAAAAGGGGAAGCTGGGGACAAACTATTTTACAGCCATGCAATACGGAGCTAACAAATGAGTGCTGGCCATAAGGTTGATGGTTCTGCGGATTTTTTTAGATATATATTGTGGACTTCTCACAGAGCCAGACAAAATAGGGTTTTGGAGCCTGTAAAGGAGCCTTTGAGCAAAACTGCAATGAAAGCTGTAAATAGTAATAAACCAGTAAACTACCAAAGCAGAGGCTGAGATCCATATTGCTCAATTCTTTTGTTATTCTGTTAGGAATTTCAATATCCTACTGAGTGTGGTTGATTCTTAGCTGGGGATTGACGTTTACACATACTGCCAAAATAGCACAGACCTGAGTCCGTGAACATTTACACCCTATTTCCATCAAAGTGCACCTTGATAACACAACTGAGACAGAAGAATAGAGCACTACAGACTGAGTCTCTTCTGGGATTCCTGATTGTTTATCCAGACTCACATTAAAAAGATTTTCTGAAGAAGAACATCCAGAGGTCCTACGGCAGAAGAAACTTGGTCTAGAGACAGATGTTTTCTCTCTTTTATTCTCTGTACAGAAAGAAGTAAAGGCAGGGTCTGATGCATGTATGAAATGAGGAAAGCATAACATTGATTTTTCTGGTTTGATATTTGATTCCTATATCTATCAGAAGAAAACAATGCTGCAGAGATATGACTTTTCTGTGGATGAGCAGGCATTGGAGTTAAAAAATGGCCATTTGCTGATTACAATAACTGAGCTCTTTACAACTCAGTAAGACCTGATTTTTTCAGGTGGGAGGGGTTACTTCTCTGGAACAGGTCAATTTATCTCCTGTAGGCCACAGCCATCCAGGATTCCACGGTGACATTCTGCAAGGGTGGAGACACTGGGAGCATCTCTCAGAGTTCAGAGACTGCATATCTTTAGAACACAGCCCCTTTTGGAAGGGGTGTTACTGTTTTGGTTATTTGAATCCCACATTTTGCTGTTGAAAAATTGTAGGTGTTAAAAAAAAGATAAATCATGAAATAGATCAATTGATTAATGCTGTAGTTCATTCCATGCAATAGGAACATTCACTAAACTCTGTGATCTCTTCTGATCACATCCTGAGTGTGTGGGCAGCAGCACATAATTCAAAGAAAACCAGGCAGATAGAGAATCCTAAGTTTTAGTTTTCTATATGAAGATACCTGTGATGGCTCTGCTTTTATTCACTTAAACCTTTTCCATTGTTTTTCTAACCTAGAGTTCTTACCTCTTCTTCAATCTTAGTGAATCAGAGAAGGAGAACTCTAAGGTACATATCTGTTTTTATTTATGGTAATATTGTTTTAAAGGGACTTCCAGATGTTGAGTACACACAACAAATTGACAATAACTAGATCTTCTGTAAATCAAAGTGCCTCCATTTTAGTCATTACAGTAGCATTGACTTTCACCGGCTGTTGCAACATGGCTTTAAACATCCTTCAAGATACATTTTAATACATAACTATACCATGATCTGTGCCAGCAGTACGTAAAGAATTCCTTAAAGAAGATTTGCCTTGAACTCTCATGCAAAGGCACACAAAATTCGTATATATATATATATGTACAAAAGCATTAATGTGCATGATAAATCAAGTCTTAAAGCTGGGGTGAATCGTCTTAATATTTGAGAGAAACCTGGAACATGCAGACTATACAGAATTCCACTCGCATATATTGCATGTATGCAAAGTAGATGTTGTTTGAACAAATCTGATCCAGCAGTGTTAATGGAAGGTATCATAAATAACCTATGCGAGGTACTGACACGATGTGTCCCAGTGGCTGCTGGTGCCAGCATCTACAGAGGGCTGGTATGCATTTTGGATGATGTTTTCCATGTGTGCTCACACATCTGTAGAATCACCTCAAGTGATCTGCCAGGTAAAGAGCAGTATCTCTCAGGACAGCTGCAACATGCCTAATAAGAGCAAGGTTTTGCTCAGGTAAATGCTCAGTTTTCCTTCAAGGGAAGTTCTTATCTGAGTAAAAACTGAAGGATTTGCCTTGAAAAATTGGCAGACATATACCAGAAATATGACTGAGACATTGCATGTCATTTTGGTGATATGTAATGAATAAAAAAGACAGGAAAAGAACAGTGTGAAAAAATTTAATCTTCTGTGCATGGCTTTGAGTTCCTAACTCTAGTGATTTATTTGCAATTCCTGCTAGGCTGATGCATTGCTATTATATTATTTTTGTTAAAAACGTGTAGTTTATAATGCTGTTACTGATATCTCCCTTTTTGCATTCAGCAAAAGGACTATGCTTCCTTAGAGCTTCACTGGCACTGGGCACATTATGTTAGTCACTTGGGAAGTATTTCATGCACTCATAACACTTTATCAGCACGAAAGGAAGCACAGAGAATCAAAACAAAAGATTTCACACAGAGCAATAGAAAACAAGACTTGCAGTGTGGAATATTCATGAAAGGCTTGCAGTAGGGCTGAGAGGTATCTGAAGATAGCAGATATTGTGATAGCATACACATTTCTCAGTCTTTAAAATTGTAAAAACCCTCAGGTACAATTATTCATAACCTTGCGCAGTCTCATTCAGTAGTCTTGAAGTATTAAACACTTGTTTATAAAAGACAGAATTCCCTGGGCTTCATTGATTCTTCTTATGATGCCTTGAAGATAGTGCTAACCATTTAGATTAGTAATACTTGGAACTCTGTACAAGACAGCTGCATATTTTCTGTGACACACAGCTGTAGGAAACAAAATATCATTGATGAAAACAAGTTAGAAGAACAAAGAGATTATTGTAGCCCACATGATGGTTTGAGCTTTGATTCACCAGTGTCTGAGACACAGGAGAACAATTTTATGAGCTTGAGCAGAGCCAAAGTGCAATGGTGCAAGTTGGTGTGGGAGTCTTTTTATGTGTCTTATTTCACTGATATCTAAAGTAATTAAGAAATGAAAAAAAAAAAAAAGAGGAGAAGGTTGTAATAAAATGCACATGTTAATATTCAGTTACTAAATTCTGCTTAAAGTCTTGTAATCTCAAAGCTAATTTCATCCAATTGCCTTTTAGCTATAGTGTCTTGCTCCAACTTCCAAATATAATGACTTTTTAATATAACTTGCAGTGTTCTGTATCCAAAGTTGGATTTAGTCATGTAATTTATTCAGTCAGAACCAACATATTTTGTAATTAAGTCTCACACCTGCAAAATCTCTGCATTAAAGTATTAATAAGTCTAGCTTAAGCCTAGAGGAAAAGGAATTTTAGAGAAGAAGATGCAACGCTCAACCACAGTTATGTGGTGTAAAGCATAGTATAGATATGCCATACCACTACTCTCCATTATTTATGTATTCTATTATGGGCTAGGAGAAAAATCTTTTTTTTCTCCATATGGTGTTCTATTATCAAAGACAAAACTAAAGACTAGAGGTTGAAATTAAACTTCTGGAAAATTAGTTTACATGAATTATTTAATATATATAGAACACTGACATTAAAAAATGGATGAGACGGAAGAACACATTATAAAAACATGAAATTAAGCAAAGCAGTGAATGTCACTTTTGTCACTGATTATTAAATCAGTAACTCTAATTTGCACATTCTAAACCCAACGTTTTTGTATAATTAATGGAACTTTTTGATACTGACACTATTTATAGCAACAAAATGGAAGGAGTTTGTGGAAATTGGGAGATTTGAGGGTGAGCATTGACTCGTAAAACATCACGTGTGAGCTGGCGAGCAACGTAGTTTGGAGAGCGTAAAGAAGCTCCTATTGTCTCAACCTGGTAGCATCTTGTGCAACATCATTGTTAATACCTTGAAAGGTAAGACAGTGATAAAACAATGACGAATGAGGTAAAGATTTTGTGTCAAATTATCCCACTAGCCAGCAGTGCCATTTCTTTAACTTAAATTCTACTTAATCTGTTTATTAAAATTGAGTATATAACTCAGTATTTCTCAAACCTTCGTATTGAAGAGAGAGGTTGAGTCGGCATTTCTGCAATGACAGAAAATCTGCAGCTTTCCCAGGCAATTTGTTCGTATTTATTCACTATGCTTGCAATCAGGACTTTTCTCCCAAATATTTACTTTGACTCGCTTGTGTTTGGGTCTACAACTTCTTGTCAGGTTAATTTTTCACACAGAAAACAAACTGTTCCTTTTACTTTTGCAAAAATGTCGATGTATCTGGAGGCTGTTATGACATCACTCCCTTCCTCCTTCCCATTTTTTTCTTCAGGGTAAACAACTCCAATTATTTCAGTGTTTCCTCTTAAATCATGTCTTATCACTCCCTGCATCTTCATTTTCTTTGCACTTTCTTGAAACACAGTGACCAAATGTAAATATTTGCATCAAATGAGGACTCACCAATGCTGAACAGAAACATGATTTTGTGTATTTTGAAGATTATAGTTCTCTTTAAATGCCTTAGTATCATATTTGTTTTGGATTTTTTTAGGAAAAAAAATTCATCGTTGACTTGTTTTGGTTTTGATTTGGATGTTCCTTGCCCCCTCCTCTTTCTTCTCTGAAAAGATGCTACTTAGCCCCTTGTTTCTTAGTCCAGGTTATTTCCTCCTGGAATGGTTCCAGATCACAGACTGGATGTATGCACCCCTTGCAAATAAGGCGAAACCTCCTCCGTTCTTTTTGCAGCTTGCCCTTGCAAATATATCATTTCATGCTAATATTATAGTCAGATTAGGCATCCCACAAAGTCTCTGTTTACACTTAAATTATAAATTTTGAGACAAATGGAACAAGAACAAAAAAATCACTACCAACGACTAGTTCAATAAGGATCTGAATTTCCAGCCCTTATTTATCCTGCGTGGCAGCTACAGAAGAGATTTCATTCAGCTTAAATATGATGGTGTCCTATGAAACTGAAACAGAATAGGATCCTGTAGGTGTAGCACTAGTTAAGGGATTCTAATGTCTCATTTTGCTCCTTTCTGAAAGTATGTTTCAAGTCTACTGTGCATGTGCATATACTAACTTAAAAAAATCCTCTCAGTGCGCATGTAAATACACATATACACTATGCATCAGGAATTTCTGTAGGTGTCGCTTACAGTTTTAATTTAAAGATAATTATTTCTCTGAAGCTGTTTCCCCACTAAAATTTCTTATACATAAAAGTGGTTTCGTGTCTTAAAATCTTAAAATCAATTCAGCATTTTTATAAGTAGAAAAAAAAATAGTGTATAAAAAAGGAGGACTTGAATATCTAGGTTGGGAGAAACCTGAATTTGTTTATCTACATAGTTCAAAAGTTCAATAGGTTGCACAGTCAGTCCTCCAGTGCCTTTTGAGATGCTCTAGGGTGTCCCACCTAACTACCAACTGCTGGTAAAGAAGAGCACAAGTCATTTGTTAAGTCTGCCTGTCCTATAAATATATTTCAGACAGTCTGAAACATCTGAAATGGCAGCAGTCATCAATTTTTGTGCAAATTTGGTTCTCAGCATCTGTGTGTATTTTCCTCATCTTATTTAAATCTCATTATTCTCTTTAAGGCCTTGATTCAGATGGGTTATAAGTTAACATCCTGTGATATTTGAGATGCACTAGGGTATTAACACCTCTACACAGAGTTGTCAGATGTGACATGACATCAAACCTATGTCATAAACACAACAACTGGAATTGTCTAGGGCATCTCAAATGGCACTAGAGGCCTCTGTTCAAGCAATCAGTTGAGTCCTGGTTATATAGCTTATTACAGTCACTGAAGTCTACAGAACTACTGAGCCAGCAAAGGCTAAATTCAGTTGTCTGAATTCACTACATGGGTGGTGTAGTGTCACTGTGAGAACTGTAATACCTTCAGAACATCTGCAGGATATACGGTAACCCTTATAGACTGGCAGCTGGAGGCCAAGATACATCCAAGCATCTCAAGTAACCGTAAAGTTCACAAGAGATCCAATCAAACCGAAAGTCTGTCTAGCTCTGTATTCTCTCTGACGTTGGCAATAGAGGTTATTTAGCAAAAGCTTATGAACCAGCTCGCTTTCTGTGATTCAGCATCTACAGCGTTGCTGTATCTCACCCACAAATCTCTGTTTCTCTTTGCTGTTGGCTGAGTTTGCACATTCTTACATCTTTTTGTTTTTCAGTGCCAGGAGCTCCCTGAACCATATGCAACCTTGCAAAACCTGCTCCCTGGGTAAACAATCCTGTGGTGCATGTAGGGTTGCACGTAATGCTCCGTGAGATAAACTGAGTGTTCACTATTGTTGCTACCTCCTAGCATTGCCTACATCCTGAGCTTAACAGTCATTAGGTTTTGGAAGTTAACAATACTACAGATCTTTCTTGGATTAAGTGTTCCTTGGGAGAGGAAGTGTCTCGTTTTATCCTACTCCACCTTTTGTAAGCAAGTTAGCAATAACTGAGATATAACAGGTGAGCAAACTGACCTGAGGTTCAATGCATTTCCATCAATGTAAACTCCCTGCATCTCCCAATGCAGCTTGTCCTCACTTGATGTTGTCTGTTGCTGAGGGGACAGAAGAGCATGTTATTAGAGAACTGAGATGCATTGTAGAAAGTGAAATTTAAGAGTGAGTTCAACCACTCTCCAAGCTCCACTGATGTAGTGAACAGTTCTAGGATGACTATATATTGAATACTGCTGGTATGGCTACAGGGGAGTTCAGAGAAAACACAGCCAGCTATGTGTAGACAACCTAACTCCAGGTCTGTCAATCTGAAGCAGTCACACCCACGCCTATGTTCTTCTTTGTGTGCCAGAAAAAGACAAATGCAAAGAGCAAAGATTAATTTATAAGAGAATGAGGCTGCAGAGGCTTTTGAGATCTTTTGCCTGTGAGTGACTGAGTGAATTTACTTGGAATGCGAACGTTCCTTTCTCCTGAAACTGAGTAGAAAAAATGATGGAACAACCAAAAAATATACTAGCTAAACAGAGAAGTCAGTCAATACATCTATTTCAATAGGAAGAAATATTCAAACACAGAAAAATGAACAGGCAGAGGAAGATGGAGAGACTGAGGGAACTGAAGGTATTCCCCAACAGGCTGTCCCTGTTCCAAGAGGTCGCTATTGTAAACCCGTTTGCCTGAACACTTTTGTTCTTATATGTTAATAAACTAAATATCTTACCATTAATAAGATGAAGTTTGAATATTTCTATTGCCGAAATGGGTATGTTTTTTAAATAAGATTTAGCTATTGCTTTCAGATAATGTTTTCTTGCCTGTTGGGCAAGGGGCTGCAGAGAGCCTTAATCTCAAAAATTCCTGCTAACTGACAGTATTCTCTCACTGCTTCACTGTCCAGGAAAAATCGTTACCTGTAGGAACTGCTGATTCTTCTGCACAAGCTGTGCCCATGGGTGAAAACTTCCTTTTTTTTCATCTCCATGTGCTGTTTTGCACACAATGAATGGGATTTTTTATAATGCCCAAATAATTCATGTCACTGGTGCAGGAAATATTTTTAAATGCAGTCAACCAGTTAAATAAAAAAATAAAAGTATTGTATGTGCACTTTGTCAGGTTTGAAGAAAATGAATATAAATTTTTGAATGTACTGTTGCACTCTGAGCATTGTGCCATTTTTCTTTCATAACATCCCCTTCCTGCTTTCTTGCTTATTTGTTCTCTTTAACTTTACACCTCATTTTATTTTTGAAATATATCTTTGGAGTCGGGGAAGATATGCATGGTTTGTGAAGCAATTTGATAGGTCTGCAAGAACCTAAGGAAGGCCAGGTTCTCACAGTTTCTAAACTTGCCACTAATAAGACAGATATTGATCCTAAGCAGCGTATCACTTGAGAATCAGAAGAGAAGACACCTGATACACATTGTCTTTGAAAGCCACAGTGTAAAAATGTGCTTTTAGGTGGAATTAGGCTTTATTTAAAACTTGAAACCTGATTGTTGTTGACTACTTTGTTGCCTCTAAATGCAGATGTGGTAAATGTCTCCTATTACAATTCGTCGTGTGGCTTACATAAAAATTTGATATTTAAGTGGATTATGCAAAAAAAAAAAGGTTTATATAGTTCTGCTCTATGGCTGAGAAAGAAAATGCGTATCTATTGATGCTGAGATACTATCACAACTCTTTAACATTGATCCACTTCAACTTTGTTCTTTTCAGCAGGAAGGGAAAAATATTTTAGAGAATTTCATACACAAATAAATACTGTAGAAATTGTATAGCAGGTGAAAAGTGGTCTTTAAACATGAGAAAAGGAAGTCAGAAAGTGAGGATGAGTCAGAATGCAAACTGGGACAAAGACTGTTTCTGGTGCAAGCTTTATGTTCTGGGTATATCTTATAAAGATGAAGGTTTTGGCATAAAAGAAAAACAGGATGAAGGATAAAAAGCTGTAATATTTTTATGAGGAGGGAAGGGAAAGATTAAAGTGATCACAGGGAGCCAGAAGGGGGTGTTTACTGCGGAGGAACCAAGTAGAAGACTAAGAAAATAAAAAGGGCAGCCTTTCCACAAAGAGAAAATAAGAACACAAATTCAGGAAATCAGGTCTTCTGACATCTTGTGTCCTAGGAGAGTTGTGCAGCATTTCCCTACACTTCTTCCATCCCCTCCCACTTTTGGCTTTCTATCAGAAGTGGAAGGAACCCTGACTACATTGGTGACTTTACCCTAGAAATGTCTCCCTTCCTCACTATAAATTAGAGGGAAGGTAAGTGAATGTAATTTGATATCCCCCCAAAAGATCCATTTCAGGCTAAATCTGAAGAGGTAAAAGGTAATTCAAGTTTCCTCTACTCCAGTCAGAGTGTGCATGTTCACTCTAAGAAAGAAACTCTCTGTACTTAAATGCGAAATTAAAAAAAAAACCAACCCAAAACAGTGCTCCAGCAGACTGGAAATTATTATTCTTCATGTCAAAGATTTCTTTAACTTGTACAAGTCATGCTCATTCTGTCTTAAAACCTATGTATCTAAAACCTGGTATGAAGGAAAACAAAATGCAGTGTGTGAACATCTCTGTAACAGTGTAAAAAAGTTCATTTAGTTTCAGCATAAAATATCTGAATATTTTTAACAGTTTTTCTTAAAAATGTGTTCTCTAGGAGACAGAACAAAGAGTGAAAGGGGAGATTTACAACTAATGTTACTACACTTGCAAATAGAGCTTGTAAATAGAAATCCAACTGTTGTTGTTGTGATAATATTAAAAGAAAATGTTGTAACAATAAACAACAAAAAACCCAAACAAAAATTCACAATTAATTGAGTTGCACTCTGTCCAGTCAACCTATATTCTATTACTGTATCCTTTCTCTGTGACTTTGAATTGCTTTTTTTTTCTGTAATTTGAAAGTAAAATTCACAGCCACAGCTATGGAATGTTGTTGTCATTCTTGTGTCTGTCATGCAAGACTGGTTTTCAAAAGAAAAAAAAAAAACAAGACTAATTTTGAGCTAATGTTCAATAATATAGGCACAATATAAACCTAATGCTCAATATGAAAACCTATCAACCTTTGCACAGGGAGAACTCTACATTTAGGCGTTCACTGTTTTTAAGGATTTCACCTTTCACCTTAACAGAAAAGGATTACAGTAATAGAAGAAAAGGATCAAGGTAATATAATAAATATAACCTACAAGGTTTTTATTTATGATTGATAATGCCATATTTTGATATAAAATATTTAATGAGCTTAGATGTATCTCATTAACATAGACTATGACTTTGATAGTGTTTGTGAATCATAAAATAACATATGTTGTAGATGGTGGTTCCCAAACAATGATAATCAGCTTGCTACCAGTGACCAAAAGTTATGTCACAAAAACATCTCTTCCTTATAGTATTATGACTTAAAGGTTTAATGACAAGACTGTATTTAGTCCCTGAAAAAAGTTGATGGTAGTTAATGACCAAGCGGTTTATATAATACTGTGTAGGATGAATTAATCACTCTACAGGCTTCTAATGGTTGTCAAAATTGTAACAAACACCCTGCTTTCGAGTTATTTTTAAATCTGATCCTCAGTTCCTTAAAAATTTCAAAAAAAGGACTTAAAGGTCTGAAATCTGAGCAGTACATACTAGAAATTTTCTAGTAAACTGGTATTGATTGACCTTCACCAAAACACAGTGACATTTAATATTTTTCATATGTCAAACAACCTACCTGCCTAATCTAATAGGATCTTGTGTGCCAATTTGTACAAGATACAGGTACAATAAAAATGAGGCTTAGGAATGAAAAGGCTGTCAATACAATTTACAACATTATTGCATTCCAGTTTGCCAAGCTTCTAAAATATCATAAAGTTATAGACTAATAAACTGAGAATGATAGGTAAGATCCCATAGATCTTAACTTTCAGAGGGGGGAAAAAAAAGAAAATAAGCGTTGTAACTTATGTATATTTTTTCTAGAAAAAAATGGGTTACTTTACCAAGTTGTTACTAATCAGAAAACATTACATTAGCAATATTAACTTGTTTATTTAATTTATCTTCACAGTTAGACAGTCCTAGTTCAGACTGTTTATTTGTCTGCAGGGTTGGCTTTTTTTTAGATTTTCATTATGAAACCAAGTAAAACACAGTGATGTATTTGCTTACAATAACTGCTGGCATTACTTTTTTTAAAAAATAGACTTTGGAAGAAAAATATTCAACTTTTATATATAGCAAATCATACATTTTCAGTATTCTTTGCTTGTTCTGCAACGGCAGAAGACCATGACTCTCCTGGTGTTGCCCAAAAATGAAGCTGAGACAACACTGGCTTCATGAATGTATGCTGCTGCTGAGTGTTTAACATAGCAAATATAAAGAAATGAGGAAACTAGTGTTTTATGATGAGGTCAAGACCCATGATGTTACTGAAAGCGAAGTCTTGATTTTTTGTGCCGTACAGAATGTATCAGGGAGACCAAGAAACAGCGGAATACAAACAAGTGGTCTGATGTAGGGTTTTTTTCCAGTACTGTGGGATTACGCTATAAGGCTATGAAAATGTATAGGGAAATAAAGCCTCAGATCAATGCTAAGCTGTATCACTTAATGGACCAAAGCAAAAAAGTCTTCAGAGACCAAACCTAGCTAGCTTGCTGAGCTCAGATAGAGAAAAAGGCCCCACTTTCCAGGAAATATACTCTCTCTGCCAGCTACTTAGAGACCTCAGCAATTTGATATCTTCAGGCTGGACGAGTAATTCATTCTCCTGTAGACATTTATGAAGATGATGCATAGGCTCTGTTTCAGGAACTGTGGCACCTTGTTTTCTCCAGCACTCAAACCGTGTAGACTGCCTATCATCAGGTCTCCCTGCTCTTGCTGGTAAACTACAGGTAGTTGGGGGGCTAGTTTCTAAAATAAAAATGTGGGTTTAAACCCGTCCATGTCAGTTCAGACAAGATTTTCACTCTGTGAATCACCCTTCTGGTTTTGCTTTTCTAAGCCCTAAGGCTGAGGACAGAGTATTTGGATGCTGGGGAGAAAGGTATATTTATCAATGGCTGTGGAGCAATTCTCAGGGAAAACGAGATCTTAAAGAAATACTGCCAAACTTTCTTCAGTTTTTTCATCTCATATATAATCAACATTTTAAAGTACATGTTGCTCTCAAATGCCAGAATCTATACCCCATAAAAGCTCCTCAGCTTGCATTTTTTTTTGTTTTCTGAAAAGGCTGCTGTGTAGAAATAACTATTGCCATACAATCTTCTGAGCCAGAAACAGACTGCCAACCTGCCATACACAAAACCGAGACTCTGGTGATCAACTTTTTAAGACTTTTAGTGTTGGACCTGTACATTCACACAAGACATGAGATTAAAGTAAAAAAATATATCACTCCTGGAAGGAATTTAAAAGTGCGTGCAGGGCTTGTAACAACCTGTAGAAATCAGTAACACAATCAGAGAGCAGCTTTCTGTGATTTTTCAGCCCCACCAACTAAAGATGCTATTCTGCTATTCAATACCTCACTGATGAGTAGGAGGAATTCTGAAGAACATCTGAAGGAAGTTTGTGTCCTACCAGGTTTCTAATGAAAATGAATGAAAAACTTGCAAGTTTTCACAAACTTCCCTTGAGGTTCTGCCAGTTTTCAGAACACAGCACTATAGTAATTGAACTGAGCGCTGAGATTGATGTCAGGATTAAAGGTTATGAGCTATGAGGACAGGCTGAGAGCTTAGATCCATAAGGCCTGACAATGCAGGCTGTTGAAATGCTGTACTGAATGTTAACCTGAAGTTTCAGGAGGGGGGACTTGTTTTTTTCCAGCTGTAACTGTGCTAATTGGACAAGTGGGTGTGAACAGCAATCAAAGGAAAAGCAATTTAGGGTAGGTACTGGAAATCATTTTTCCATACAGATAATCTGTAGGTATGAACTTTTACAGGGATGGAGAAAAAATAGAATAATTTAAAAAAAAAAAAACCCCACACCCCCTAAACTGATGTCATACAGAACTGGACTATTGCTTATTCATTATCAATGGCTGTGGGGCCAATTGCTAGTCTAAGCCAAGTTGGCTGTGACCACTTTAGCAGTTCTAAGCAGAATTAAACCTGTTCTGACTAACTGGGGATTTATCCCACATGGGAAAAATCTCTGAGCAATGTAAAGCTGCCATTGCAGAAAACTGGCTAAGGAAATGCTTATTGGAAATGTAGTGGGGCAGGAAGGACTATACTTGGAGCATACCATGCTCCAGCTATCCCTGCCAATGTAATTGTCTCTGAGGGCTTCTACCATCTGGTGCACGTTACAGAAAGCCTGAGGCTATTTTAACTTGTACTGGGATTTAGCCTATGAGCAGGAGATTGCTGAGCTGGCTTTGAGCCAGTTTCACCTTCTTCTCGCCTGCATTAAGTAGAGTATTTCTGTAATTATAAACTCTACTTAAAATCCACTGAAGTTCAATTAGTTAATATGGAATTGATTCTGACTTCAGGTGGGAAACAGATTTTGGAACCAAATGAACTCCTGTGCTCTCTGTTTTTCATGCAAATACTTCTAATAAGAAGAAAAACAGGCAAATGTCAAATGCATAAGCAAAACATTCTCAGAAAAGATATTTTTTTCAGAATGTTTCCATTAAGTCAATTAGAAATTCTAACATGCTGAAACATATCCAAGAGTAATAACAAAAATACCTAAATAAATAAAAGGTGCACATATGCAATTCAATAGGAATGATGTATGGATACAGACCTGTCAACACTCCCTCACTACATAATTTTACCTATTCCACACCTGTGGCATGTGGTAGCAGTGAAAGAGATAGCCAGGTTTAATGTTACAGCTGTATGTATCTGTGTCCTTTGGAACCCTGTCTGGAATTTTGTTTATTATTCTTCAATCAGTGGTCTCCCTGGTCTCTAATATTGTCAATTCATCATGACAGTGTGTTCTAATTCTGTTCTATGCAAAGAGTCAGTGTGGACACTCAAGCACATCTTATTGAGAGTCAGACATCAACCAAAGATAACATGAATAATTACAGTTTATAACTATAATAGCATTTGTTTGCTTTTCGGTTATAAAGAAACCTTTATTCGTTTCCAGATTTTATTGGATTAAGAGATCAGTAACAGGGGAATGATATTGGATGATAATGGAGCTCTTTTCCTATGGCATATTATTACCTCTGAGGTGATTTTTTTTTCCTATTTGATTCATATCATGTTTTGGGTTTGTTTGTGTTTTGGTTTTTGTTTGTTTGGTTGGTTTTTGTTTGTTTTTTTTTCCCTGTGAATGACTAAAACAGATATGCAAACCATTCTAGAGTAACTGTCAGCTTCACAATTCCCTGTGATTGCTAGGACTTGATTGCTTCAGTGCTCCTTGACGTTACTATGAACTGCCCAACCCCTGCAGCTGAATTGTACTGCCTCTTTAGAAATAGATACATGGACACTGAATTAAGTTCTTCAGAAAGCCTGGGTATCACTCTCTTCTCTCTAGCTACATCAGAATATATATCATGAATGATTATTAATATCATTGTGTTTCATGGCCAGCAAGTCTCATTGGTTAGAAGACAAAATCTACATGAATCATTGAACTTACATAAACACCATTCCAATCAGGATGGTTCAGAGGCTCTTACCCTTGCAGGCAACAGAGCTTTAGAGCTGCTTGCATGACTCATACCTATGGACCCTTTGGCAAAAGTAGCTTTCTTATTTCACTTTAAAGTAATGCAATTTTTTTCTTACATGCTTACATATAGTTTTCCACAAGAGCAGTGACTATATACAAACATGAAATGAGTAAACTAACATTGAATATACCAAGAACAGGGTCCAGTTCAATAAATGGAGCTTTTTCAGACATTATAACAAAATTAAAGTAGAAAGGAGATTCACATACTATGACATAGTCCATATTTTTACATACTCATGTGTCCATCATTTTGCTCATAACAGGAACAGTTAAGGTTAGAACAGATGAGCATAAAATTACAGTTTATTAGAAAGATATTTTTTTTCTTTCCAAGTATAAGCTTTTTTGTGCTATTTCATCATCCTGAAAACAATTCAAGGACAAAAACTACCCCTAAATTAAGCAAAAGAGGCAATAGAAAGGTTAGATTGTGCCACTGGGAACTTTAAAAACATCAGGATTTAATTAAGGCTATATAGTATTGTTAGAGACTGGTAGCAAGTACATAATGGAAGCTCAGAGGTGAGCACACATTTTGTGAGCCTGAACAATATCTGTGGTTTCAGTATAAAGTTTTAGTAAGCCACAAAAATGTGTCAATGAAGTTCATAGGTATATTTATTGACCTCCTCTATTTATTGACTTACTACTCATGAAGTTTGATAAGGCAATCTCAAGACTCATCAAAGCAGTACTGGGCCTGTGAAATCTGGATTTCTTGTCCAGGAAACAGATACGGCAGGGTAACAGTTTGGAGTAGTGATCTGCTCTTAAGATAATAATAAGAGTAATAAGGAGGAGGATAGAAGAAAAAGATAGCAAAGACAAAATGAGTATTTAATACAAAATGAGCATTGTTCTCCCAGCTGACAGGTTACCACTTGACTGATAGTTATAGGTTTGTCCAGCAAACACTGGTGAGTTGTTATGGACAATCGGCTAGGGCTACTGGCTGAAGGTGGTGTTCTTTCTTCACCCCATAGAAAGCAAAAAAAAAAAAAAATGGTCATCATAAATTAGCGTAACAGTCTACAAAGCGATACGTGTTTTCATGTTCAGACAAGTTCGTTACCACTGTAGCTTTATTGGCATGACATGTTGGAAAAACATTGCCAAAGTCAGCAAATAGCAACAGCAAATGTGTCTGTCAAATGCTAAATCACAGTGCTCCCAGAAGTACCCGAGGTCTTATCCCATGAGTTCATTTTGCATTATCGCCCATATATGACCCAGTAGCAGTTTGCTGCATCTCATGTGGCTGGTTGAGCTGCCTAATATCTTCTTTCACAGTATTACTTTGCTTCCCGCAAGAAACATTTTATCATGATTTGCAATATTTAGAGGAATGAAAATGCCTCTCAAATAATTGGCAATCTAAACAGGACATAAAAGATCAGCATGATTACATTTATGAATGTTGAAAACTTAATTGTCTTCTTTACATTATCACACAGAGTGCCGATTGGGTTACTCCCAGCTGATTCACAGTTTCTCATACCTTGCTGCCATTGCCAAGCATTCACTGATGTCCACGTTCTGAATAACCTTGTGGAATTCAGAAATAATATTCCAAATGCGCAGTTGCAAATCCAAAGATTAAACAATTTGCCTTTAGCTCACACAACTGAATGAGAAGTAGGGCTAAACAAATAATATGTTTGCTGATGTTATCAGGAACCATACTTAGGTGGAATTGAAAGTGAATTTTTGCTATATTTTTAAATAGTTAAGTTGCTGATTTTAGAGCTTTTTCTGTATTAAGGAAAAATTTATAAAAGTGATTTCAAATACACTTCTGGAATATTCAACTTGAAATTGCTTCCTTCTCATGTTGTGATTTTGGGGGGAAGAAAAGCAGTTCAATGAAATTAAAAATAGTTTATGAATATTTTCATGTTATCAGACTCACAATTTCTTTGTTCCCACTGAAATATCTTTCAAATTACAATCTATTTTTTAGTCTCATTTTATTGTTTTGTTTCCAATTCCACCATTTTGCTGCAAATAGAAATACTCTCTTTCTAGATATCTATGATGTGTATCTTTCTGCAATTTACCTGCATTTAACAAAATCAAAGGAGTACCCCTGATATAGACAATAGCAATAGCTACCCAAGTGCTTTGCACAGTAGAAGCAGTGCAGAGGCATTCAGCCCACCATCCATGGGTCTGTTGTCTTCCCATGGTTGTGGGTATCTAAGCAGAGGTTATTGTTAACAACTCTGTTGTTAGATTAGTTACACTCTGTAAAATTGAACTAATGAACATGCTTTCAGCGGTTAATTTACTTAAACCCAGGCCTGCACATACATAGAAGTTCTGTTTTGCTCCTACAGGCAGCTTGATCCTGGCTAACTGCAAGGACTCTCTACAGAATATTTCATCATGATTCCCAAAAATGGTGAATCAGGATTTCTTCTGGACTTCCATATATATTAGGTTTCTTTCCCACTCTCCACAGATACACTTTTCATCTGCTTCTCAGTTCATTCCTGTTACTTTTTAAAAGTAATCAGTCCCATGGGTATTTTAAGGGTCAAAAAGCACATTTTACACTGCAGCAGTCCTTTCTGAAGCATAAGAAATACTGTATATATCAGAAAATAGTACCAGCTTAATCGTCACCTGAGATCTGTTTTTTACTGTTGTTCTTATGTTTGGGAATGGTATAGATGGAAAGAAAATAGATCTTTTAATTCACAAATTTTAAGAAGGAGGAACTAAGACCAATTAATGAGCCCAACAGAAGTAATCTCACAACATGTGATATTGCAATATAGCAATTCAAGTTACTTGTGCCTAATTCCTTGATAAAAACTTGATACCGTTGCAAAACTGAGCTCCTCTTCTCCAAATGATTCAATTCGATACCTTTATTTTATTACACAAATGAAAAGTCATTTAACTTTGCACAGTACCTGTAAGGCTGAAAATATGGTGCGCTAAGACAGTGTCACATATTATTTCCACTTACATGTAAGCTCATTACTGGCTTCAAGTTTTCTTAAAGAATCACCCCAAGACATTTTTCAGTTCCCTTCTCAAAAGTTCTGGATCTGCAAGCCCATAATAATTTACCCGTAGAGATCTTGGGATCCAAGCAGAATGCTGAAAAATTTCTAATTACTTATTAACATATTTATGGCTACCTTATCTGCCTGTTCAACTTGGCAGCCTCCTATTTTTGTCAGGATCCTTCTAGGAAATGGTATTTATGAGATCGCAAGGGTTCTCCCTTATGGCACTGACTGTCAAAGGCACAGGTTAGAAGAGGTCACACAGCCCCTCTGCACCACTGTGATTTCATCTGAAGCTTACACCCTTAGTTGTCCCAGGTACAGTTTTCCTCAGTGCTTTTACAGATTTTTTCCCAAACACAGAATGCTTCACTGCCTTTTCTTACCAAATCACTCCCGCATTTATCGTCTCGTCTCTTTAAAAATCCCTTATCTGTAAGTGAATAGCTATCTTATTTTGCCTTATCTATCACATAATACTACAGCTGGCAAAAATGTTTGTTCAGGTGTCTTTCTGTCACTGAGTATGGACCAGTTATAGACATCAGTAAAATGCTACTATAGTTCCATGACGTTGCTGCATGCAATGTGTTTACTACACTGACAAACGGTCAGTGTATTCATCCAAGTGAACTCAAGATTTGTTTGACTAGCTTTTTTTTTTTTTCTTTTACTTGCTTTAACCTAAATATTTAATGCTATGGGATCTGCAGATATGGGGCTCCGTGCCAAGTTTGGCAATGCAGCAAATGTGGATGAGAACTATTACAAAGCCATGGAGAGCTCTGTATATAAAACGATGTCAGGATCAGTTGCAGTAATCAATGGATTTTTTTTTTTCCTTTTGCTTCAGTGCTCAATCCAACATCTGTTCTATCCCCTAGCAGAGGAGTGTTTTTTTGAAAAGGATCATTATATATTCAGTGTTATTTAAAAATCTGTACTGTTGTACACAATAGTGTGTTAGTTAACACACTGACTGAGTTGGTCTGGATTTTGGAATTTCTCCATGACGTGAACATGTGTATGCACAATTTCTGGGGCTTAATCTCATTTCTACAGAAGACAAATTCTGCTGAACTCTACAAAAGTTTTGCATTGTTAAACCTTCTTGTGTTTCCATGTCAGCTTTGGAAATATTCTAACAAGAATACCATAATTCAGATTACATATCGTATTATTATTATGTAGAAAGAAAAAAAGCCCAATAAAACCATTTTTTTTTATTTCTGTTAAAAAAACATGTAGGTATTGTACAAGAATAATAGATATGTTATTTTCTTTATTTCTAAGGTACTAGACTGAGTAATCCTAGATTTACACATTAGGAAAACTGTTAAGTATAGTCTGTCAAGAGTATGAAAACCATCGTGACTATACTGTCAACAGCTTAACTTTGTGCCATTTTCTATTCCTTCTACAGAAGTTGTCATGGAAATTAAAAAGGGAAACATCAAGTGTCTTAGATATTGGGTAAATTGC
>JAOXJM010000033.1:72834188-72856509 GCA_026413425.1 Tringa solitaria
AATGGTGTAGAATCCTACCTACTATTTAAAAACAATGTTTATCTTGGTATAGTGTGGAGAAGTTCACATTCTAATTGTGTATCATTCCCTTGGCAGCCCAGGGAAATCTCACTGTATATGTTTCCATCAAAAATAGAAAACAGGCCTACATTTTCCAGTCTCTCATCCGTCCTGGGGACTTCTGTCATGCAATAAAAGCACTAGATTGTAAATCACTTTCCATTTTCTTTTGCTCCTCAGTAATACATTGCTACAGACGTGAAAACTAAACATGCTTTATGCTTCTTGTGCTGCACAATATTTTGACTAAAGATTTTGGTGATACTGGCCAGAAAGGAGTCCTGAGCAAGAGACTAAAAGCCCAATATATACATATCCATTAGCCAACTGTATATGGGGAGAATAAGAATGATTTATTGTAAATCCAGCGTGCCACTGAATACCATTCCAAAGATAAATGAAGAGTTTTAAAGCAATTAAATGTGAAAGAGAGTCTCACAGCAGCAACATGAAAAAAGGAAATACAGTGTTATTGTGGCTGGGAGAAGCAAAGGAAAATAAACCCCCGCTGAAGTGATTTTATATAATGGTATAATTTCTTTATGGTTTTCAAAATAAGTAAAGGTAAGTTTACATTTGCCTTCTGAAAAGCGCAATCTAATCATATATCTATGATACAGTAATGACAGCTACAAGCCACTACATCTGTGGTTCCTCTCACCGAGGAAAAGTTCTGCATGAAAATAACTCTGCATTTAAATCGAAGTTGTTAGAAAGCTTTCAGTTTTCTTTGACAGAAGCCAGTAAAATACCTTGTATTGAGCTGGAGTACAAAATTACTAGTGAGAAAGAAGCTTGAGGATGTGAGTTTCCTTATTCTCCAGGGAATTAGAAAATTAAGAACAAACAGGTAAAGAAGCCACAGAGAACTACTAAATGCGTCAGTACACAAATGTGAAGAGATGGTACTTAGGAGGAAATTTTCCCATGCTGCTCTACAGATAAGGAGGTAGGTGTTTCAAAGCTTTCAAAAAAACACACTTAAATTTAGGGAACAAGGATTCATTTTTGCACCTAGCCAGCCACCTTCAGTGAAATCAATGTAAGCTGAGTCATGGTGGTTGAAACTTTAATGAGTTCACAAAAGTTACGATTTTCTCTCTGCAGAGTGACAAAATAATGGCTAAATGTTATATGGTGTTGAGGTTAGTCCTGATTTTAGCTTCATTTGAAATCAACTAGTATTTGAGCTCTTTTAGATCTTCATCCTTTAGGTCTTTCATCCTTCATCTCTGCTTTTAAATGAAACAAGTCTGATTTTGTAGCTACCATTGGATTTTACAGTGAAAATATTTTCTTAAATGTTTGGTCTTGTTAGTTTCTTAATGTATTGAAAAAATAAGTACACTTATATGAAAAGATGTTAAAATACCACTACCAGAAAATAACTCGTTTTCACATGTTTAAAGAAGACTGAGCACATTGACTGAGCACATTAACTGATCTAACTAAAGCTTATGCAAAAAAATAGTGAATGTGGCCTTTATTGCCTTTTAGAAGCAAAGATATTCTAATCCATTTGGTTTTCAAAGGCTATTTTTGTGCACAGTTGCTGTTTTTCAATCTGCAGGCTGCAGTATATAATGAGCTGCTATTGTGCATGTGAACAGTATTTTAAGTTGTTTCACCCACATAAATATTCTTGCCTTGTTTTTTACCTGTAGCCTAAAAGTGACAGGGATTAATAATGTAGCACTTTTAATATTTATTTTTAATTTCAGTGCAGAACACATAGTTGAAGCCTGTTAATAATCATGATAGTAAATGACTAAATAGAATTCTACTAAGGAGTACTGTAAGTTTGGGCAATTTTAGAGGTAATCTGTATTTTATTTCATTTATTTTTGGAAAGGGGGACATCAGCTTCACCTAGGCTTTCTGAAGTAAAATTCTGAAACATTTTATAAAAATATCTCTCCCTCTATCAAAATGGAATAATGAAATGTTTCACTCACCAAGTCCTGTCTGGGACTTTTCCCTGTGCCTGCTGGTGACATGATCGTCACCCTGGGAGCTTGATATGATTTTGTATATGCTGTATACTTTTTCCCCCCTTTTTTTCCTTTTCTTATTATTATTTATTATTTCATTATTTATTAATATTTTCATTAGTTTAGTTTTTCCTAAACTCATAAATCTCTTTTATCTCTTCCTTTCCTCTCTTTTTCTTAGAGGGGGGAAGGAAGGGGCCATCTATTGTTCTGGTTGGTCAATCCAGTCAAAACCAGGACATACCCACACCAGATCCTACAGTAACACAACTTCAATCAGGAGATTCTACCTGCTGGGTGCAAGGATAACCAATATGATGATACAAGGAGCCAGAACAGCCCTAGCATGTCTTTCAGAACCAATGATTAGCTTTTGATTTCCAATTCCTTCAGAGTCTCGATGTTTCAGTTAGAGAAAGAATTCACCAGAGTTTTGGAAAAGAGCAGCATGGTGGAACGCAAAACTTTTTTCAGCTTTGGACTGATTGTGTCTCTGAATCCTTGTGGAGGTTGCCAGATTTATCTTTACAGACTTGAAAAAGGAGTAATCTGCAACAGGGTTTTTAGAGTCGGATGCAAAAATCACTTTGTGAAATTACACCTGCTGAATATTGTAGAACTCGTATAGGTGAGTCAAGTAGTTAAGTCACGCATAAGCGCTCTGTGCTCTCGGTTAATCTCATGATTTTTCTACCTCTTGTTTTAAATTGTGGTTTCATAATAATTTACACTCTTTTCCAGATCTAAGTTGCTGCATTCTGCATTATCTGTCTTACTTTTCTGAAACTCCCCATTCTGGGCTTTATCTATGTAGTGTAATGTAAATTTAAAATGTTACACTTAAAGGAAAAAGTTTGAAACCAATTTTTATGTTAGCTCTATATAAGCACATCATCACATAGCCTAAAATATCCTCTCTAAAATTAACTGACACATTGCAGTAAATTGTTCTCTTGGTGGGCAGAAACGAGTTCTATTAAAGCTAATGAAAATTGCACATCTGTGGCACAAGACCATATCTACAGAAGAGAAGCAGTATGTGGAATAACTTACTTTCAAATTTAAGCTTGATGACTGAACTCCTTCTACTAGGGAGGGAAGCTCATCAGACTTGCAAGAGCTCTGAAAAATATTGGTACTCTGACAAATTTTGAATCAGTAGCCTGGTTAAAATAGCGAGCAAATCAAATTTACTAAAGAATTAGATTATGTTAGCATGGCTGAAGTCTGACACATACTTCATATATACATATATTTTTAATTTAAAATAATCTGAACAAGTTGTACCCAGTCTTCATAAAGTAGAATGACATCATTAAGTCTCTGGTTTCAACACGTCAAGAGGTACTTTAGACACATTACATGCACATAAAATGATGGTTTGTAATTGTAAAAGAAGGGCAGGGAACCCTTTAGTAATATTAAGATCTGCGCTCTCATTAAGGAGGTGTAGCCTTGGTACAATAGAAGATGGATTTACTAGTGGAGCTGAGCCAAATATTTGTGTTTCACTACATAACTCTTTTTTGCTACCTTTTCCAGAAAGGAAAACCAGGAATTAATGGAACTGGGTGGAGAACAACAAACTCCTCCAGTCAAATATTGACTGTGGTTTTTTTTTTACTGTGATTTTTTCTCTTGTCAAGGAATAAAAATTCAATGATGCCTTTAGTATAACCATTATTTTTGTGATGGTTTTGTTTAATACAAATGGATTCCTGTCATTCTGTGGGACCTGTTCCTGGCAGGTATATTTATATTACAAAAATATGCTTCTCCCCACCCACCTCATGATATTATATATAGTGCTCAAGCCATCTCCATTGTTTTTCTCGTACTCCAAGGTTAACTCAGGAGTCTTTGTAATGGCTGAAGCACTGTTTTAGCCAGATAGAGGGATGAACTTAGAACCTATGACTGGACCTTGAATTAAGTTCTGGACTTCTGAAGAATAAATTTACAACTCAGAGATTAATTGTGGCCTAAGATGACTTGTAAAATTAAGGAAAGCCAGTACATTTATTCACAATGAGATAAACGTTCCTCTTACTTTAAGCCTCAACAAACAGAGAGCTTATGACAAATGACACAAAAAATATTCTTCCTGACAGTGCCCAGAGACAGCTTTCTGAATACAGGATTTCTTTATTACTGTCTATTCTCTTATTCATGATTACCTTATCTGCAATTTTCCTAGTTTGGTATCCTCTTGGGGACCAAGCTTCTAACTTTGGCACAGGTCATAATTCACCACTGAATATTCCTGTCATTAAGATTTCCTTTGCCAAGGTTGCTCACACATGGTTTTTCAGCAAAAAACTTATAGTCCCTTTCCTTGAATAGCAGAAGTGAGCCACTTAAAAGATGTTTCTCCTTCCCTCTGGCATTATTCTAGCTGTTTGATCCCTTGACTGTAGGATATACATAATTAAGTTCAGTACAGCAGAAACAATGTTTGAGGTCAATCTGCAGGTCGCTTATTTTCAGTCTTTCAGCAACAACTTCTGGCACCCTAATATAACTACCCAGCTCAAAGAAGTGCAATTACCTATTTCTCTTCAAATCACAAGGTATCTCAGCATAAACTGCATGCAAGTACTCTTTTTTAAGAAGTACTCTTTTAAAAAGTACTCTTTTTTTAAGAGAAAGAAGACTGAAATACAATGAAAAGAGAATAGATGCATAACATAAGGAACTTATGTTATTTTTTCCATAGTAGCTTTTATATTACCTTTTTCTATGTCTTTTCTGCTCATATAATGAGACAAGTTTGATGAGACTGTATTTGTTTCCATAGTCAGTCATTCTGGGATTGTTTTTTGACTGTGGGAAAATGGGAATAAAAGAAGTATACTTTGACTGGAATAGTGGGGTTTGGTTTTTCACTTGTGTGTTTTTTTATTATTCAGTTCTTAGAAATTTGGTTAAATTTTTAAGAGTAACCATGAAGTTTCAGAGTATAAATCTTATTGAAAGTAAACAGTATTCAAGCATTTACATTTTAAAATCACTTTTAGAACCAGAAGTTAGACTCCAAAGTCTTGTAAGTGCTTTTTATATTTTACTACCTGTCTCTTCTGCAATAGTAAAGAAGCTTAACCACAATTATTCAGTACAGCATTTATTAGCAATCCAGTAGAAATACTTTCAGACATTTAAAAAAAAAGTCCATTAAATTTTCTAGTAACTTTTCAATTTAAATCAAAATCATTATTAAACAAGTATTTGGGCTTTCTGATAACTCATCATTTTATATATGAATACAAATACCAAGGACACTTGAATGATGACTTTGTGTTACATGCTCAAGATATGGGAAAAAAAGGTGTGTCTCCAAAAGAAACACACAGTCCAGAATTAAAATCTTGGATTCTGAATGCTATAATAAATCAGTTCTGTCTCTCACAGTGTCCTGAATAAGACCACTGTTTATCTTTTCAATAGTCTTGTGCTTTACTACATCAACTTGGAAACTTAGGAAACCCTACAGATGTCATTTATGATAGAATATATATAAAAATATAATGTATAGTGAATAGTAAATAATTAATTTAGAGTATGATCAGTATGTAATTATAGTATATAATACATAGTGTACAGTATAGCTATATGGTAAAAATATTTATAATATAGAATAAATGGCATATAATATTATAATTTATTATTATTATTATTATATTATATGTAACAGTCAGACTTATACTTGAAAACCAGAAGTCATTTATATTTATAGCTTTTGATCAGGCTCACAAACTAAACATAGGCATTACACTGTTTGATATTATACCGGGCAAGATAAATCTCCATTGGTGGAGGAAATTTAGCTGCAGTAGAGTCTTTAACAACTATTGTTTCACCTTTCTCTTTGGTTGAAACTCCTGGAACGTCAGTGTTAGAACTGGCTTTCAATAGGGAAAAGCTGTTATCTATTGAAAAAGATTTGCCTGATCACACCACTTTTCTGTTCCTCTTTTTTTGCCCTGAGCTTAAGTGGAAGAAAAGGAATTGTCTGGAAGAAAGTTACAGAACAAAGTAAATTTCAGATTTCTGTAACATGTCATGGCTGCTTTCCATCTGGCTACAGATCATGAATCTACCAATAAAGTTGGACAAGTTGTTTCTAGAGATCTTTTCATGACCATAATTTGCTGTTTTCACCACTGTAGTATTTCATTAAAAAAAAACCCCGAGACTTCTGAAGGTGTTCCCATACTGATGACTGCATAGGTAAAGTGTATTTTTTTCATCAATACCTACAATGAGGTAGGGATACAAATTAATTATTTTGAATAACAAAGTGCATATAGTTTAAATGCTCAAATGAACCAAAAAAGAATATGCAAAAGCTCATAAATTGTCACTTGGATATCCAAATCAAATGTCTGAGCATGCAAACAAGAGAGTAGTAGCTTTCTGATTTTTCCCTTACTCATTCTTACAGACCTCTTATCCTTGGTGTTCTTCATATTTATCCTTCATGAAATATTGTTATGCCAGTCTTTCAGGGCTCTAATTATGTTCTTTATTCTTCATTATGAAGTTAGATAAAAGGCAAAAAACCTTACCTTATAATTTAACATATTATAGCAGTGGGTTTATTTACTGCGGTGATAAATACCTGAACAATAATGACAATGCTTAAAAAATCCCTTGAATCATGAGGTCTCATCTTATTTTGTATGATTTTATTTACCTGTGTCAAATGTACAGACATTATTATTATTATTATGGTTGAAATATTATACTCTGCTAGTAGTATTTTAACAGGTGAAAAGAAACAACTGTGTTCTTAACTGTAATTGACTGTTCTTTGCAACAGTATTCAATTGAGTAAAATTTATCTTGTGGGGTTTTCCAAGCTATAATCAGAGATATTTCTTCAGTACAAAAAAATTGTATTTCACAATTGGTTTGTTAATGTCAACAGTTTGTATTTATCCCTTCTGGCTATCTTGATATATTAAAACAAACAAAAAAAAAAAGGTCGTGTCTTTTGAAATCAATACAAATTTTGCTATCCTTCAAAGGAGAAGGATAATGGCCTCAGTGATCCAGTTTCTGTTCTTAGTGGCGCTGATATAAATCAAAAGTAACTCAAAGTAAATCCAGTGTAATTAAAATACGCATAGGGCTTTACATGTTTAAACATCTTTAATACTTAAGAATCTCCTCCACATATCTTGCTGAGTTATGATTTTGAAATCTGTGGGGGATTCTGACTGATTTTACATCTTCTATGTCAAAATGACTTTGAAAAAGCTAAATATCTCTTTAAATGGGACTAAGTAGGCTGTGACACTTAAAAAAAATGAATCTGATACTAAGTACCAACCTCTGTTTTATTCTGTTCTTGATAAGGGGTTTACTGACTATCCAGATACTCGTCTGAAACATTGGTCATGAGCATTTGTGTTTTTCATGGGGTACAGAAAAAGCTAAGCCATATAAAGAAACTCTTTTGCTTTACTCTTAGTAATCTCCTCATCTCTGCAAGTTGTGAGGAGTGCAGATGGAGTAGCAGATGCAGTCGGTCTATGAAGAAGAAAAAGGTGTTTCAGCACTAGTTAGCATCAGTCTGAAGCATTGAGAGAGGCCTCTCTTCAAGATGTTTGAAGGTTTAAAATAGGCATTGAAGAGGAACAGAAAAGTGTCTATAGTCTAGCACTTTGGCAGCTCATCAGATGTTTGTGTTCACATGCAAGATAAGTTCCATGAAAATATTTCAGGGTATTTCTTCTTTACTCATATTTTTGCAGCGAAGCTCTGTCACAGACTTTAAAATACCATTGTTACCCTTTGGTATCCCTTAGATTCCATTTTTTTGCCTTTTGTTTATTCTTAGACTTTCTAAATCTCACTATTTTCCTTTTTAGGTTCTGACATTACTCAGTGAAGATGAACACTCTCCCATGATGCGATGCCTTCACTATAAGCAAAAGGTACCCAGAGTCACACAAGATTTGACTTATAGTCAATGGCCATTAGGGAAGATTTCTCCACCTTATTTTTAAAATAGTGACATTGTTGGGATGTTGCCTTCCAAGCCAAGCTGAAAAACTATCAACTTGTAGAAAGAGTAAGCATGGGAATGGGAGGATGACAGGCAGGTCCTGCTGGTCATTAGTGATGAATGTTACCTTACTTAAAAATTAATATTGACTTTCCCTGAAGTACAACTCAGGAATATGTATATCTGGTTATAAATGTTTTTTGCAAACTTCTTCCAACTTTTTTTTTTTTTTTTACTATCAAAGACAGTTGTTTATTCTCTTTCACTATATCTGTTTCTGTATTTATACATTATCCCTTTCCTTCTTATTCTTGCCTGAGAGTTTTTCCCTCTTTTTCCTCCAGTATTATGGAATGCTAATGCCATCTCCACAAGAAAATACTTGGAGAAAAGCTGCTCTTACAAACACCTTCATGTATTACTCTGAATTTTTACAACTTGTCAAGCATTTTAGTTCATTTTCTGCTGATAGTGTACAAATGTCTGCCAAAAAAACATTCTTTGTGCGTTCAGTAATGATAAATTTGGATTCCAGTCTTTCAAACTCAAACTCATGCTAAAAATAAGCCGAGTGAACATCTGTGACAAGCAGGTAATTTTTAATAATATCAGACAGTTCCTTTCTGTGGAGAATTACTACTCTCTCATCTCTAATCAACCTTCTCTGCTGTAACAGCAGCTGCCAATTAGGGATGTTGTCTCTTGGCAGAGTGCTCAACCCACACTTAATTTATTTTAAATGTGTTGTGTTTCTCCCTGGAAGGTGAGGGGTATTTTTCAGTATTTTATGCCATCAGAGGATCATGTCATGTTATACAAAGTGGTGAGATACTCTCAGATCACAGTGGAGTACTTACAGATTCAAGCAGAGTTTCTCAGGGGACAAATCCTCTCATCTCAGCTCCTGACAATGTTAAAGAAAGAAGAATATTTAATTTTCCTTTCTTCTTATGTAGCAAAGCCCAAGCTCTGTTCGGTAGAAAGACCCTTACTGATTTCAATGAGAACTTTTTGCCTGATATTACTAAACATATTGATCTAAAAGTTAGCTGCCAAGTCTAAGCTCATGTGTTAGCTCCCCAGTAAATAAAAAAAAAAAAATAAAAAGAGGATAATCCTGTGGAGAATCATCCTAATTTAGACTAAAAAGTTTGAGGGGGTGAATCTATTAATGTAAATACACCTTATTTTGTTGCTGTTGAATTTTAGCTGTATATTTTAGAGAATATAAAAACAAGTCTTAGAATATTTAGACCACATTCTATTGAATATCTTCCTTTTGCCTGCAACACTCTTTTTCCACATGCAACGGCACGTATACAAATTCATCATAATAAATTTTAAGAAATCATTGAAGCTTTGGAGATTTGATACAAACTGAAATAAATAGTGCTGGGGGTAATAACGTTAGGCAATTTTAAGGTCTGTCTTATGTTGATCAGATATTAAAACTGTTGCCAAGAAGGAACCCCTCTCCTCCTTGTGATTCTTTCATTTAATAACTCTTTGAAATTTGTTATTCAAAAGCAAGCTAAAACTTAGACATGGTGAATAACTTGATAATCACACTGACAGAGACCAACAGGTACAAAGATGTTTTTTTTTTTCTTCTAGCTTCCTTTAGTGATGTAAGAAACTGAATGGTTAAATAACAACCCTTGCTACCTGCATAACTGGCCATTAAAATTGGCCTGTAAATCAGGCAGTATGTTCCTAATCTTCACAAAGTATGAAGCTTGAAAAGACTATCAACCAATACCTAAAGAGACCGTACAGTTCTCATGCTATTTTGATTCTAGACTTTTGTTTGGCTTAAGAACCACATTCATGGCTGCAAGAATGTCTGGATAATTAAGAGACTTGGAAAAAAATCTCATCTCCTGGGAGTTTAAACAGTATTTAGCTTGTCTTATTTTGTTGATGAGAATAAAGAACAAAAGAGAAAAACTCATAGCAAGAACAGTATAAAACAGAGGTATTTAAACACCCCCAAAATTAACTTATGCCTTGAACCTTAATTTAGAAAACTGTGAGGTTTTGATTTTTTTACATAAAGTTAGATCTGATTGATTCTATTGCTAATTGATGGATTACTAGATTTTCCTCACAATCTGCAGAATTAGCAGCTTGACAAACTACGTAATTTTTTTTTGTATAAATAAATATATGTAAGCATGTGCACACATACATAAGTACATAAAATGTGGTTAAATTTCCCCTTCCCTGAAAAAAAAGTGCAAAACCATTACAGAGCGTATGTTAAAGCTTTATAGTACTTTTGCAGTATTCTCATTCAAGCCTCTATCAGACAATGTAATGCATTGCATTACATAAGCATAATCACTTCATTAATTGGGTAGTATATAGGCTTTGTACCTATTCTAAAGAGATACAAATAGGAAGAATAAAAGAGGGAAAGAGAAGCAATGAGAAATAACTGAATGTGAAGAAACAAAATGCAGAGGAAACATAGAAGAGGAAAAAAATGGGAGGGAGAAAGGTGAAAAAAAAGCATATGGAAATTTTGGCTTTTAACAAAATGATGGATAAGTGTTGAAATAGTTTCTCTTCAAGCTGTATCATTTCCTGGAAATGCCACAAGGCATAGGCATGGTTATCAAGATGATAGATCTTTTCTTCCCCTAGGCTTGAAGCAAGAACATTTTGTTTCACGGGACACACTGATCTTTTGGAATTTCACTGTGGCTGTTGATGCTTTCCTCTTCTATTTAGTGGAGACTTGCATTTTATCACACAGTCTTGTTCCTGGAAAATATTTTCCTCTATCGGTTCTTAAATTATATCGTAGTAGTATAGTCTGGTTTGGTTTTGTGCTGTAATGTAGTGTTAATAATATGAGGGTGTTTATTTACTGCTGAGCAGGGCTTACACAGCAACAAAGGCCTTTTCTACTCCTCACACTGTCCCACCAGTGAGTGGGCTGGGGGGGGCACAAGGAGTCAGGAGGGAAAACAGCCGGGACAGCTGACAGCTCTGCCCCTTCATCCTGTCTCCTTCTTCCTTGTGTTTGCTGCATGGCTCTGTCTTCAGCAGCCCGCAGTGATGGCATAGTCTTGCTGTGATCAGAGGAAAATAATGTAGTACATATGTACGTGCACACATACACACTCACCCACAAATATACATATAATATGTAGGGAGTGATTGACCCTCAGCAATTTATCAGATTCTAGGATTCAAAAAAAAATGAGCTATTGACTTTTTGTTCCAATACAGGACAGGAAAAAACACTTGAAATATCAAAAATGCCCCTAGGACAGAAACAAATATTTCCTGCTCAGCTCCAGACTTTCTTCCTGTTCCTTCCTTTCCTTAAGTGAACCTCTTTGTGCACCACTCTCAGAAAAATTGCAGTGACCTGCAGTTACTGTGTATTTGACCTTCTCTTTGAACTCTTGTAGGGATGTTACCAAATAGAAAAATGGTTCAGTAACTAGTGATGTTTCCAACAGATTCCTCCTTAAGAGTATTTGAGATTAAACCCACCATTTAAAAAAATTAGAAATACTTTCCCAGTGACCCTCAGAAATTTGTTCTGTTGGAGTCATTATGTACAGAAATTTCCAGGTTGTCACCTAATCCATTCCAAAAGTCCAGCAAAGCTCTCCGAGAGGCTACAGTAGAAAGTACATTACCAATAGAAACAGTTTATTTTTCTTTCCTTTTTCAGCAGATCTACATTCTTGTTTAAACGCTCTCCATATTCAGAAGGTTAATTTTTTTTGGGGAAAAAAAGGTTGCAACAATATTTTTGTAAGTAAATCAAAGTGGTAGAGATGAGAAAAATGCGTAGTAGCTCAGCTTCACACCAACAGGCTTTGGGGTTTTTTTTTTGTTTGTTTTGTTTTGTTTTGTTTTTTAACTGAAACATACTAGCTGTAAAGTCTGTGGCCACACAGCATCTACAGACTTAAAGGTAAGCTTTCATTTGGCTGCAGACAGATTCCATAATCTAGACCTAGTTGGGAGGAATGGTGTCCCCAGGCTTTAAAAAAAAGTATTCCATGTGATAACTATAGCACCTCTGAGTTCAGCAAAGTATCTGTCTCTGTCCTCATAATCCCTTCTTTTTCCCCTGTCGTTGTTCTAATTTATCAGAATTTGGCTGCTAAAAATTGCCAAATAATTTATATAAACCGATCATGTTCCCAAGCCACAGTGTGAAATTCCTGTAAAGAGGACACAGCACAGATGCAACAGCACCATTGATTCCACTTGATGACAGAGGACTGGGCAATGGATATACCCAATGGATTGAGATTCACAACAGCACCCCCATTTTCACAATCCAAATTCTTATCAATACTTTCATTTATAATTTCCAATTTTCTCTACTGAAAAAAGAAAATGTTGTTTTATGGATGCTGGACTGCAGCAAAGTTATTTTCCTAAAAGCTTCCAGCACTGAAAATAAGTGATGTCATTTCCCCCCTCCCCCCCAAATTACAAATTCAATAAATAAACAAGAAAACATTCAATAAAAAAAAATATTTACGAAGATGAGATGTTTGTGGCGCTTTATTTCACAGTTCAGTCACCAGGCAACTGCATACTTCAGATATTGGGATTAGAACTCTCACAGTTTGACACCAAAATTTGGACTGCTAACCAGAGGAGGAGACATCTATTTCCATAAGGTGGACTAATCAAGAAAACTGCTCTGTATGAGGTAGTCTGACATAGGTGTACTAAAATAAAGAGTAGTGGTCCACGTTCATCCATCATATAAAAGTCAACCTTCATGAGACAGGCTCGCTGATTGAAAAAGGATCTTTTTTTATGCCTTACAAAGTTTTCATTTAGAGTTTATAGCTTTTATTTCTCACCTTCTCTGTGTGAACTTGTCATCTCTTTCATGGCAGGTAAATCACTGAAGAATAATGGATGTGAAGTTGCTCACAGGTAGGCTGCATTTTGTGACTTGTATCCAGTGAAATACCCTGTATATAATTAGATTAAAATTTAATTTTTAGTCACCTTTTAGAATCATATATACTACCTTTTTCTTTCCCTGAGATGTGACCAAAAAAGTAAACATTTTTACACCTAAATTCTTTGATACACCCAAAAATAAGGCCTGCAAAAGCAGATGCGTCTCCTCTTCCACCAGAGAAGTTAGAAAGGCAAGGTTTGATGGCCCCATGAAATAACAATTCAGACTAGAAGTATTACTTGAAGTCCTGCGAGTAGGAGTGTATTATTAGAGGTGGTCTTTGAATGAACAGCTCACTCCAGGCAACATATCATTATTCAGACTGATTGAATGTAGCCTCTGTCAGACTGAAGACACTGAAAAGGTGGTGGAGCAACATCAAGTTGCTCAACAATAGTGTGACGCAATTCTACGTATCGTCTGTTCGCCGTGTGGTATCATATTCTTTCCCTGGCAAAATATATGAGCTAAGCAAGATTATTAGGTCAAAATTTAGAACTTGGGTGGGAGGGTTCAGGTAAGAGTTTGTCATCATATTTCTCAACTGGAGAATTCTTATTCTGGGCAATTTTTACCTCAGGGACCAGGAAGAGACATCACAAAAATCACCAGTTGAATCACTATTTGAAGCGAAAGATTGGGAATAAAATATAAAGCTATTTCATGCTTTGTCTGATTAAAAATGCATTTCACAGTTATAATACAGTGCAACTCTGCGCACCTATGTAGTACTACCATTGTGCAAAGAATATCAAATCACTTGGTGTGATTGTTTAGCATTTTAGTACTTGATCCAAAATTATATGGTACTATTAAATTATTCATATTTTCCTTGGAGGTTTTTTAAATTTTTGAGTTCTTTGAAAGAAGCAAAATATGACCATAACTGTAGTAAGTTTTAAAAGATAAAATAATAAAGTTTGCATTTCAGTCAGTGATTGTATCTAATTTTATGCATCCTTCAAAAAATATATGCATCCTTTAAAGATGCCCTTTAAAAATAAATACCTCAGCTAAATTCTTAACTGAATTGAAATTGTTGAAGTAAATACTTTGTTATGTCTTGGTGTAAAGAATGACAAGAAATGCCATCGATGCTGCAGCTGCTGTTTCTTAAATTGCTTCTTGGGAGTGAAATCCTGGCTTTTCGGTATGATTCGTAAAAAAAATTCAAGCCTTTTAAATGAACAATTTTAAATCTCGAACTACAGTATCCTTTTTTTCAGATAGTTTCAATAGAATAATGGAAAAGTTTAAAATTAAATATGTGTAACAAAAATAATAACTGATGTCACGGTGAGAGGCCATTGACCAGGGATAACTTGTTCTAGGCTGTGAAATACCACTCATACATCCAACTGGGACAAGAGAAGAAACACTGATCCAACAGAAAAATCTTCCTAAAAACCTACCTGCTTGTACTAATTTATTTTCAGCAGCCACAAAGTATTACTTAAACAAAAGGTTTTATTTTGCCATTTAAAAATATTACAAGTCTGTGAGCACAGTTCAGTCCCATGTCAAGTGTAAGTCCTTTTATTTCCACAGAATACTGTTTTGAATTGATTTCAGAAGTTACAGGTCTTACACATGACTTGGTTTTGCTGGGGGTTTTTTATTTATTTATTTATTTTTTACTCTGCCAAGATCAAGAAGAAAATACAGGTTAAAAAAAAAAAGGAACATTTTGAGTACTTCCAAAACCTTGTTTTACAACGTTCCTCAGGTTTATGAGTGGTGATATCACTGTAGCTTAGAAGACCTAATATCACAAATTTTATCATTTTTATTATGTATGACTGTGGTGCAACAGATCTTATGACAGGTGTTCAAAAGTGGCTACCTCCTACATCTGTGAGCCACAGGGCTTAAAAGGTGCTTTGATGAATTAATTGTTTATGTATTAAGTAAACAGCATGTACAAATAGCTTTTCAATCTCAAACTCCAGTTACAGGTTGACTTCAGGGAAATCTTTCTCTATGTGAGGCATACAGTATATTATATATGTATATTATGAACAATTCCTTTCTGCTGGAAACAAAGATAGGTTTTTTTATAGTGATTGCCAGATGATTATTTGTTGAAGTTAACTATGGTCTGATGGGAGACTAGGAAGTTTATGAGGGAGAAGGAAACTGTCCCTTGACCCTCCTGTTCTTTCCATGAAAGTATAAATCATCAAACACAACTCCCATCTTAGTCCAAGTGAAGGACTAAACTCAATATTTTAGATTACTGAGCTTGACGATATTATTAGTCAGATTCAACTAGGATATTTTTATCTGGATGAGATTTACTATATATAAGGCTTACACCCTATTTGAATCTGACCCTAAGCTTTGTTCTAAAGCTTGGGCTTTATGCAGAGCTGATTTTCATCCATTTTTATGCCATTGCAAACCATTACTCATGTTGGCTGAATGAACAATTTTATAGACATATTCATATCCACAGGTTTCTTATGCAAATTGCTGACAGTGGGAACATCCACTGAATAGTCAAAACTCAAGCTGTATGAACAGCTGCCTAAGTCACCTTGCAGTGTTCTGTTCCCTGACCATTTCATCAAATCTCTACAACGAAGAGGAAATGCTTGTGAAGAAAAAAAGATTACCAAATCCTTCAGGGAGTAAAATAGAACACATAGAAGGGAGTTATGTAAGATGAGTGAGTATAAATACATATATTTAGGGCACTTAAAATCTTTTCAGTTCCTCTGTACAATGTAGTTGCCTGCGCTTTTAAGCCTCGGGGATAAATTCTAAGGTCTATTAACTGGGTTTATTGACAAGCTTCTAATTTTACCTTTTCTGTTTCTTCCATCCAATTTCCGCCGGCAAACTGTACTTATTTAAAACTGGAGTTATGGAGGGAACAGGTGGTGCTTGAGAAATTCCAGCAGGAATTTACTTCTCCATCTCTGTTTGGCACATGAATACATACACTCTGCAGGGGAAAAAAAAACAAAGATGTCTCAAAAAACTTTTGTGTTAATGTACCTACATCAAAGTTCATAGACAAATAAGGAGAATGCATATATGAAAAGAAATGCATTAACCTTTTCATATAATTTGTTTAGCATAAGACTAAGTCCACTATTAAATAATATACAGTCCCATCAATCAAAAACTTCTTAAACAGAGTAGCTTTGTCCTATGCGCTGAAAGGGGAAATTCAAATTCACAATCTCTCAACCAAACCCACTTGGCTCTTACTTCTTAAATGTGCAAATCTGGGGATCTTTACCTCAAGCACCTCTACTGAATGAACTGTAAAGGGAGAAAAAAGGGAGGATGCATTTATGCAATACTCTACAGATCGGCATTTAAACATATCCTTAACCCAGGGCAGGCCTATGGCAACTCTGTCACTGTGAAAGCCACCCTTTTGTACTCCTTTTAAGCATCTTTTCATTCAAAATGTCCTCATCCATTCAAGGATTGTAAATTCTAGTGGGAAGCTCCTAATATGCGTGCTTTTAATTGCTGAAATTGGCATTGGTATGTGATTCAGCTGCAATGTTGTAAAATGATGTGCAGTTATACAGAAGTGCCATATCATTTGGGGAAGCAACTCCTCGGCGTGCAAGGAAGGCACTATCTCAGCACAGAAAAACAATCATGCCCTTTTTTTCCTACTCCACATTTCAACACCACTTACTGGAGAGAGGTTGTTTTCCGCTGTCATGTCTTTCTTGGAAGTTATATCATTACATACTTTCAGACATTTAAAAAAAACCCACAACACCGATTACAATTCAGTCAGTGGTGTTTCATGGGCACTAAAAATGCCAAATGAAACTGGTAATGAGACCGCTCAATTCAAGTGCCCTTATCTTTGTTCGTTTCTGATTTTTACAGCCAAGTAACAGTGAAGTCTGGCCTTTTAAATACCCTTTCTGTATGCATCCTGTGAAACAGCACTGCCCAGATTTAGTGAAGTGCAGTCTGCTAAATTGCAGTAAATGACTGAAATTTTACTTCAGTAGATTTTATTTTTTTTAACAGAGCAGCTTAGTGTTGATTCACCCTGTTGTGCTGTCAGCTCAGAAAGTTACAAAATCTTGAAGATGAATTCTTTCACCCAGTCCCATCACTCTCCCATGTCTTTCATTCCTAAACTGCAAGAAAGATCCTTGGGGAGGGAGATTTCTGGACCACTGCTGCTCTGTTTTTCCCCAGCACAGCAGCATTCCATCCACCTGTAAATGCAAAACACTGCCCCAAATTAAAATCTTAGTTCAGCCTCAAACTGCAGATGAGTCTGAATTTTAGCCTCGAACATGTTTTGTCCTTTTTATCTGCTGAGGTTGCCAGACTGGCTCCACTACTTATGTTATGATCAGCAGTAGCAGAAGAGCAGGTTCCACCTCTGCAGAGTAATTCATGCTGCAGAACGTGTGAGAGGGACATTGGCTCATTGGAGATAAGCAGACAGAGAGGAAAAAGCAAAAGGGATAGGATGGCAACCAGGGACCCACCCAAGTGAGTTGGTTTTTGTGGTAGAAAGTAATAAGATTAGACATAAAAATCACATTACAGTAAAACATGGGTCTCATTACTATAATCTGCTGCTTAACTTTACTGTATTACCCTCAACGTTTTCCTCTCCTGGTCATTTAACCACTTTTTTCCCCTGATCAAATATTTTTGCTGGCTGGCTGTAACTTTCCACAACATCATAAAGCTCCTGGGACCTCTCCATGGTTTAGGACAGCTTCATGTTCTCTACAGCTCTGAAGGCATATTTTCTCCTTCTCTTCTACTTTCCTTTCCACCGCTGATTGGATATAGTGGTGAATAATATATTTTATTCTCCAGAAGACATTACTGTAATACTGAACTGAATGTAGCTGATCAACTACAGAAGGGAAAAGTTATTGCTCAAACACAAAAGGAGTTGAAAAATTGTTTAAATTGTTCCAACAGAGTAACATATCAGTATTGTGTGATTACTCCAGCTCTCTGCTCAGCTACTTACTTCAATCTCCATCTGTTTTTCATATTTTGTTGTTGGTTTATTTTTATTTTTTTTTATTTTTTTTCTTCTTGAACATACTCCACGATAGTCCTGATGTGTGGAATGACTATCAGCAGTGTATTTGCTACCTTTCTGCTTAAAGCTTACTACTGCAAAAAGTCATTTACCAGCAACTCTGCAGGATGATCTCTGCAAGGAAAATTAGCTTGCAGTGAACTTCATGGCTAAACTGCCACCTGTACAAAGGCAGAGTAATTTACAGCTAGATTATGTACCTTAAAGTTACTGTGCAGTCACTGAGATACTGTCACATCCCCGTTTTTCTCAGTGGGAAATAAAATCTTGTAAGGTTTTTCCCTTTTATTTTTTGCTGATTTTTATGAACCCAATATTTTCCATGTCCTTAGCTCTTTTGTTTTATTCTTGCACAACCAGCCCTGGGGAAACTTCTGAGTTTCACAGAGCGTTTCTCAGCGGATCATAATGCACACCTTATGTTGAAGAATTGCTAAAACATAACTGATAATATCCAGAAATCTGAAAAAAGGATGCAGAGACATGGCTGCCACTCAGGGAGCAGCATTCAGAGGGGATCCCCAGAGTTTGTAAATCAGGATAGCTGGGCTGTTATCAACAGTTACTTTCCTTTATACCAGCTGAGGTGATGGTTAGCTCTCTTTTGGCTCAATTAGCCTTTGCGCTATTCCGCTGGGATCCTTGACCTTCTGTCTTAGTTTCATGGGTATCTTTGTGTTTACGCTCTTCATACCATCTGCTGTTTATGGAATGACTCATTAATGAGATCCTTCTACATGCAAGAGCAGGAAACCTTTTCTCAGAAGCAGAAGCACTTTATTTTCTCTGTGTCAAACCCTCTCTGCAGAACCCTCTGCTACTGTGATGAGCTGTGTTAATGTACTAAAACTACTGGCTACACCCCCACCCCACCTAATCTGTTGTGCAGTGGCACATGAGCTGAACTGATTGGTGTCTAAAATACTCCAGAGTTATGATTTCTGTTACAAGTCAAAAGGAGAATAGTTATCTTAGCCTACCCCACGGAGTTCATGTGAAAATTGTGACCTCTTTGCTGAATATGAACATTTCAGTAATTTTATGCAGACATATTTCTGATTACTTAGGGTATCTTAAAAAAAATAGAAGGAAAGTCTTTCAATTCTATATTTTAACTGCAAAAGTGAAACTTCAAAGAAAGGAATGTGTTTGCTATGATAAAATGTAAAAGAGAATGACATACAAGCCAAGAATATATTAGGTGGGAATTTGCAACTAGTAAATGTTTCCTTGCAAATAATAAACTCTGCACCAAGAAAATGTGTAGTGAATTTGCTGGAAAAGTCCCTATTTCCATAGGCAGCATCCCTTTTTGAAATAAGATCAGTTATTTAACATATTAAGATACAGAAATGAAAGTCTAATGTAATAAAAAAAACATGTTTAGCTCTTCATCAAAATTAAATGTGTAAGCAAAAAGCAAGCTGCATTTAATATCATATGGTGTGTCAACACCAGCAACTATAAATAAATTATCAGTGGGGTACTAAATTTAACAATTTTTTAAGAATCCGTGGTTCCCACGTACCATGCATTTACACTGGGCAGGAAGAGTAATGGCTTCCGTGTACAATAAGGGGTATTGGTAAATTGTGGTAAACCAGGCAGAGCAACTAAATTCTCTCCTGGTAAAGTCAGTATCTTGACTCCAGTAAAAATTATGTGCAATCACTTTTAACTCCATGATTGGAGAGGCTGTAACTCAATGAAACTGATTCACTGTTCTTTTGAGATGATAGTAAGCTGAATGCAATAAAATTGACTACAATAAGGCTAATTGCCTGGTTTTTGAGAGTCATGCCATGCTGTGTGTTTGTATAATCCCTATGAGAATGTGGCTTCAGTGATGACTGTGACTTCGTTACAAATATAATAATAATAGTACTTAGCTATATCAGAACTGAAAACTACATTATCAAGGGATTTTAGTAAGATATCTCCAGTTGATTTAAAATGTTCTATGAAGCTTAAAGCCATACTAAAATATTGTGCACTGTTATGGAAAAAAAGAACCTGCCAAGGCTATTTAGTCACGGGCATATCATAATTCCCTCTTGCTTCTTACGATTTCAACGATTTTAAAGGGAAAATGGTTGATATTCACCAAGGTTTTGATAATCAGCAGGTCTTAACCATTTCTTTAGAAATGGTGAGCAGTTTCCTTAATAGAAGGCAAATTAGAAATCTATGCTGCCAGTAGCAATTTGAAAATATCCCCACAAATCTTTGAGATAAACCTACAAATGACATCCCATTTGCATAATGTGACAGTTAACATTATAGGCCAAATCTTGCCCAGTCCATAAAATATGGCTCAATGTGATAAGGAAGGAATAATTTGTGGTAAGATTTAATCTTTCCTGAAGAAAATGGACAAGAGACAAAATGAGAAGAAGAGTATAGTGCTGGACAATAGAGCACAGAGACAGGGGAGGTTAAGAGAATTTTAAAACCAGAAAAGCAAATTGCATGCCAGGCAAAATAGTAGGTGCCCACTGCCAAGTTTGGGAATGTTTAAATTACATTTATTTGTGAAAGACTTTCCTCCTGAGAGATATATACATAGATGGTTAGTTACTCAGTTGAAAAATGTGATGTTAAAACTGAAATATCTAAACTAAAGATAAGTGGAGTGTGTGCCTCTGTCTCTTATAATTTTTTGAAGGAATTATTAACTTTGAAAGAGAAACATAATTTAAGTAGGAAAGAAGCAGACACAGTGAATTTATGTTTGTTTGGTACTTTCACTAAAGAATCAGAGAGTACTAGTGCTCTGCTTATATGCCAGAGGGTATTATTATTTTTCAGGGCAGATTTCCCTAGCTGAAAGGCCATAATACAAAACCACAACAGCCGTTTTGTTCAATCCGTCTTACTGGCAGAGACTATAATTCACCTAAATTCCTCCTGTGAATTAGAATTTCCAGTGTGCCCACTCCCAGTTCAGAGTGCACCTCAGTAAATCTGTAGATGATACATAGAGCTTGATGAAATTTGGCTGTTTCATGGAGTTGTTTCTTTTTTCTTTTTTTATTTAGCCTGTGGTATCTCAAATATAAATGAACTAGAAACTTAACTTTAAGTACAATTCAAACACTGGAACAAAACTGACTGGAATGAAAATTTTAAATTAACCTGGTAAAAAGTCAAAGCAGGACTTTTTGTGAAGCAGTATTTTGATGGGCTAACTTTTGAATAAGTTGCTGCATTTATTTATAGGATCTCATTTACGTATGCAGTCCAGATAATTCTAAATTGCCTTTCAGAATGTGTTTTTGCAAACGTGCATTTCTACAAGACCCATGGATATGAGTGTTAGGTAAAATAGTATCTGTTCTCCCTTGCTGCAATGTTTGTTTTCTAGCAGTCAGACTACTATAACAGGCTGTCAGAATATTTTCCTGAGTAATTATGGAAAGAAAAATAGAAAGTTCCAGCTCTTTAGAAGAATTATAATTGCCATAAAAAGAGCCAATAAGGATTAGGTAAAAAAACAATCAAAATCTTGTACATTGCCAGTTTTGTTCTATAAATGAAACCCTCAGTAAGACTTGAAGGGCTAACAATTGCCAGCAATAAGAAAATCCACAGAAAGGTAGAGAATCTGTTGCTATTTTGGTCATTACCACTTGTTAAGAATAATTATAAAATTCCAGAGGTTAACCTTACCTGAACAACAAAGATATTAGTAAAGCATGCTTTGAAGCAGATTTAAGAGAAAGGCTTTATCTATGTTGAAGTCATACATGTAACTTGCAGGATAAGTAATTTCTCTGCTGCCATACCTGGGCTGTTGCCCTCAGCTGAGCCCGGCCGAATGAGACTCAGCTTTGGCATCTCTATAGGACACTTCAGGTCGCTGCTATGGCTACAAGGGCACTCATTGTACAGATATTTTTCCAGGAGTAGGGCTGCAACCCAGCTAACCTCCAGTGTTTTCCCCCATCTCCATAGACTTATGCCAGGAGCCTTCTGATCTGCAGGTATCAAAAGCTTTGAGCCTGTCCATGGCCTGAGGTGAGAGCCGGTAGGACGATGTGCTTGGAAATGATCTTACACTTTCGCACCTTAGGGCTGAGCAAATTATAAATAAACACCACATTAAATTGTTAGTGATTTGGGGAAATATTATAACAAACAGGGACACCCATTCTGCCTGAGAGCACATGAAACTTCCTCCAGCTTGTAAAAAGATAAAAAGAATAATATGACAGCATAAAATTTAAAAGAAAATTCTTTATTTGTCCCAT
>JAOXJM010000033.1:72891909-72904540 GCA_026413425.1 Tringa solitaria
AGGCAACCAATCGCTTGCTCGCCCTGGATTGCATGGGGGAGAGAATCGGAAGAGTAAAAGTGTGAAAAAAGTCATGGGTTGAGATAAAGACAGGTTAATTGGTAGACCAAAGGCTGCACACACAAGCAAAGCAAAACAAGGAATTCATTCACTGCTTTCCATGGGCCGGCAGTTGTTCAGCCAGAAACAGCTTTACACCAGCTGATAGCAAAAAAAATAAACTCCATCCCAGCTGAAACCATGACAAATGTGCAACACATTCTGCTACAGAAACTTGTATGGACACCTTACTCTTCATCTGTGTATTTAAAAGCTACCTGGCTTCACACAAGTGCTCTGCAGAAAACATTTGGTACATGCTGTGAATCAGGCTGTTCAGAGTTACTATCCCTCAAGCTGTTTTGAAGAACTAGACCTGAAGACCTTAATCCCAATAAGAGTATACTCAGCAAGGACTCTTAAGCAAATATATCCAGAAAACTTATCGAGAAGAGAATTTCATGTTTTCTGTCCACTGTACAAGACATTCAAAGGACTGTTCTGAGTTTGAGCATCTTCAGAGAAATACAAGGAGTTCTCAACTGTTTTGATGGTGCTAAGTGAATAGAAGTTACTCTAAAGGAAAGTTTTGCCAAGTGAAAATCAAGTATGACATTTAGGTATAATAGTCTTTAAGGAATTTACCGATGCAGATGTAGTAAGACTTTTAATGCCCACAAGGGCTAATACAGTTCTGAGAAAACTAGAGATGAGCCCTCAATGAACAGGAAGAAAAATGTCTACTTCATGATCAGACTAGATTGGTTTTATGTGTTCAAATAAAAATGAAAATCCAGAATAATTCATGACTTTTGATTGGTATTCTGTCATCTCTCTTTCTTTTATTAACTCTCACCCCAAAAGAAAAAAAAAAAAACAAAACAAACAGGAAAATAGAAAAGAGCAAAGCTAACAATAACAACAAAGTTAACAATAATGCAGAGCTCAGGATCAAAGCCTTGATCATCACAAAATCATATCACAGAAACTGGAATAGTCTCTATCATGCCAAGTAGGACCTTTCTTTCTTTTTTTAATTTTGGTGCCAACATAACAGCTAGATTAAACACATCAAGTAAATAAGGTAATTAATGTACTGTTGGATAAAGATCAGACTTTATCAGTGGGACAAATTGAGCTGATATTCAGAGATGGGTATTACGGGTATTAGTTATGACACTCAGTCAGATAAGGTTGACACCTTAATATATTTTTCCATTTGGATGCTGAGAAAGCATTAGGTATAGATAATGATAAGGATAAAAACAACTTTCAGATATTTTCACTGGGTTTGTAACACGTATGTGTTAGAGAACTTTTACTGTTAAAAACTGGATTCCTTAGAAACATTCACTTAGTGCTATATTTATTTTCAAGGAAAGATACATTGTATTTAGATTTACATACTTTGCCTTGCCAATCTCTGTTTTAGTACAGAGGATAAAATAATCCAATATGCAGATAGCAGTTGTTGTGCACTACCAGAAAGACTGATAACAACATTGCCATTGGCTATTTCCTAGTATTGTTTAGATTGAGGACTACACTGAAGCATGAGGGAAGGATGCTTTGTTGTTAGACGAAAAATTCTCCTGATCCTTTAAGAGAAAATGATCAGGAGGGTGCTGAACTGTGGCTTTCCATTCAAATAGAAAGCAAAAACTACCATGAGTTTACAAGTTGAAAGTTATTGAACTGCTGTCAGAATTTTAGCCATGGCCCTAGATGCAGCAAATCTCAAATATTATGTTTATGCCACAAGCAAGAGTCTTGACTTCTCCTCCACAGAGGATGAGGATAATGTAATGGTTTGAGGTGGAGATTGGTAAGGGAGGATGGGGGAGAGTAGTGTTCACTCTTTTTATGAGTTTCCGAATCCCAGTTGCATTCATAGGTAAATTCAGCAAATAAAACCCTAGATGCATGTAAGTTTTCCCTTGGGATCAGCAGCAAATTTTTTTTCTCTGACCAGTGTCTTGAAAAACAACAACTTGGAGCCACAGCTTGCCATCATTCAAAGTTCAAATCACCTAACAGTTACACTGGTGTGTTTTGTATCTGCCAGTACTAGCTAACATGAATGTGTTATGTGTATATATCCAAAAATAGCTGGTGGGGTTTAATATTTACACCGAGTTTCCTTAACTCCCTGGCTGGAATTTTGAAAGCCAGCTTTATCCTACAAGAGACTGATTGCTTTGCAAGGCAAAGCTGGTCTTTCATATGTATGTGTATATGTACTGTGTATGTCTCAAGACATTCAACAGCCCTGGTTTTTTTTCCCTCCATTTTTGTGGAAAATGAAAAATGATGTAAGCCTGGTCCAACAGTGTCACATATCTGGCGAGAAAATTTGTACTCCTTCCTATTTTTGTATGGATTCCATTAATCTCTGCAGGTTGGTGCCAAATAACTGCTAAGATTACACTAACAATGGACTTATTCTTATTTATACAGCAGCAGAGCAGGCGGTGCAAAGGCTGAGGAAGCCTGTCACCCTTGGGTGACGTGGGGGGACTTTACAAGCAATCAAAAAGGAGGGTTTTGGGAATGGGATGCAGCCAGTATGAAGGAGCGTTGCATCGGCTCCATGGACTTTTCAGTCTCAGAAAAAAACCATCAGATGGACAGTGGCTACTTCAGATACTGTGGAATGAATTAATGAGGGAATTAACATGGGAATCAGATGCAAAAGGGTCACGGCTTGGAAAAGCACACTCCGTAAAACACCAGAGGAATAGTGCCGGCTTTAGGGGATGTGGAAAAACTCAGAGAAATACCTCTGAGGATTTTACTACCTTAGGAACATGGCATCAGGAAAGGGTGGATTTTCATGATGATAAGAGGAGTTTCCTTACCCAGGAAAAAGTGAAATTATGCAGAATTTTTAAGATCAAAGCAGGACTTGAATTTCACTAGATGAGCAATTACTGGTACTGACAAATAAAGATATTTTGATGAATGATGTGAAAGACTGCAAACATCTGGACTGGAGAAATGAAAATATGGGTAAAACAATTAGACTAAGTGTTGTAAGTACACCTGAATACTGGTTACCTCCAAATGTGTAACATCTGTGACTGCAGGGAAGTGTCTCTTTGTCCTCACCTCTACAGCAAGACTTTGTGTGAAGCTCTGTGTTACTTGCTGTTGTCTCTGCAGGAGAACCCACTTTGCACTTCCTTTGTACCTCTCTGAAGTCTTTAAATAATGGCCTTAACACAACAGCCCAGACCGGCACAGACCTTAAGAAAGACAAGTTCTATCTAACTAAGGGGCTGAGATTTCAGAATGCCTAAACAAAAGTTATATAGTATGTCATCAAATTGATATTGGTTATGGCAGCCTTTTCTCTTTTCTTCAGGTAGTATTTATTTTAACATTTATTTTTTTGCTTATACCACTGTATTTTTGGCTCTTAAGTTCAGATATTAGCCTTTCACCATTATTTAGTTTTGATGTGACTATACTTAAGCACATCTGAGTAATTATTTACAGTGTTTAGTAAAGCCCAAACCTTTGGAGACGTGTTCTAAAATGGGAAAATAACATGTGATTTATGACCAGAACTTCAGAAAACACCATTTGAATTCCAAAAATTAATTTCAAGCCTTGAAATTTTGCAGTATTTTACTGCAGTAAATTTTACTTACAGTACAAAGCTGGAAAATTTCCCAAGCAGACTTATAAGAATTAATGGTGAAAGTGCAATCAAAAGAGTTTCAAAAAATTTACTTGTAGCAATTCCTGTGCGTGTAAAGGTAATCACAGGTCAGTGGCTTTCCTATCTCATGTTTACTTTGTTGATAAATCCAGCTGCCAAAGGCCAACTGGAAAGAAGGGAGAAGTGTATACTAAAATTATATCAGTATTACTTAATGTTGCATTTGTTTTGAGAATTGCATTTACACGTATACAACTTGTGTGGATTTGTTATCAGTAAATTTGTTACTAAATTGAACTATACAAAAAGCAATCTTCATTATTTGTGCTTCTTGATCCTTTCTGGCCTTTGCAGATTGTGAAGTGATAGATAGACTGCTCTTCTCATATAAAGAGTATTTATAAAGAGTTTATTTTATAATTTTCTGCATGTTAGCTCCATGCTATATTGCCTAAATTGCATGTTGTGAAAATGTGAGATTTATAATTAAGGTACAGAACACTGGTTCTCTCATTTTTTTCTTAAACTTGAATTTTGAACTATCTCATATCTCACAAATTTGTGTTGTTTACAGCTACCTGTATGCTTATCATTTGCCCAGAGCAATTATTTATCAGATAACTTTTTTTTAGTATTTCCAGTACTTGAAACCCTAAGAGACGTCTTACAGCAAACAGCCTTATGCAAGATGCAAAAATATTTTCCTGTAAGAATAACGTATACATATACAAGATACGTGATTTGAGTACCCAGATTAATTTAATCAATTTAAATGAAAAATGTGTTCATGCAACACCATAGCATCCATTAAGAAGAGCACTACCTCGTTCTTAGAATTAAAAAAAAATAAGAAGAAGAAAATGCAAAGCAAAAAAATGAAAACAGCAAAAAAGAAGATGAGTTAAAACATTTGTAACAGCACATTAGAGCATAAATTTGTGTTCATTCTTTACTAAACCAATGCAACCTTGTAAGGGACCAAATAACCATGTGCACTGTGTGCATTCCATTGACTTTATAAGAGAGTCTTATCTTTAACAGCTCACAGTAACTGGTCAGCATGTCTTTGTCTTCCCCACCCTCCCTTCTGATCTTTGAACGAGGGTATCTTAAAGCAGTCACTGGAATGACTCTTGCAAGGATCCATTTTTTATCTCTGTCTCATAATTCTACCATCTGACCTCAGCGCCTAAGCACAGGCAGAGAGGACAGTCTTTAAAAAAATGCAGTTCTTGCAGGGGAACTAGAGACATAGGGTTGTTTCTCCAAGGTACTTTAGTCATCAGGATCACTGGAAGTGCGTGCAAATATTTAAAAATATTTTGCAGTTCGAACATCTAAAGCAGCCAGCAAAGAACCTCTCCAGGAAAGCTGAAGGGCTCCCTGGATCCTCTCATCCAACCCTCTTTGTGCACCAACGGGGAATTGAGGCTGCACTACACACTGAGATGGAGAGACCTTTAAAATGAGTGGCTAGATTTAATACTGGATCGTGTCCACTTTCATTGTCATGGTTAGCTTTCGAGAATGGTCAAGCATGACTCCTTTCCATTTAGCATCCCTGCCTGCCCTCACATCTCCCTCTGTGAGGGTTTCTATGCAGTAAGTGGAGAGGTACAGAAGGCTGCCTCAGTCTGAGAGGAAAGCAAGGAATTGCAGAGAACTACTCTGCAAATTGCTCAGAGCAAAGGCCAGAAGGACAGACATCACTAATGCTGGAGGCAAGGCTACTGCAGGCAAGTTAAATCCTTCCCATAATGTCAGTTTGGCTGACATTGAGTAGGGCCACCTGGGAAGCACTAATCTATTTTAAGGAAAAGTCACTTTTCTGTGATTCAGGTTATTAAGTTGCATAGCCAGAAGACACCACTGTGCTCACTGAATGAATCTGTTGCACAATGCTGGCCAAAAATTACTTTTTAAATATATTTGTGTTTGAGTAAGAAGGTGTGTTTTAGAAAAATCATCAAGTCTTAATTTCCAAGTTGCTTATGATGGAAAACTGTACCACACCTCAGTAGTCTGCGCTGAGATCTAGTTTGAATCCTTTAAGTTTTTCCAACATAAACAATAATTGACAAGCAGTCACTCTCAAAATCAAGTAGTTTGGCAGGCAAAGCTCTTTTACCTGGACTGTGGAAAAGATGGGTTCAAAATAATTCTACAAGCTGCGAAGGAACATGCAAGGTCTTTGTGCTTACATTGTTTGTCAGAACTGTAAGGGATATATAATTCTTTCCTGTAAATTACTTCTTTGCAAATGAGTAATGCCTTGATTAATTCCCTTTCCAAATATTGCAGACATCCAGAAATTTCTGTGGATGCAAGGCTGAATGACAAATATTAGATATGTATGGTAAAAACATTAATCTGTTAAAAATTAATATGTTCTGGTAATTAGCCATTCACAAATCTTTATTGCTGAGGGAGATATTTTTTCTTTCCCTGATTAATGAGTTATATAAATATTTAAATATATCCTTTTTTTAGCAAGAATTATACCTAATCTGCTAAGATAATGTCATCCTGTATGAATAAAATATGTAGCTCCTCTTTTGAAATATTTTAAAATGTGTCTGACTTGTGTGGTTATTCTGGATGTCACTACATCAAATATTCTATATTGCAGAGCTGCAATATTTTGCAGGTCTTAGACACCCTGTAAAAATACATTGTATTCTTTTGAAAGGCTGCTATTTGATGATTGTTTTCCTGCTGCACCTCACGAGCACAGTGTAATTCAATCGTTCAGATGTCAGGACTCTTCCAGGTTTCGAATGACATCTTCATTTTCCTCAAACACCAAACATCACCAACATTTCAGCTAGAACAGCCTTCTGACCAAAATGCCAGTCATGTGTTTAACCCTTCGGACCTGGGACTTGAAAGGTATCGATCCCAGTGACGGAGGGTCACCCAGGACTCGGCACCTCACTTGGCAGCCAGTTTTCAGAGCCTCTCGGGAAAACCAGAAGCAGCCTGTTTTACTAGGCTAACAGATTATTTTATAAGAAAAGTTTTCTTGCTCAGAGGATTCAGCCATGCTGAGCTGTATGACAATGGTTTGTGACTCCACAGCACCAGTGGCAGATGGAGGAGGTCAGCAGCAAAGCCCACCAAGTGATGCTCTGCATCACTTACTGACCAACTTGAATCATAGAATCATAGAATCATGGGATGGTTTGGGTTGGAAGGGACCTTAAAGATCATTAAGTTCCAACCCTCCTGCCATTGGCAGGGATACCTTCCACTAGACAAGGTTGCTCAAAACCCCATCCAGCCTGGTCTTGAACACTTCCAGGTATGGGGCATCCACAAATTCTCTGGGCAACCCAAGTCAGAATTTCTTCATAGTATCTAATCTAGATCTCCCCTCTTTCAGTTTAAAACCATTACCCCTCATCCTATCACTCCACTCCTGATCAAGGATCCCTCCTCATCTCTCCTGTGGGCCCCCTTTAGGTAGTGAAAAGCCACTATAAGGTCTCCCCAGAGCCTTCTCTTCTGCAGGCTGAACAACCCCAACTCTCAGCCTGTCTTCATAGGAGAGGTCCTCCAGCCCTCAGATGATCTTTGCGGCCTCCTCTGGAGTCTCTCTCACAGGTCCATGTCCTTCCTGTGCTGAGGAGTCCAAAGCTGGACACAGTAGTGCAGGTGGGGTCTCACCAGAGCAGAGTACAGGGGTAGAGTCACCACCCTCAACCTCTTTTGATGCAGCCCAGTATGGGGTTGCTTTTCAGGCTGCAACATACATTGCTGGCTCATATCTCCCTTGGAGTTGCTATCACATGATAACAAATCACCTGGCTGATTTTTTCTATTAATGAATTTTCTAGGTTGCCTCAAGCTCTTTTCCTAATTCATTAGAGGGTATCATTATTTGATACCATCGCTGTGTGATGAAGCACATCCTGAAAGGAGTGGGAGCCTGCCCTTCCCGTGCAGGGCCTTTTCTTCCATGTCAGGTTGGAAGGTGCACAGTTGAGGAAAATAGTTCAGAAAAACATATTTGTTTTGTTGAGAATGTTAGGGGCTTTCCACATGTCAGTCAAACTTCCTTTCCTTGAGCAATAAATTCTGAACAAAAATAAAAAAACTCCACTTAAAAAAATCCACTTTAAAAATGGACTGAAAAAGGAAATTTGAAATGAACTATTTTTTTCATCAAAGCATTGTCGTTGCGAAGTTATGGTTGAGTAAGTTAATTAGCTCGTTCTAAGCCATTTGCCATTCACATTGTAGTATATATTTTTGTTTAAAGTAGGTAGAACAGCCTATAGTTATCATGTGACTTCTATAAATAAAGCCAAAGAGAATTTTCTTTTTTTCTTTGCAAAGAAAAGGCTGTTTTTGACATTTAGTGCAAGTGTTTAGATTGTTCCTTTTAACAGTATATTGTAGCTGAAATGAGATAATTTGGCACTGTCAAAGAGTGCTTTTGACTCAAGATGTAGGATGAGGTATTTTGCAAGTAAACTCCTCTCTCTAATGTAGTTAGGAAAAATCAAACATTATTTGAACCTGCAGTTTTAACTGTTAAAAAGACCAGTAATCCTTAAAGAAATTAGTCAGTTTAAAATTGTATTTACTGGTAGCAAACTGCTGAATTTCGTGTACTGTATGAAGGACAAATATGGTAGATTTGTAACACTTGTTTTTAATTTTTTGGTAACCTGGTTTCCCGTGATCCACACGAACCCACAAGCTTTGAGTTTCTTTTTACAACCTCTGCTAAGAAAACAAGTACTGGTACAGCTGTGCACATTCTAGCATCAGTATAAGGGCAGGGGGAAGAAGAAATAAGCCTTGGTGAGACATACAGTGGGATCTCCTCTGCCACTGGATTCATGTAGAATTGAAGTTGCCCAGGTTTCTATTTGATCAACACGAGAAGTCATCTGCAGGGAGATAAAGAAAGCAGCAGTAACAGAGCAATTTAAAATGCGTGGACCCATCACGCCTTTTTCCATTTCCGCTTAACTAGGCCTTTCCATCAATCTGTTTTTAACATAAGGAGATCTCTATCCCAGGCCCATAGAAGAAGTTTGCTACCATTCAAAGTCCTGAAACTGAAGCACAGCCCTTGACAGTACGAACCCACAAATAAATAATGAAGAGGTATAGACACAAAAGGTGAAAAGAGTACCAGAGTCAATATTTCCTGCTCTGAATTAGAAAATATTTTTCAGGGACTGAACTGACCTTTCTGAATCGCTGCCTCTGATGGCCTTTAGGAAACAGATCTCCATGCCTTGGGAAGAACAAACATGGTGTTTCATAGTATAGTAAATTTGTGTGAATATTCTGAAATATTCAGAGAACTATTTGCATATTAAAAGTATTTGTATATTAAAATGAAAAATTCAGAAAATATTCTGAATATTCAGAAAATTCTGGCACTTTTGTACACTTAAATTGTTTACTCTCTGAGGACTGGAAATTACAACCTTTGACCGTTTCACGTTGTTTCTCTTAAAAATGTTGATGTATCTTGCCTGGCTTGGCCCCAGTGACTNNNGTGACTGCTAAGCTGGCTCACTGGCAGTGTGAAAAGAGACTCGCTCTGCTCCTCCACAGAACTGTACACGTGTCCCAGCAAACGCAGGCAGTTGTGGCCCTACTTTAGTTATTCCTGTCACAGAAGACATCTAGAAAGAGTGAGGTGCTTCAGCCAAAGGCCCCAAAGAACATCTTTGCACCAGCAGACAGTTGTATGTTGTCTTCTCAGTTTTTGAAAGCACAACACTGACATGGAGATAAATTGGTCCGTCTGCCTCACACGGTCGTTACTTTCAGTATTATTCTCCCCAGAACTGAGAGTTGAGTCAAAATGCTCTATTCTGGTCTGTAAAACTATTTTATCACTGCGTAAGTGCCAGATTTCCAGAGCAACAAAATGTCTATGCAGCAAATGCTCCAGCATAACCGACAAAAATAACTGATACATTACTCACATGTAAATATTTGCACAATATTCAAATATACCATGCATGTGTATGGTTCCAAAAATCTGGCCCTGAAACCATCCATATTTTAAGGAAACTTCTCCCAAATGTTCTAATGTAATTTCCAGGCAATATAAACGCTAACTATATTGGGCAGCTTTCCCAGCCCTGGAAAAGAAAGAAGTGTTTCTTCAGTAAGCCTTCATGATTCCTTAAAGTTGATTCCTTTTTCTCTCAAAGTCCAGTCTCTGTTCATCCCAGCTCCTGATCTTCTCGCTGTGTACCTCAGCTGTGGAAGGGGAAACAGTTCCTAGAGCAGATATGTATTTCAGAAGTTACAGCATTTACTTTTAACATACGGACTGGAGTAGACATATCTGTCTTTCCCTGACTTCAGAAGATCCTGCATCCTTAAAGATGTACACATATGATTTCTACTCTGTTATCCTTTCTTAGGACAGAGTTGTGAAAAGATCTCCAAGGAGAAGGGAAGATGGAGGAAAAAAGGGAAAGATGTATAGGAGTGAGGGACTTGTGCCACAAATCCATGGTTGAATGCATATGGTTCAAATACTAGTTGCAAATACTACGAGGCAAATTTTCCTTGTCAAAGATTTTCTGGAATAGAAAAACCTCTTAAGTTTTACCAGAACAAAGTAGTATTCTAGAATTAGTGGACATTAGCATGACATCATGAGCATTTTTGTTATCTTATTTTTTCTCATATCCTATCTGCTGCTGAGTTCAACACAGATATTTCGGGTAGCCCAGCAAATTCTGCTTTGCAGTAAAGATGGTAAAGTATCAGAAGGCACATATAAACACAATCTACTGCTATTGTTATTGTTTGAACTCAAATAGTGCCTAACTGTTGTTGCTGTTGCAATTTTAGTGTCCTTGTATTCTCTGTTGCACAAACATCCTGAAAGGATTTATATTCTATGTAAGGATCACAGATGGCTATACAGGAATAAAAGATGAAATGAGCACAGAAAGAAGAGCAAACACAAGGTCACAAATGTTATCAAATATACATTCTGATAGCAACATAAGGTTGTCCTCTTCGTCGCTGCTTCTTCCATTGTCATACACGAGTAAGCAAAAAGTTGTTCTGAATTGGTAGTAGGACTTTCTTCATTAATGCAGAATTCATAGTTATACAGTGGTGGGTAGCAGCTGGTGGGAGAAAGAAAAATACAGCCCACTGTGGAGTCAAAAGAAATGATGAAGGGAGCTAAAGCTTAATGAAGAGTCTTGTCAAGGAAGCCAAGTTTTTATATTAACTGTTTAATTAATGCAAGAGTTCACATGTGCCTTATCAGCAAACCAGAAATAACAGTTTTGAGATATTAAATTGCTTATTTTGTTATCTTTAATCAGTTTTTTCTACTGCTGTTTTCCTTCTTGTCTTAGCTGTTTTGGGAATCACCACAATATACTAGAATTCTTTAAGCAACTGGGAGTATGAGAATTGCTGCTTACTGCCCAAAATTCCAGACATAGCTCTACCTTTTTCTGTGTTCATGCCACAGAACAGTCTAAACAGATCTAGTAATTATCTAGCAATATATAATACAAGCATGTTCTTCTAAGCTTCACAGGCAGGATCCTCAGTCTTATTTAAAATTTTTTGGGACATTGCCTTGATGTGGGAAACCATCGTTGTTCTTCTTGTGCAATACCCTCACAAACACAATAAACAAAATAAAAGTGTGTGGATATTTTAAAATAGCTTCATATGCTATTTTTTATTCAGGCTTTAGGATGGTTTTGGAGACTACCTTGTTAATACAGCAGACTGAACTCCCCTTGAGTTGGCATATCTCTGTGCTTGGTTCTCTAAAGCCTTTTGCTAACTTCAAAAATCTTATTCTCTGTAAAAGACATTGTGTTTCTGCATCTGTATTTAAAGCAACACTGTTTTATAACCTAAAGGTAACCTAAATGATTAAAACCTAAATTGATACGATAGACATAACAGAAGGTTTATGGTCTGCTTTTACTGATCCTCAGTATCATTCAGAACCGTGTGCATTTTTCAAACCTGAGATGTCCAAAGATAACAGATTGACCTATAGACTCTACCCTGTGGTGTTTTGGGCTGGGTCATTCTTCAAAGTGTGCTCTTTCTGCCCCATGTACCATCTAAACAGATGTTCCACTGAAGTTTGAATGATGGCCAGATAGCTTGAAAACAGTGAGGGAGTAGAGGTGAAGGGAATCAGGGGACAGAAGGCAGGAATATGGATAGAAGTGAATGAAGAACAGAAAGGAAAAGATTGCACCAAAGTAGATATGGGTGAATAAGTATAAGCAAATCTTAAGAAGACAAAGGGTAGAAAATACTGCAAAGAAGGTAAGAGAATCAGAGAAAGTGGAGAAACCTAGCAAAACATAAACTAAGAAAAAAAAAAGGAAACATTTGGAAAAAAATTATACAGAAATGAGAATAGGACTCTTACCTTCATATAAATGTAGCAAAACATAACTTAAATCAGCTATTTCTTATTGTACCTTGTGGAGAGAGATCCCTTGGATCTGAAGTATATCAACTAGTTATGTGGGTATGTATTGTAACTGTGATTTTAGTAAACTTAATCCATATAATCCAGATTTAAACTAATACGGGATTCAGATGTATATTTCACTTAATTAATTCGAGCTAAAATCACACTTTCTATATGAACAATGACATCTATCTGTATACTCAGCAGAAAGACTGTACATTGAAATAACTGAAAAGACAGAAGAAGCTATTGAGGGAACTGGAACAAAAGACTGAACACGAGTAAAATAATAACAAAAATGAACAAGAAATTAATAACTTTTTTTAATAAGACATATTGTGGTGCTATTTGTCCTTGAGACAGTAGCTCAAGATACTTAAATCTAAATTGACAAAATTGTTGTGAAATAAATGCATACTCTTTACATGTAAACTCAATAAACAAGGAGTAAGAACATCCAGTGCTTTTCAGAGATC
>JAOXJM010000033.1:72917114-72934852 GCA_026413425.1 Tringa solitaria
TATCTATAAAGACTATGCATCTATAATTCCTCTCAAAAGATATAGTATTAAATAATTTTTTTCCCTGAATTTTGAAAAATTATCTACTGTGTTATTTATGACCAGCAACGTTAAGTGCTGGTTTCTAATAAAATTGGCCCTGGTGTGACAGGCTCCATTTTCACAAAATACATTTTCCCAAGGTAGCTAGTAAAATTTCATGTAAATTCTAGGGTAGACCTTGGGGGACAAAGTAACATAGGCATGGTTTTGGTTGAAATAAAACTTTTTGCTGTATATAAGTTTAAGTTCATTGTCACTTAACATTCTCAGAAAGAACTGACTCAATTTTAACCACATTTTTCCTGTTGACGCTAATGGGAGTTGTGCAACTACTAAAGTTTACAACCCAGTAAATACCCAGAGGAAAACATAAAACACTTCTGCTTCCTACTGCTGTACCCTAATTCAGTAAAATTTGTTGAACTTCTGCTATGCTGATGTCAGTGAGAGTTTTACCACTGGTGTCAAACGGAGCTGAATCAGCATATCAATTACCTTTATAGAAAGAGTCACAGTGTTCTTGGTAAACTGTTCAGTTCCCTAGAAATAAATTAATTGGACATGCAGAATTTTGGGCCAGGTGAACCAGCTGAGGGTGCTGAGGATCGTATGAAAGTTGACCTGTCTGAGGGTGCCAGAGTCCTGGAAGAGGCTGCCCAGAGAGGGTGTGAAGTCTCCTTCTCTGGAGATATTCAAAACACGCCCAGACGTGTTCCTGTTCAACCTGCTCTGGGTGATCCTTCTTTGGTAGAGGAGTTTTACTAGGTGATGTGCAGTCTCATCTCCAACCCCTACTGTTCTGTGATTTCATGATTCTGTGACCATGAGATAACCCAGCTGTATTTGGTCAGAAAAGTTTCAGCATCAGCATGTGCTTACCTGCGGTGAGTCCACTGAATGACATGAGTGAAAACAGAGGTGTCCAAGGCCATATTGAACTGAAATACCCATTGCTTCCAGTGTGTTGTGTTGTGGCTTCCAGTTATAACCCCCGAGATGGATTTGCTGTGCGTTCCCAGTTAGAGGAAATGTCCCCTTTATTGTCCTTCCTTTGTGGAGCAGTTACACCCCACAAATTGGCACAATCTTATTTTCATCCTAAATGCTCAGCAATGTTTGCTGATAAAAAAAAGATGCTCTTCTATATTTTTAAAGGGGTTTCTTTTAATTTGTTGTGCTTTTCCGTTTGTTTTTTTTTTTCAGTGTGTCTATCATGCTCTTTCCTGTGTCCTGTTGAAAGGTATTTGCGTTCAGCTGGACAATAAGGGCAATGTGTTCTCATGCATGCCTGAGATGATGTCTGTCACTGTTAGCAATAATATCCTACCAATTTGAAAGAATGGAATTATTATTTCTCCATCTTGACTTTAAATGAGGCAAGAGGAGTTGAGGGAGGAAAGTTACTGTTATGGTTTATTCACCAGAAGGACATAAGCCGTTTCTGTTGGCATAGGCATATTATAATTGAAGACCAGAAAAGAATTTATTTTTAAATAATGATGAATCACTCCGAACCTCAGAAAAAGATAGATTTTTGAGTAAGGAAGTATGCATTTGTAAAATAAAGATGACTGTCATATAAGACATATTTTTAAATCATAGAACCATAGAACCATAAAACCATAGAATCATAGGTTGGAAGGGACCTTTAAGATCATCAAGTCCAATTGTTAAGCAAAATCACCTCTAAACCATGTCCCTAAGCACCATGTCTACCCATCTTTTAAATTTTGCCAGGGATGGCAATTCCAGCACTTCTCTGGGCAAATGCATGTATTATCATAGTTCCGAACACAAAAATATGTCTTTTATAACCTTTTTTCTTTTAAAAGACAAGACTTTTTCATCTGTCAATATATAATGAGTTACCCTGACAAGGCCAATTAAATTTTAGATCTCTGTAAAGAAAATATTATGTGACAGATAGCCGGCTCATATATTGGCATAGAAGATTTCTCTTTTTTCCTTGACCGGTTATAACAATAGTTTCTAAATCATTCTCTCGGTTTGTCTTTGTATACGTAAGACTAATAGGCAACCAGTGAAATTCAGAGGTTAGAGACTAGATCAATCCCGAACAAAGTCATAAAATCTAATGAAAAAAAAAGAGTTCTGAATCTCACACAATACTATTTAGATGATTCTGGAATACATTTAATGTTGATCAATTTTGGAGCGAGTGGAAACAGAAAGCAAAAATTGCAAACGCTGGAATAACTCAGCAACTTTCTCAATTTATGAATCAATGTTGCAGACAATTTGCTATGCGATTTAGGCAGTGGTTGCATCATTAATTATTGGAAATTTTTGACTCTTTTTGTCTAAGTGTTTATCTTCAGATAGCATTAATTCCTCTTTATCTTCTATGCTTTTTTCCTCCTGGCTCAAAGATAAAATGTAGGTAAAACAGGCAGAAAAGAACTTTGGTAATATAGAAACAGCAATTTAATCCAGAGAGATTTAATTGTAGTTTTAAGTATTACAATATTTTCTTCTATAAGATCCATGATAATTGGTGTTCATGGTGAGGAATCTTTCTTATAATCTGAAGTCATATCATGAATGATTTTTTTTCCCAGAGGGAATCTGAGATTGCATTTGTTGTGTGCTCAGCCACAATACTGGCTGCATGCTCTGCCTTTCCTAGCAGTGCCAGAGGAGTGCAGGGAAAAAAATCTAGCAATCTAAAAATCTTTCTAGCAGGCGAGCTTATTGATTTTGTTTTTAACACAGGCCTGGTGATCCATGGAAAATATACATATTTTAACATTCACATTCTCCATTTGAGCTACGGTGAAATGTCAGCTGGGGAAAACTACAATATACCACATCTTCAAAACAAACACAAGATGCTTCTATTTTTTTTTCATGTTCACTTTCAACATTTACTCCAAAGTAGAGAATTAAAGTACCTCTGAGCCATTGGCCACTGCAGGGCTGGGACAGGTGAAAGCTTGGTACTGAGCAGTGGCAGCTCTGCAGTTTGCAAGGCCCTCTGCCAGTTCAAGACCACGAGTACAGAGAGACCAGGTCCACATCAGACACATTTTCTCCCTCTGTCTCACAGCAAAAGGTGAAGAAAGGGTTGGGAGGTCTAACACTTATGACTGCAGTCAGACATGGGACCAGTAGAATTGAAGCCCAAAGAGCGCAATTAATTTTGCTTTTAAGGACAGCTTTGGGACTGTCCCTGTGAAAAAACTGAAGGTAAAGCAGAGCTCATGTATGTTTCAGTTATGGACTACCTCTATGTCTATATGCATGTTTTGTCATAGAAATATCACGCACTACACCGTTGTTACCAAATGAAAAAATTTAACCCAGACAGGTTTTTAAAATATTATTCTCCTCTTTACAAATGACACGCTGCAGGATCCCACAGCGCTGAAAAGTATAAATGTTGAAATGTGCATCAGCCTTTGTACAAATGTAAGCATCTGCTCTCTGTGCAACACCTTTAACTATCATGCAGTCAGCAGCCAAGGCTGAAGGTAGTACTAATTGTTACCCTTTGTTAGGTTCTTATTATTTAGGACAGAAAGGACAGAAAGGTGTATATTGTAATATAAAGAACATATTTCAAATCGATTCATTTGCCATAACAGGCAGACAATAATAGATCATTGTGGTTTTCATTCATCCCAAGTGAATTCAGTGTAGTTAGCTAAAATTCAGTATCTAAATCACAATACCTGAATAGATGTATTTTAGAGCCCATTCTGCAATATGGGGTAAATTTGAATTATTCAAGCATACTTGAGTAATGGAAAACCATCTTCAAATATTTGTGTTCTTGCAGTCTTTCTAACAGTTAAATATGCACATATATATCCATGTATCGTAGATTTTCCTACACTTTCTTATAAAAAATCTGTATGTGCAGTTATACAGCATAGAATATGTCCAATCTTATTTACACTTGAATATATACAAATACAATAAATACTAATTATGTATTTCTATGATCCGTATTTTTATTTTTTCATATGTATGAGCATGTGTGAGGACATCTATTTATATTCAGAAAAAATTTAGCAATCTGTAAAGCCACGTGCACACAAACATTCTCCCATAGTAAAAAGATTTTCATAATAATAAGAAAACTGTCTAATTGCATTTTCTAAGTACTTTGGACTGCTTCTCTTGCACTTTCCCACAGAGTACTGAAGTGGCAGGATGGGATTACTGCTTCAGTTTTTGGGGCTAAGAATAAGCACGGACTTAATTTATCTCTTACTGTGTTATTCTGAATACCTTAAACTAGACAAATTATTCTGTAGTCTAGTCTTATATTTTAACACAATTTATGCAAGTGCATACATATTGTATTGAAAGATGAAATAAAAATAATAAAAATTTGTATCTTTTTCATCGTCTATTCATTTTTTTGCCTCTTGGAGAAATATCCTGACTCATTGCCAGACATCTCACATTTGTTTATACTTTTCTTTGTATCTTTCCAGTTGACTGTGAGGTTGAGACCTTGCATGTGTGCAGAATGAGAATGAGAGAGAGTTCAGCTGAGGAAATAAAGCCTGTTCTGCAAACAATGAGAGATACAATCACTCCTTCCCCACGCAGGAGTAAGTTCAGCAATTTTGACTAAAATCGAGTGACAGTTCTGTCCCTTCCATGGTGTCAACATCATGCAGTGTTTCACAGAGTAATCACAGTTGTTGAAGATGCAGCTCCCTCATCACAGAGTTGGTTTGGCTATCAGGAGCAACATTAGAAATGGAACTCTTTCCTGAAAGTGCCTGTGCTTAGCAACTAACTCTATTAAACTCTGTATGGCCTGCATTTTCCACATACCTTTCATATTTTTCCCTTTTAATATGTTCTACAGCTCAGAAAAGTCTCATCCCTTTAGCCCACAGCTACAAGCTAGTAGTCTGGAACCAAGATTAAATCTAAAAAATGTCAAATATAATGAAAAAGAGCGGAGGAGGAGACTGGATGGCTTAGTGGAATGGAAATGGTTTATGAAGTCTTTCACCTCGAACTCACTGTTCTGAATCTTCTGCATTCAGCAGTGACTGGGATTTTTGAGCGTTTGATAGTTTTTCAGCGACCATTTTCAACTAAAGAAGTTGTTAGTCTCAGCTGAGCTCCTTGTCACTGGTGTCCACATCGCAGAAAACATAGCATCTGCCACTGTGAGAATTTTACATCGCTATTGGTGATATCAGTAAAGAACTAAAAGGGCAGAGAATGAGGTGTATTTTTCCAAAAGGAATTTATACATCCATTTCACCGGGATGTTCTGAGCAATTGCTGAAGATTATTGATATCATTTCGATGCCTTTTTCTGCTCTTAACAAATTACCTTCAAAAGAGCCATGAGTCATTTTACTTTTAATGAGAATTCAAGAATTATGAAAGACAGTGACAACTATTTATTTGCTTCCCTCTGACTCCCTATGTAGTCCCAAACTATACACAAAGATAGAGGTGGCCGTTGTCCAGAATTTCTGCAATTTTCAATCTGTCTAAAGTTCAATTTGTCTAAATTAGTTTTATGATGAAAAATTAAAAATATTTACCATCATTTAGCATTTACCAACCATTAAAATTGTTTACACCATTTACTTCAGATAAGGATGTAATGTTCTGAAATGTTTACCGACTCTACCTTTTCCAATTTCATTCTTTTTAAGCTCATAAGGATTATTGTTGTGAATGAGAGAATAGACTCTTCAACTTCAAAAGTGACAATCTAAAGATTGAGTAAACTGGAGTTTTAAAGTTTTTCTGAAAGAAAGAAAGATCTGAAAAGATTAATTTCAATAAAAAATAAAGTATTTTCATCACAACTTCTACTAGGCAGTACTGGAAATGTCCCTTGATTCTATAGAAATTCCCACTGCATTTGGTTACATTAAGGAATAGGATAGAAGACTGATACCAGAATAAGAATTTTTTTTGCTGCTTTTTGAAACTTTCCAAATATTCAAGGCATGCAAAGATTACCCATTTGTTTCTTTTTTCCTACATTAGTGCCATCACTTCTGCCTCTGCTCTTCCTCTCAGTCTTCTCTGTCCTTTTTTGGTAGTCCTCTTAAAATGTCAAAATTAATCACTTTCTAAGATTTATAGGCCAGTTAAGACTTAACAAGGAAGTTCTTCTAATTCTCTGCCATATACCGTGGTAAAGATCTTTATTTACTCTGCAGTTTTAAGAGGAAGTGTTTAGCAAGTGTAGCTTACAAACAGGAAACATTTTATCAGGCAGACAGGAGCATATTTTCATCAAAAGGATAAAGGAAACATTTTTTTCACTCATATTTTAACAAAGAACAAATATACAGTGTGCATTCATCCACTTTAAAGTCTATTTTTTCAGTAATTGAAATAGATATTTGAATGTTATGATAAGCCCAGAGGCACTCTTAAGGAAATTAACCTTTAAATTGCAGTTCTGTCATGATTTGCTGTCATACCTGGTGTGTCAAAACAAGCAGGAAAATAAATCAAATTTTCTTATTTGTTAGTTTCAGTTTCATTTGCTTTCTTTGTGAGAGATTTATTTTATGGTGGATGAGAAGTGTCTAAAAGTCAGAAAGCCAAAAGAACTATAAGCAACTGCAAAAAGAATTTAATGCATGAATTAAATTAAATTAAATTAAATACACATTTTTAAGATGTATATTTGTATACATTTTACTTGGACTTGTCATAATGTAAAAGCCAATAATGTTACTGAAAAAATAAAGCATTGAGCTATGATAATAATTCTAATAGGTCTCCAGAGGAAGCACTTTCATACTTTCCCAGGGAAAATCCCTCAGGGGTCCAGGACTGGGATCAGTCCTGTTCAATATCTTCATCAGTGACATGGACAGTGGGGTCGGGTGCACCCTCAGAAAGTCTGTGGACAACACCAAGCTGTGTGGTGCGGTTGACATGCCTGAGGGACGGGATGCCATGTGGAGGGACCTGGACAGGCTGGAGAAGTCAGCCCCTGTGAGGGGAGGCAACTAAGATTTAACAAGGCCAAGTGCAGGGTCCTGCACTTGGCTCAGGGCAACCCCCGGTATCAGCACAGGCTGGGGATGAAGGGATGAAGAGCAGCCCTGCTGAAAGGACCTGGGGGTGTTGGTCGGTGAATAGCTGGACATGAGTCGGCAATGTGTGCTTGCAGCCCAGAAAGCCAACAACATCCTGGGCTGCATCAAAAGCAGTGCCCAGCAGGGCAAGGAGGGGGATTTTCCCCCTCTGCTCCACTCTGGTGAGACCCCACCTGGAGTACTGCGTCCGGCTCTGGAGTCCTCAACTCAGAAAGGACATGGACCTGTTGGAGTGGGTCCAGAGGAGGGCTGTGAGGACCATCTGAGGGCTAGAGCCCCCTCCTATGAGGACAGGTGGAGAGAGTTGGGGTTGCTCAGCCTGGAGAAGAGAAGGTTATAGTGGTGTTCCAGTACTTAAAGGGGGCCTACGGGAAAGATGGGGATAAACTTTTTAGCAGGGTCTGTTGCGATAGGACAAGGAGTAACGGCTTTAAACTAAAAGAGGGCAGATTTAGACTAGATATAAGAAAGAAATTCTTTACTGTGAGTATGGTGAGACACCAGAACAGGTTGCCCAGAGAGGTGGCGAATGCACCATCCCTGGAAACATTCAAGGTCAGGTTGGACAGAACTCTGATCAACCTGATCTAGTTGAAGATGTCCCTGCTTATTGCAGGGGGGTTGGACTAGATGACCTTTAAAGGTCCCTCCAACCATTTTATGGTTCCATGATTCTATGATTCTATGAAAATAAATTCATGACCTTCTGCTAGCAATTACACTTATGGAGGTTATGCTTTTTTAAAAAAATCATGTCGCAAATTTAAAAAAAGATTCATAAACACTAATGAAATACAACACTTTTCTATCACACAAGAGATCTCAGGTAGTTGTCATTTCACAGTTTGCAAAAGTAACACCAATATCTAAACTATGTATACTCCTGAGGTGGTCTGTAAAAGCAATACAAGTTGGTAGCACGATTTTTCACAGATGATGCGCCACTTCAGAATTTAAAATACAATATGTTTTTTTTTCATCCCCCTTCCCACTGTTCCCTTTTCCTTGTTATTTTTCCGTTTTCCTCCTTTCCCTCTTCCCTTCTGGCTTTCCTTTCCATTTTTCCTTTCCCTTTTCCTTCTCTTCACACATTAAACTCCTCATTGCACCATATGTTGGAAAAGATGAACATCTCCCTGTGTCTTGGAACTCTTTCCTAAGATTAGCACTCCCTACTGTCTTCTCCTGAATCTTTCAGCTACATTAAATGTTAATTCTTTGTGGAGTTTCTTCATTTTGATATCTGGGTTGAGTTTATGGTTTTTTTGACTGTAGAAGAGCTGCAGTGTTGTGTCATCTGCACCACTACTTATTTTATCATTTCTAACATGTGTTTCATATTATTTTCTTGGTCTATTGTTAAGAAGAAAAAGGGTTTGACCTTAAGTAAAAGTAAGAAGTAGAAAAATAGAAAACATCCATCAAAGAATTAGCTCTGGTGGACGTAGTGCAGTACCAGTAGGAAATGTGTTATTTAATGATGATGAAGTATTGAAAGACAGTCAGGATTATTTTCTCACCCTGAAGAATTTTATGCAGGTGAGTCCCCATCCTTGACACAGCAGAGACAACATCTTTTCTTGCAGAGGTGGTGTTACTGATGTGCTTTTTCTTTTCTTGATGATTTGCAGTTTTTTCTTCCTTGCAGATTGTATACAGATTTCTATTATAGCTAATATGTATAATTATATAGTATAGAATATATGTACACTAACTAGATCCTTAAAAATATGAATCACCTTTTCTGAAAAATTTGTGATTTCCGAAGAACTCTGTTTGCAAAGTGGAGTAAACAGGATGAAACACCACCAATCATAAATCCAGTTCATTCCCATGTTAGAATGGAGACAGGGCAAACTACTGACAATGCGAACTGAGTCAAAGGATCAGTTTCATCAGACTAATGACAAGTCTGGCCTAGAACACAGAGCAGAATATGGAAACTAATGGCAGTTATTTGCATCGATGTTATTACTTTGGCTGCTTATTACTCTGCATTCTCTGAAACCTAAAAGGAAAGAAGAAAAAGTCCATGTGTTCACATTAATGTGTGTGATATTTTTCAGTCTAGTAAATGACCTTTTTAAAATGTATTATGCCATTCTCTTGTGTGTTTCTTCACACAAACTTAACATTCATAGAAAATATTTGACTAAGCTTCATTAAGTAGAATATTCAAGAATCAATTAACATGACAGCTTTAGAAATAATTCGTGAAATGAAGCAGAAGCTTCCTTTCTGAATGAAGAATATGATCAACACCAATCATCAACGCACATTATTTTCTATTCCTGGTGCTTTGCACCACCTCATCCCTCCTACTCTTCCCTTTGTGCCATTGAAGGGTTCAGAGATTATCTCAGTCTTGTGATCTGGAACAATCAAAGAATGTTCACAATGCTTTGCAAGCAGGAAACAGAGTATTACTGACAGGTCAGGAGGATGCATGTGACCCTGCACTGGAGCTGGCATCTAGCATCCAGCTATGAGCAAAATAAGCCTAAAACCCACAGAATTCACATCATAACGGTTTAACATTATAGAGTCTTCTCATCATGTAGAAATGGACTGTTGGACGATTAGATTGTTGTACATGCATCCGGTGCTTGATCTTCAAATGATGGGTTACAGGATGATGTATCAGAGCCATCCATACTCCAGTGCCTAAGAGGAGGAAAAAATTGAAATTCTAGTTCAGTACCGGGTAAACACTTCCGTGTGGCCTGACTCCAACATCAGCACTTCATTTTAATGATAACGGCAGCTCTGGTGTTCGTTCTAAAATCCTTAAATGTACTTAACAACCTGTTTATGCTTGGAGTGTAGTGAGTTTATGGGGACAGCCAAATGAAACAGATAAGTGTATTATGTAAAACCTTATTCTGAAATGTTTATTCTAGCAGTTAGTATGCATCTGGAGTAAATTTGTAGACCGTTATCCTCAGGTTTCATGCATTTTAAATAAAGCATATTTATTTTAATTTAGAAGCAGACAATTATGGAAAGATTTTGACAGCACAACAGTAAATTAGGCATTGTTTGAAAAGGTATACTCATCTTAAAATGATCGTTAATATTTCATGCATTTGAATTTCTGTTGCATACCGGTTGTATGCTGTTCCAGCCGTGGATCAGCAGCTGCAGCTATTAAAGCTCTATATTCATTTATATATTAAACTTTGTTTAGCACAATGGCATTATTTCTCCCTCTATCCAACAAACTAGAATGAAATCAAGAAATGAGGGTCTGGCTTATCCTGAATGGGCATGTGTGTAGCAAGACATCTATTTTCTTTTTGTCACCGTTAGCACTTCCAAACTATCCATCACCATTCTACTTGCAATTGCTATTCTTAAATGGTTCATCGCTATTAAAGGCACTGTAAGTCTGATTTTTATAGCTGTGAAATCATTTTTACGCAATTTTAAATAATCTTTTGTAACCTCATAAAGGAATTTACTTTTCAAATGCCTTGTCTATACAAGACATTTACTACACATGGATTTCTCTAGTATATATGAGAACTTCCTCTTCAAACCAGTTGAAATAGTAAAAACATAGCTATATGTTTACGAAAAGAGTTTTGCAAAGAGATATGGGGACAGGGACTGTTAATATTTGTAATATTCTTTTCCTAGATTGAATTACTTTACTTAAGTAAAAGGAATTGAGTTTAATTAGATTAATTTTTTGAGACATTTGGATACAAGTAGGAGATTTTAGACTGCATTCTTATGCGGTCCATAGTCAAGACTGAGCTGTACCTTTTAACACGAGCAGCAGAAGCATTCACAGGTACAAAGAAGCAAGTTTCCTTTTTCCCACTTTCATCACATTCTGTCCACATCTTACTGCTATCATTTATATGTGTCCACATAGAATAAGTTAAAGTTAGCAGCGCTTCAAAATTGAGTTAGAATATTATGTTATTTAAACACTGTTATAAAACAAAGCCACTCACCTTTTGTCAATGTATCCTGTCCTGAAGCAAGTAGGAGGAATTTTATTGACTAGATTTTTTTTTCCTAAAGGAAACGCATTTATGACCTTCAATAAGGGCTCTGAGAGACCTGAAGAAATTAGGGATGTAGGTATGTTACCTGGGGCATATGCATTTCCATGGTAAATATTGGCAGGAAAACAGCCATATGAACTAAACAATCAGTAAGTAGAAACAATAATAAGAACACAACTTTTGCTTCATGGATTTTGCTTCCCTGTCACAAGAAAACTGTTTCAGGGCAGAACTAAAACTCTCTCCAACATTCTCTCTCCCTAAAGAATGCAGCAGGATTTTATGGTACAGAAGCTGTGACTTTTACCCCTAAGGCACAAAACAGCTTTGATACACAAGAGAAAATATGAATGCTTAAGGGGCAGAGCAGCAAGTTCCCTTTCATTAAGAAACTGGCATGCATATGATCTAAATCCCCTATGGGCTTGCACACATCTTGTTCTCAATGGGGAAAAACTGTGCAAGCTTCTTTGAATGAGGAAAAGAATTAGAAAACAGCATCTGAGGGCAATGGGTAGCAGACATGGCTCATCAGCAGCTGTGGTGAGTGACTAGACAGATTCAGAAATTTGTATCAGCCTGACTTTCCCTTCCAACTGTCAATCAAATTTTACAATACTGAAAAAAGAAAATAAAAAGAAAAGAAGAAAAAGAAAAAAAAAGACATTCATATATTTATATATAACAATAGCCTTTATTTGCAAATAAACCATAGATTTCTCTGAGGTTATTGTTCTCGTGGGATTGAGAGCAACATAGCCTGTGCCAAAGCTAAAAGCGAAAAACCAAGCCCTTTTAAAACAAACACGCTTTATGCATTTGACCTTGAAGTAGATTATTATTTCAGTTTCAGGTGTATAAAATCATTTCAGTGGGTAAATTTGGGAAGTACACTACAAATCAGTGTCTAACCTTGAGGAAAATCATCGGGTAGAATTTATGAGACTAAATCAACAATTTTTTACAGATTTTTTTAAACCAAGAATTGTTATTTTGATAATCTGATCTGCTTAAACAATTTAAACTCAGTTTTTCTTTTCAAACAACAACAAAAATATCTTAAACCTTATGGTTTTGGGTGGGGGTCAACTAAGCATTAAAGTTTCAAAAAGGTCTAGGAATGAAAGTTCTTTAATGTTCAATGTTTTCCAAATGTCACAGATTTTAGAAAATGTGTTATGAACTCACAACATGAGTTCAAATTTAGTGAATTCTTTCCTCCATGAATAATTCCCTTGTAGTTTTCCAGGGACCTTGAATTACAAAACACACTTGTCTACCCAGGGAAGTACATGTTATGCAAACAATGAAGAATAGCAAGAAAGAAAACTTTGTACGGTGGTGTTGTTCTTTCCAGAAATGTAAATAGTCCCAGACTATTCACCAGTTACCTTAGAGATGAACTACCCACTAAACCATCAGGGAAATTAATTATCCTCTTGTAGGAATAATGCACTGGGGAAAATGTACTACAGTATCTGGAGTGGTGAGACAACTCTCCTACTTCCTACATTAAAAGAAAACAAAATTATTTTCTAAGTATTGCTGTTTCTACGATGGGATGCTATGTTCATACAATAAGGCTAGGGAGAAACTTCTGGCTTTGCACAGGAGGCATTCACTGTGACTTATTCGTACTAACCATCTACAGTGGGGCAACACCTACCACTCAATCACGGTTTCTTACGCAAAGTAAAAGCAGAGTCTCAAAGAACAAGGGAACATCATGCTGGTCCAGAATATATTTTCCTGCCCTGATATTGAAAAAAGCTAACTTGAGCATGTGAGTCATAGAAGGGAAAAAACGAACTGGCAATGTACCAGTGACAAAGGAAGCGAAACACCAACAATGGAGAAACCAAGCCTGGTGGAAATTACTGACATGAATCAACCGTTGCTCAGCAAGTACTTCTGCAACTTTAATCAAACACTAGGAAATGTAAAATTGGACTGGTCCGAAGTTATTTCTCTAGCCTTAATTTGCTTGGAACTAACTTTGCATTCTTGAAGGTAGGGCACATCTAAGGCGCAGAAGTCCTTAAGTCAAAATTGCAGGTAAGTGTATTTGTGCAGCGAGACAGTATCAACAAAGTTATCTATATCGAGATTTTAGCACTATTAGAATGAATTAGGTTAATATTAAACTATAATTTAAAAAATCAGCTTTCTCTGACTTTTGCTGTTGTTCCTACAGAATGCTACAGTTCCTAAGAATTTTTCCTGCAACCCTTAGTCTCTATTATAAAATAATGAGGGAAAACCTAGTGATTTAAATTGAGAAAACAGGGAGCCACCAGACTGACCTTTCTCCCTCTGCTGTAAAATGAATACACCCTTAAGAATCTCAAGTTGTTCTCTGAGATAGAGGAAACACTTTGAAGAATGTAATTGCTTGAGCCCTTGACTGCGTTTGTAATTTCTTGCGCAAGCTTTTCAACTTTCCTAAATTGTCAGGAACAGAGCTGCAACTTCAGCACCTGGCAATGGTGCTCCTCTTAGACAGCAAAAATAGGTGTTTGCTTGATGCAACAGACCATAGGGTCTGCACCCTGACCCCCTTATTTTTGTGATGCAAGAAGACGTGGAGAACAAGCAATTTGAAAACAGATGGAGACATAGTTACTGGGCAGGTAGAAGGGATGTGTGGCTGAAGGGCTTCTCGGCCTTGATTCTCCTTAGCAGCATCAATCACTGCTGTTCCCAATCACAGCAGAATCATAGTCTGATTTCCCCACCTGATATCCAGCCTGGCACAGCCCAATTTGGCTTTTCTCTCTGTAGTGTGAAAATCTGGGTTCGGGGATAAGACCAAGCAGGGTAATTTTCTGCATAACGTTGGGAAGGCATGTGGATACAGGAAAGGGGCCTCACACCTGTAGGTCAGACCAGCTTAGCAAAGGGAATGTAAGAAAGTTATTGCACCTTCATTTCCTCAAAATAGTGATCTCTGCCAGCCTCCATCTCAGTGTCCAAAACCCCTGCACTTCCTTCCCCTCTCATCAAGCTTCAAGGTCTCATTGACTTCTCCCTCTCCCAGTATCCCCAAACTATCTGACTCCTCTGAGGCTGCCTAGAGGCACTCTCCCAACTCAGCTCCATTTTCCATCTCAGACCACTTACATTCACAAAATTATTTTTTGCCATCACATGGACACACCTTTTTGTCCTGACTTCTGGGGTAGCGGAATTCAAATTTGGTTACTGCCAAGAAGCTTGAGGTCCTCTCCAGTTCAAAAATACTAGCACTTGAACTCCTAAGGGTTTACTGTGGCAGCAAAAGGGAAAGTTCATCAAAATACAGCTAACTCAAGATGGGTAGGGATGTCATGTGAGTGAAACTGGAATTCATTACATAGGGAAGACAGGTCGTCTTTGTCAATGTCAGAGCAGTAGACTTTACCAGGGAAGAGCTTGTGAAAGTGAGCTGGAAGGCTGTGAGGTGTGGCATCTGCGCCCAAAAAAGCAAAATTTTTATAAGGTGGTATTGGACCTTACTGACCTGGGTGAGACCATAAATCTGGATTTAAACATGTTAGGTGCTTCTAAATACTAGACTATCTGCACCTCTTTGGAGACCTGTTTCAAAGCTCCATAAAATAAACCAAAGGCACACTGAGCTTAATGACCTCTTGATATCCTACTTTTGTTACTATTATTAATGATTTTGGTGCTACTAAGTAGTAGTGGTAGTCATACACGAACTCTGCTTAACACATCTACCTAGGCTTTATAAAATCGTCATGATCTACATTTTATGTCAGAGGAACCTGAGGCACAAAAGCTGAATCTCATCCAGAGGATTCATGAAATTGTCTAGTAAGTTCAAGGTTTTATTTTAAGTTTAAAACAGTAGATTGTTAGGCAAGCATCATATCTACACACAGTCGCGTTCAAGTACTGGAGCCAAGATACAGCGAATAGGAACTGACCGTCAGACTGAAAGCCTGCTAGCATCAACCCTACCCAGAAAAGTGTCTCTGAAGTTCTCTTGGTAAAACTCCCTCAGATTTTCTTATCTGCCTGTATTATTGAATATGTGTTCTAAATGTTCTGAATATGTCCTGAATATACCTTGCTGTATGTTCTGGAAACTAATCTCTCTTTTGTCATAGATCACCATGAAAAGTCAGGGACATGGTCTTGAACTTAAAGATTGATTTTGCCTATTCAATATGAACATGAAATAGGCCAACTTCTTTGTTGTTTCAGTTTTTCAGGAAAAATGTAATAAAATAAGAATCTAGTGCTCCAAATAAAACACTGTAAAACAAACTTTAATCTCTGAGTCATTGGAAAACATTGTTTACAGTTCAGAACACAGAGTACATCCTGAAGTGACCATCCATCATCGCTCTGAATTGCTGCAGGAAATAGAAATAAAATGAGAAAGCAGTCTATGATTTTATATTAATTGCAACTCCAAGATGGTCTTACACCAATCAAAATAAGGCCAGTCTGATGGAATTTATAGATAGGTAATATTGAAAACATATCTCAAGCCTCATTTTATGTCAAGGTACAAAAATCAGACTTCAGATCAATGGTGTAATAAAATAGTACAAAGTAGCTGATGAAAGCTAACTTGGTTCCAACACAAGAATTCATCATGATAAACATATCTCTCATTTCCACATCTGTCATCTATTTTTAAAACCAATAAATCATTTAAATATGGATTTAACTGTTCCTACAAGTCGTTATAGTGTCATGCACTGCACCAAAGGAGAACTTTAACGATAATGCACTTTTCTGAATTCAGAATTATAAAAAATGGATTAGAAGGTTAAGTTATGCTCACGTAATTACTGTGCACAAACACAAGTGACAGCAAAACAACTGGTCTTTTTCTGGCTGGCATTTCTACCTTCCACAGGCTTGAAGTCATCTGACAGAGGCTGTGTTTTTACAGAAATGGGTGAACGATTTAGATTAAAAGCTACCTAGGTAAGAAAAGCGCTTGAACCCGAGGGCGGAATGTAGGTATCTGTGAGGTGGCTTGGGCTGTGCCTGGAACGCTGAGGGCAAGGCTGAGACTCGTTGGATCCCAAGCAAAGTTTGAGCCCTGTGAGGCACGGCAGGAATGTCGGCCGTGAGGCCCTTAATGAGACCTGCCCAACGCCTGGTGGAATGGTCTTACAGACCTCGCCCCCAAGAATACACCCCACAACTCTTGGCCCAACCTCCTGAGATTTTTTTTTTTGGTTTTGGTTTTGTTTTTTCTTCTCCTTGTGATAAAGGGCTTGGAGGAGGGATAAAGGAACACTGAAGAAAGGAAAAAGAGTGGGGCTGGCGGGGGATGTTAAAAGGCTCATATCATTTTCATCCTTGATCATAACTGAAGGAAAGCCCGGTGAAGTCAGTCCGATCACAAGTCTCAGCAAACATAATCAGGCTCTGACTTCATTACTAAGCTTTACACAGCCTTGATAAGAGATATGATTAGAAAGTCAGTGGTAAACTCACTTTATGGATCTTTATTTCAGAATTTTAATTTGTTTATACTTCCAAACATTAATCTTTTGTTCTATTATATGTATTTCTAAAAGAAGTTTCCTAGAAATTCTCCAAATCCCCATTCAGTTATACTAACTTCTGAAAATACTGTGACAGTGAACATAAAAGTGGAAGCACTTTTCAATGCTTTAGTATAAATATTTAATAATTTGGCAATACACTAGCTGTATTTAATTTATTTTTAATTTTGCAATGACTGCACTTTTAACTATTTAACATGCTATTCTTACATTGGAATCATGAAGTCAGTCTAAGCATTATAAACAACACTGTAGGCAGTATTCATCACTGTAAGAGCTAGTGGAAAAAATCCTACAATCTCTCTAGTTGTTATAATAATGATGTTGGTTTCCTGTTCACTACAAGGGTAATTAATGAAGAATTTGGCTGAACTGCACATACCAGGCAGCTAAGGTAATACTTTATGTACACATTTTGCTACAGCATAACACACAATACAGGGTTTGTTTTCTTATTTCTTACTTTGAAGATCAATCAGGTCACTAGGCAACCAGAATATTGAGCTATAACTATTAGTACTTTGCTGAAGCTGTGTGTAGTTTCATTAATTCTTCTGCTAGTGCTGTCCGTCTGAGATAGTGAAAATTTCATTACTGTCTCTGAATACATTTCATGCATAACAAATGAACAATCAATTAAACATGATTTTTTTCTTATTCTTTTTGTCCCATTTGTCCCTAAACTTTATTAATGTTCTACATGACATTCTGTCTCCCCTTCAGATTTTAAGTAATAATTGGTCTTTTAATAAAATTCACCTTTTCCTAGCCTAGAACAAGTTGACAAATTAAGAGAGAAAATACTATCAGTTATTCACATGGTATTCCGCATGACTTCAAGCTTTACGATGTGCTTAGAGATTTAGGAATGAAAGAATCTGGATTTTGTTTTGTGTCTAATACCTGATTGCACGCTTATCAAAAGCATTTTTTTAAATGCTAAGACTGACTACAGTAGAAACAAACCTTCAAAAGGGACACCAGCAAAAACTTTGGCTGGCTCTGGTCAAGAGCCAATAAATCACATGAAGTTTAACCAAGCCAAGTGCAGGGTCCTGCACCTGGGACGTGGCAATCCC
>JAOXJM010000033.1:72955029-72966869 GCA_026413425.1 Tringa solitaria
TAGATGATCTCTATGGTCCCTTCCAACTCCATAAATTCAGTGAAATTCAGTGAAGAAGCCTTTACAAAGCTTGTCTTTAGCCTTTATCATTGAGTGGCATCACTGATCCAAACTCAATACAATAAAGCACCACTTTTAGTTGATGGGCTATATTAGCATTAGTGCTGAACTTCTCATCATTCCCAGCTTGATCTCAAATGCACTTCCCTTGTCATTTCAAACTATGTAGTGTGTTGGGACGCAGATTTTCATCCACAATTTGATTTTACCAGTATTCACATGTCTAGGATGAAGTATGCTGTAGAAGTTCACCTGGAAAATTGCTTCTAGATCAAATTATTTCAGAGTCTGATGTCACCCTCTGTAACACACTAAGACAATTCTCTGAAAAAAAAAGCACTCTTCCCTAACTTAAAGGTAGAGAGGGACAGAATAATACTATAAAAATATATGTCAGCAAAAGAGAAGTGCAGTAAACAGCTTAACATGCCTTGAGAATCTGACTATATTTGACTTCTCTGCAGGGAGGTATTAGGAGTAGGATTTCCAGAACAGTCTAAGTTAGCATTTCAAATTACTTGAGAGCTGCAGCTCATTGCAGTTCTTTCAGAAATCTCAACTATATCAATTAGGCATTATTAAAACCTGAGATACATTCATATACTCTATTTATTGCATTTTCTTCATACTGTCAAATAGATTTTGTGGATGAAAATTATAAAAAGCTTTAAAAACTGGATAAAATTGAGTGGGCTCTCTCAGTTTAAGAAATCTACTACTCAAAATGTCAAACATACAAAGCAGTTTGAAAGTGAACAGAAACACTCTGACAGCTCTAGATCATCTGTCAAAGAGTCAGTTGGGTTGTGCAAGGATCATGCACATGCTTTGGATGCAGAAATAATGGAGCGAGCTATGGGTAACACAGTATAGGGTTATTCAGACTTTCATATGAGTCATATGCTGCTCTGCATAGACATACTTAAACTATTTTTAATGTCAGGTGACTCCAGAAGTTGACACTTTCACAAAATCTTTGCTCCTGATAATGCTCTAATTTCTCTCCAATTTATTTGCAGCTAGACATTGGGCGGATTGTATTTGCACTAGTTCTAGAGTAGAATCAGGTCTTGCATGGAAGAGTCTCATGAGTCACCCTGATTCCAGTCTCCTCTTGTGAAAAGAGGAGAAATCCGGAAATTTCTGACGTCACCTTTCCCACATCTTGTAGCAACCTTACTATCTGATGTAGCCATGTTCTGAATCACGCCAATTTCCCATTATCTTCAATAAGAAACAACTTGGAAATTTTCCCTGGAAAAGTATTGAATTTGAATTTCAATTGAAGTATTTTTGTATAAAAAATTTAAATTCAGAATATTTACTATCTTTTTGCATGATCACACTTCTTTTCCAACATCTAGAAGGGAATGTTTGGCATTTGATGGGGGCCATTGTGTCTTTTTAGACCCCCTTAGAACAGAGAACCCTGGGCTGTGGAGCAAAAATAATGAAATAGCATAGTATTTTCTGAATGGGGCTGGGATGGAATGAAAAATTCTATTATGCAATTTGTGCTCAAAGGGGTCAAGTTAAAAGAAATTATTGAGAGAGTGAATTAAGGGTTAACAATGAAACCGCTTCTCATGCTGCCACTGAAAATAAATCTGGTATCATCTGTAAATCAAATTCCTTTAGATAAACAGACTGATCTACTGATTTCAAAGAAAGTAGGATAAGCCCCAGGAATCTGAACAATCCAAATAAGTATAACAGAAAGTTAATAAATAATGTAAGCTTCAATATCTCCACTGTTGATTGCAGCTATATGTCAGGTCGAGTGTTAACGACAGGAAAAATCTCTTGGAATACCCCATAACCCGGAACTTCCAGCTGATGCTTGTTCTCGGCAGGCTGGAAGTCTGGGGTCAGCCTATACATGTTACAGTACAGTAAATCCTGAACATGTTGATTTAAAAGAGCTATCTTATTTGGCACTCTCTTAGAGCTAATTTAAGATAAAAGGCCAGCTCTGCTCTCAATTACGTAACTGTAAATCAAAGGAGTCTGACAGCCCTGAGGTACTCTTACAACATGAGCCAACTGGTGTCAAAATCCTTGGATTTATTTTCTGATTTATCTGAGGGTCTTTTTTAAGGACTAGAATCATTCAGTTTTCACAATAATATAGCTGATATTCTGTGAAATTTCCATTTCCCTCATGAAGAAATTGGTGTTAAGAGAACACCTGTTGACCTAACTAAGTTTCCAGCTGAGTACAAAAACATAATCTCAGTTTTCTTTTCAGTTTGCCTTCGATGGGAATAATCCCATGAATGAAGTATACGCTTAAGTGTCTTCCTGGGTTTCAGTTTTAGCCAAAAGTCATTAAAAGGAACTGGAACTTTTTCAGGGACATAAAACAGATTTTGAACCAAGATCCGCTTATGCCAACAAGTATTTTATCCATCAAGCAAAGGTAAAGTTAACATGTACTAAAATCATTTAACAGTCAAATCTTCAAGTCACCCAGCCACCTGCGTTTTGAACTGGATAACAGAAAAAAGTTCTTCACTGAGATGGTTGTCAAGCACTGCAACAAGCTTCCCAGAGAAGCGGTCATGGCCCCAAGCCTTTCTGTGTTCAAGAAGCATTTGGACAATGCTCTTAGATATATGGTTTCACTTTTAGGTCAACCTGTGCGCAGTCAAGAGTTAGACTCAATGTTCCTTATGGATCCCTTCCAACTCAGGAATTATATGATTCTATGAACTGATTTCCAGTACAGTTAAAGTTATACTAAGTTTTACAAAGCTCAAGTTAGCTTCTTTGCAGATCATATATATACACACACACACACATATTTATTATTATTTTAAAGATCAAACTCTGGTTTCTGGTATTGTTTGTTGGTTGGCAAATCAGGTATCAAAAATCTTTGCTAGACTAATTCATAGCTTTTTTGAAAGCTGAGATTCCATAGCAGTATGCCCAGTGTTTCAAACTACAGGAAGGCAGGTAGAAAATTAGAGTAGCCTTGTAGCATGGAGTCAGCATAGAAACTAATATTTCAGTTGCTAAGACTAACGCAGCCATTCATTTATACTTTGTTTTGGATACCGATAAAATGCCTTAGGCCTGGAAGATCTGACAATGAAGGGAAAGAAGATACAGAATAACTGCTTAACCAGATGGAATACCATTTCATCATTTCTTCCTCACAGGAAAAGTCAGAGGCAAAATAAAATCTTGTCACTGGACAAATTGAATGCTGTATTTGTGTGTTCACCACATAGTACTTACTGCTATAAACAACAGCACAGGGGTCACTTTTTTTTTTATCTTGTTTATTTCCATTTCAGAGTCAGAGACAAACTGGACCAGTTTTTGAGATAAATTTACTGAACAGAGGAAAAACTTCAGACATACCAATCTTTGAAGTTCTCGGTCCTGGAATGCAGTTGCAGTGTTTATTTTGTGAATGAATCATTTTGTTATCTAAGGTCCAATAGCCTGTTATCTACTGGATCAAATATCGTTGGAATTTATGGTAGACTTCTTCCCTGGCCTAGTGGACATGACTTTGTTCTTCTCACAATTGTGCTATTGTGTGGCACCTGCTGACTTGCTGCAGAGACTGGAGGTACTGCCCTTTTTCTGCTTTCCCACCATCTGCTTTCCCACAAACTGATTCTTTGCAAAATGGACTGCAGACTCCAGAATATGTAGTGTACAGGGAACTTTCAGATGTCTGTAATGTGCTCTATTCATTTTGTCAGAACCAGTAAACCAATTAAAATTGCCTTGAAATAAAAATCATACAAGAACAGATGGGCACCATTCGTATTGTTTTCCTACTTACGAAGAAGTGTGGGAAAGCACTTAGCAAGCAATGAAAACTACGATGTTGAAAGGGATTTGAATAATGCTTATGAAATAGGTTTTCATATTTGCATGAGCTGAAATTCACACACTTGACAATTTACATTCAAAATACAAGCCATTTCCAGGATATATATGGCTCATGGAGAATAAACACAAACACACAATAATCTGCAGCTGATATGATTTACAGTGGTAGCTTCTCATAGAAAATATCATCTGTCCATTGGGACTTTTGCCATTTTATTGCTCAGACTACTCTTGTATCATATAACTTCTGCATAAAGAAATAAGATTTTCTCCTGGGGACAAAAATGCTAAGATGTTCACTTATTTAATTTTATTGGCAGTGTATGTGTACATTTTGTCAATAGGAAAGTGTAAGGTCTGGGTTTTTTTAAGGTGGTGTTAAACTAGGGAGCATGTGTCATTTCCTGACAACTTCTGCTTTTTCCTTCAGACTGATTATTTATACCTAAGCTATTTCTTACCTGAATGCACATTTTTCCTAGAACTCTGTGTCTTTTTTTTTTGCTAGCATAATCCTGGGATTTTTCATGCTGCATATAAATAACAACAAAAAAATAATGGAAACTACATTTATTATTTGAAAGAGTGGAGAATTTCAATATCCAGGCTGCATTTAATGGAGAATTATTGAATTCACAAGATTTGTGGAGATCTTTTAATGTAAGATTGGGTAAAGATGACTTGAGACTACAGGCACTTGTGATTCCCATTTCATAACCATAGAATACTAAAAGCTAGAAAATATTGAGGTAATCCATCTGCTGGAATATACTGAAATAATTACAAGGCATATATTTCTTATCTACTTTCCTTTTGGTTCTTACATATTTAATGGAACTGTGCACCTAATAGTAGTTCTAAGTAATTTTTATTCTTGGACAGTTGCAACTCTGCATTGTGTTACAAATATTTTTAATATCTATGAATCTTAAACCCTTGCCTTCCTTTCATCTCTATTCACTTCTATTTCATCCATGGCTTTGTAGTGTAATTTTCAATGATAGATCTGCAGATTAACCCTTATGCCTGTGAAGGACATTATTGACCTCAATGGTTCTACTTGCATAAGAACTTGCCAGCTGGGACATCATTATGAAACTAGTACCATAAACTGCCTCAATAGATGTCACTAACTAATTATCAACTAGTCATTAACAAGCTAATGACATTAATAGATGTGATTAACTAGTTCCATTAACAGCCTGAATGATTCCATGTGTCACATTTTACTATGAATTTCTGGTGCAATAATGATAACCTATGGGCCCTATAAATTACAACTATTTTACAGGTATCCATTTAGAAATTATGGTGTTAATCAAAGTGGCTGCCATTATCAGAGTCATAAAACTGACCCAAGATCATCACTGGTAAAGAACTCTACTCATTGCCCAGAAACCTTGTACTTACACCTAGCAAAATTCACTAGTGAATAGAAAGATATAAACCCTGTAGTGTTGTCAGAAATATTAATAAGGAGAATGAATGTCAATAACATAGAACTGCAGTGTTTCAGAGCCTGGACAAACATAGATAATAAAGGCATGCGGTAAATAAAACTTGCAAATCTGGACCAGAGTTTGTTCTCAGTTTCAATAAGCTGCAGAATAAAAACAGAAAACATTCTCACTGTTTCTTTAAAGATTTGGTAAAATTAAACAGTACTTAGTGAAAAGAATAACTAAAGGATTAGGGATGGTTATGATTTCTGTTCTTTCCCTGTTACAGTGGTGAACTGACACCTTCTTGCAGTTTTGTTTTTATATACGATGCATAGCTGGATGTAAGAGAGTCAAGAGACACTTGGTAATGAACTGGGAAGTGTTTAAAAGAGCAAATCCCTGGTAAGTAGAAACCGCAGTGCAGTTTGAATAACAAAAAGCGTAACCAGAAATCAAAACATTCCTTAATAGTTTATTTATGATACAAATGTTAATTGCCTGATGCCTTACATGGACTGTACAATAGGACAGGTTAATTGGGCTGAGAAATGGCTAGCTCTGAAGGTGCAAGCTTGGAATAATTAAAACTCCCCCATCATGTTAACAGAACTTTCCTGTCCTTTGGGCTCTGAGGATATTGCTTTGCGTTTTCTTTGCTTTCTCTTTCTGTTAAATAGAATGTGATTTCTACCATAAATGAAGAAATCCAAGGACAGGGCTTTGGCTGACTACCGATATCATGTGAGACAAATTTTCATGTGGATTTGAATGCATTGTGGGGAATGAAAGGACTACATCAGTCTGAATGACTTACAGTGATCCTTTCAAAGCCTTATTTGCATCTGTCAGTACTAAACCAGACAGCAGGAGCCCATAGTACTGCCAGGAAATAAAGTGGCCTCTAATTGCTTATATGTTGATTGCAAGCTTTTGAGAAACAAATCCATCACATAAAATATCTCCTACGTCGCTGAGCAGCGCAATGGTCACATGCTTACTTCTGAGAAGGGCACCCGAAGAGAAAGATGAGGGCTTACAGGGGTGGCTAGGCAGGAAAAAAAAAATTTAAAAAGTGGAATTTAATTCTCACTGATCCTTATTCACACCAAGATGGCTTCACAGCACACCAGCAGCATAAAAAAGGGTGAAGGAGGTGTAAATTACAGTTATAACTGCAGTATGGCAATATAGTGGTGTCAAAGCAGCGTAAAAGACCTTTCCTTATTGCAGGCAAGCGTTTGACGGCTGCTGTTCTCATAGTTGTACCTGAGCAACTCTGAAACTATCTGCAGCAAAACAGAGCTCAGGGAAGCTAACAGCAGACACCAGGCAGCACTTTGCTAGCAGGATTTATAATGACTCACCTCCTGCTTGCTCTGTCAGGTTTCTTCAAAGAGAACACAAGCTGCGTTGCATAAGCTCTAAGCGATTTTTTTTTTCCAAATAGTAGGGTGGTCCTCACTGTGTGTGAGGACCAGATCCATTAAGTGACAAAAACCCATTTGAGCTGGACAGGCATGAAGAAGAAACCTGAAGAGAAAAAAAGTTTGGGAGAGAAAAATAAAGGGGGAAAAAATCCCCAACCTTAAAGAAGTGAAATACATGGTTCTCATGAAGAAGGGCTGTAGATCAGTCAGATGTTTTACACGGGACTCTATCCCTAATGGGATAGCTTCATCTTGATTAACATGGCAGACCTCTAGTTCTCTGGAATTTTCACTCTCTCAGAGGCTGAATGGAAACACCTTAGAGAGATAAGCAAGCGTAAGGAATTTAATTAGGAAATTTTAAACCTTTCCCATCCAATTTTTTCATAAGACAGAGCATTCTATTCTGGTTGAACATAAATAAAAAAATATCTTTGTTCTGGAAAGGACAGAAAGAGAAGCTAGATTTATATGTCACTGAGAAAATGACATTTTCTTTTCACATTAAGAATGAGACAAACCTGTGGTGTTCATATGTTTTTGTTTCATCCTGATACTGGAGGACACAGTTACATAGAATTTTCTGCTTCATTTTGGCAATTAATTCACTGTTAAAAGGCAAAACATCATGAGGAACTGCTGTGACAACTGTGCACTTTTGTACATAGTAATATCCCATTCACAAAACTATGAACTATGCTTTTGCTGATTTGATGTCTTGACTGTATTCAGAATAATCACTTTGTCAGTTTTCTTTTCGTGTGTGTTACTGGGCTTAGAAACGGAAACCATGTTCATGTATTTTCATTTGTAACTTTTGATCAAAGCAGGTTTCTGGTAGGTGTATGGAGTTCTTTCTGGACGATGATCTTCTTAATGTAAACCATCTGATGATCATCCAAAACTTATCATTACTTTATGCAAATAGCTTCAAGAATACAATCAAGAGAGAGTAACCCCCAGACTTGCCCTCAGCTCCTAGCAGTAAAAAAAGGGGGATAAGTTAGATTTTTTTTTTCTTCACCACTCTCAACAGGCAAACATTTCTCTTCTGCACTCATGTACAATCTTGCTGGGTCACCTTCTTCAGGTGTGTTTATGGTGCGTATTAGGGTGGTCTTGGACTTCCTATCCCTTTATCAACCAGATTAGAATAGACCCTTTGTCGTGAATTTGCTGGGTTCTGCAGAGAGGAGTTCTTTTCCCATGAAAAATCAAAACATGGGAGAAAGGATGCTGTTTGACTGCATTTTTCTAACAAAGCATTATGATCAGGCTAGTGTTTTTACTTTTGGAAATGCAAATGCTCTCTGAAAACAGACTCAGGTAATACTGGCAAACATAAGTATGAAATATCAATATTGAAGTTCAGGGACTTGCAGGTGGCTCCTCTCCTACTCAAGTTTCAAAGTCATTTAGAAGTAAAACTTTTTTTTTTTTTTCCTGCACATACTTGTGGTCACAGGGAGGCTTCAGTAGAAAGGCAGGTATTTTATGTACATTTTCAGTGCAGCATCCAGTTCCTTCCTGTTCATACTAGTCAATTAGACAAAGACTCCATTTACTATTCAGCTTTACAGCAGCTACACACTTTTGTCTCTGTGGTTGGGAGGTGTGAGCTACTCATTTTCCACAGAAGCCCCAGACAGTCTGATAAAGTAGTATAGATCTTGATTTCAAATCACAATGCACACGCAGATATTCCAGAAAGACAGAGTTTTCTCTCTGCATAGGTCTGGTTCCATATGAAAAGGTTAGCCAAAAGTCTCATCTCCGCTTGTGAAGGAGCTAAAAAAATTACCCTGACAGTTGTTAGTTTTTTTCATTATAACTGGTTTTAAGTTTTTCATTATTCTGCAGTCAAGTAGAAAACCTCTTTGATTCTTGGTTACATTTTTTTGCACACACCTGGATGTCCGTGAGGTACAACTTAGCAGTTCACCGTCTGGCCGCTTCCAACCCATATTTCCTAGTGCAGAGACAGTATCCTAGAGCAGGGAATGTCTCTCTTACCCACTCGTATATAAGAAAGGAGAAGAAAGAGGCACTTTCAAGGCAAAATCCTCAAGAACAGAATTTAAATGAAGGACAAAGCATTTTGTGACTTTTCAAGTAATGGTGAGGGCTTTTCCTGCTTATTTCATACCAACACACCTTTCTGAAATAAAATGTGAAGTGGGTTAGGAACAGGGGACTATAGAAACACAAGGTTAGTTACTACATGTCTTTGACATGCTGAAATCAGAAATGGATCAGATCATTTCAGATAGATCTAAATCCTGGCTTTTAACGTAATAACTAGACGCTACTCTTTTTGCTTACTGTTGCAGAAACAAGCTAATACTGCAGAGCTTAGAGAACTGGATGGCAAGAATTTGAAGGCAAGAAGGAACCTCTCTTTAAGCAGATATGCTCTTTTACTAGGGAAATCCACACTGTACTTTGGCTTCCTGAAGTAGTTGCTTAAAGGCACCTGTCTGAGATTTCATTGGATTTACTACTTATCGTGTTTTAGTGCAGTCAGCTATGGAAATGAATTATACATTTGCATCAAGAAACTTTTTATTTCAGATTTCGTTCCAGCAAATGTAAGTGAATAATCTGCATGGAAAGACCCTGGTTTCCAGTGTCACGTCACTGCTCTGTGGTTTTTCATGTTGTGTAGCAGAGAGAAAAAGAGCAGAAATAAATTCTGTGATTTCTCAGCACCGGTTACATTAATTAACACTTCACTGCATGAACTACAGTGCACCCCCCCACATGTCCCTGTGTCTCATTATTTCCATTATCTAGCATTCATTTAGGCTTCACAACATAGCATACAAAGATTATAATGTTAATTTTTAAATGAAACCCAAAGGCAAGTTTAATTTTAAACAGCATTAATTTTCAAGCTGAAAGACTTCAGTGGCTTGTCTTATGCAAGGATGTTGATATTAAATTTGCTATTTAATAAAGACTGATGAACAAATGGAGGGAAGTTTGTCAGTGAGGGTTTGTCAATTTTGCTTCCTTTCCTCACAAGTTAATGACATTTGCTTCACAGACCGTCCCTAATGATGCAAAGGAGATCTGGCATTGCACAAGTTGCTGCTGCTGTCTTAGTTCAGCGGTATTAGGCAATCATACAAGTGTGGCACATTAGAAAGAGATGAGCACAACTTACTGAAGTAAAATACAGAGTTGGCAATTTGTTAAACAGAATGAAAGGATGCCTATGTGGAATTTATTTTTTTTCTTTTTGGGGATGAGTCAGACTTCAGGAAAAGTTCCATGTTTCAGAGGCAGCACGAAAGATCTACGATGGGAACAACATGGAAGCAAAGCCCTTCATACCAGCTGAACCTGAAAGACCATAAAGGGTGTCAATGCCTCTCCTGTTCCAACCACAATACCCTCAAAATATGTACTCTAGATTAAAATCACAGAGTCCTGAAAAAACCTTTGGCTTATTCAGTTTAAGCCTTTGACAAGATCAATGATAAAGAGACTATGCTAAGGAAAGTTTGCTTTAGCTGCCCACTCCCCGAAAAAACCCCAATCATATATGGTCCTAGAGCCAAAAGCAAGAAGAAAGTGGTTTACTTAACTGCTTTTACTCTCTATACCTCCAAATTAACCATCAGTGGGGAAAAAAAAGTTAACTGTTCCCATGTGAACTTAATCCTAGACAGCTGAAACCTCATGTCAATTTATTTCATTGAGTTTTGGCCATAATTCCATAAAGAACACTTGTGAGTCTCTAATGCTCTCAAACACAGATTAATACCATGTTTCTAATGTCTCTTGGGACAGATTGAAAACTTATTTTGGAGCTCATCTGATTAATCTGCAATGAAGTTAATATTCTGCCTGTGTGTACTAAACATACTTTGATTGCCACTACTTTCCTCCGGGTAGGTAAGATAAGAAGATACCACAACAAGCCTTTGAATTGAGACTATCACAAAGTAAATGTTTCAGAAGTAATCGTATTAGTTCAGCTATTTTTTCGGGATGGCCTACTAAACACCACATCTAGTGCTAGACTCGTAAAAATAGACGGCAAGGTATTACAAACACTCTAAGTGGCATTACAAGATTATATTTTGGTCCTTAAAAGTCATTTTCCCACAGACACATGACTGCAGTTTCACCAATGACAGTGGGAATTACTCACTGATATCGGTGCCTGGAATGTGGCTCACTGCTAGCATAGTATTTGCTTTCATGTTGCATCTAAAAAAGGAGGGTATACTGTGTTTTTTTCCTGTCAGGCTTTACTATATGCTGGCTGTTTATTTTTATTTAAACTAATATCGTTACTGCTTCGTTAACTGCTCTTAAAATGCCTATTTTTCAGGAATTCTTTAAGGAGACAGTCACGTTAAGTTTCTCCCTAGTAAACACAGAAAACCCTGTAAATAAGCTGCAATATGACAATTTCCTTCTGTAAGAGCCAGGTTACGACTGGATCATAAAATCAGAATAAACTGAACCTCTCATCTGAAATGATAGGAATGTTGATGTTTGTTTTCCCACCCTTAATTGCATTACACACAGTCAACTCAATCTAGCCATTATGTGCTACGCGAACTGTTTTTAGACCCTTACAGGGTGAAGATGTTCAACTAATTAAGAGGAAAATAGATTAATTTACCCCTGTTTAGACCGTTCTCATCCTACTGGAACCCCGTACATTTTGTGAATGTGAGATAGCTAACGCACGTGAGCCTCAGATAGCGGCTATGTGCTGGAAGTGTGAAAAGACAGCAACAGTTTAAGCCCTTGGGTGGCGGAGATAATAACCAGACAGGTCTTATACAATGTACTACTATGGAGATAAAATGTCACAGGACTGTTGCACAACTGCTGAATAATAGAACATTAAGGTATGCAGATACCTTGCATAAAAGAAAAAAAAAAAAAAGAAAGATGGATTGATGAAAGGAAGTTTAAAAATAGGAAATCAGATTTTTTTTTTTTCCTTCCTGTATGAAAGGAAAGCTCCCTGATGCGGAGGTTATTCATTACACAGGACAGAAGCAATTTGTTCAACTATAGCTTAGGTAGTGTCAGC
>JAOXJM010000033.1:72973130-72984744 GCA_026413425.1 Tringa solitaria
TAATAACTGTTAGTTTAAACTTACTGATGGTATCCAAAATATTTAAAGATATTAGGATGAAAGGATTTATAATTAATACATATTTTCTTTTAGTCTCAGTATAGATTGAGAGACGTTATTACATCTAGTGCTGGAAACTTAGAATTAATTAGTTTTATCTCCTGTAAAGTTAATGTTTTCAGTTTCCTAGGTTTAACTAACCACTTCAAACTGCGTTTTCCATTCCATTTATAAATGTGTAAGTGCTGCAAAACAATGAAACACGTCCCTTTTCTGGCTTTTGCAAGGGAATTTAGAGCCCATGACACTGTGATGACTCCAGAGCTGCTTTCTCAAAGAGAGATGACAAATTGTGTTAATTATAACAAATGTCAGTTGTTGAAATGATTTATTGCAAGAACAACGATTGGTTGGTTATACACTGTAGAGTGGAGGCCATGCAAGACTCTTTCGTATGAATGCAGGCACAATCTATTCACAAACCCAGAAACAAAGTTAGCTATTAGAAGTAACTAATTAACTTCTATTGTAAGCATCATGTCTATTTAGGTAAAGTAAATGGGAATCAGAATGACATGTGACTGTGATTATAAATTTTAAGGAAATCTTCAAGTTCTACATGAGCTTATTGTGCTTCAGTCCAGCGCAAGCAACTGATGTTGTTGTGCCTGTTTTAAAAGTTACATATATATATGATATGTAAAATGTACTTAAAAAATCAATAAGCACATATTTACTTCCTTTATTGCTTTTTTTTAAGCTGAGGAATTTTTTCAAAGGGAAAACAACTTGTTTGACAAGCTTTTAGATGGTATTAATAAGGTATTAATTGCCTTTTACTTGGAAAACAGGAAAAGTTTTTCAAAGTGTGTTTGAAGCTATTGTCTTTACTGTTGTTTGAGGTTAATCTTATTTCCTTGAAGACAAAACTTGATAAAATTACATAAAGAAAGCAAAAGAAAAAATTAGAATGACATAAAATGTAGCTCTCTTATATTTTACGGACTTACTCTACAGCCTTGCTGCTGAAGAGAAACAGAATCAAAACATTTGTCAAAACATATCAACTGCTCGAAGGCCTAGGAAATTTATAGCAACATCAGACTTCCTAAATCTTTGTTTTAGCTACCTTTTCACTCCTAATCTATCAGAGCTGCTGCAAAAATAAGGTGTTAGCTACCCAAGCAAGTTATTTTTAACAGAAGGCAAGGAAGGTAAAGATTTGAAAAAAAAATAAAGTAAGGAAAAGAAAGTAAGAGGAAGATGAGGAATAAGGATGTAAGCAGATGCAAATGTGCATTGGACAAGAAGTTTTTCGTTCGGTCTATTCAAAAGGAAGTGGATGATAAATGTCCAGTTACAGCCAGACAGTGCTCCATGTGATTAAGGTCATGACAACTATAAGAAGGAAATCATTGTTTCAATTCACTTGAACTTCCAGTACCAATATCACATTATGAACCTCAAGCTGTGAGATCTCTCCCATTGTTTTTCCTGTCACTCAGAGGTAATCTACAGCACCTAGTGCCCACCTAAACATCAGGACCCAAGACATATGTGATGCCATAACGTATTCAGGTAGTTCTCAAGAAAGGCATGGATTTTACGCAGGTCCTGTATCAAATCATGCAACTCGGAAGTGTCAAGTAGCTCTAAAATGGCAAAAGATTCCTCTGTTTTGATATCTGAATGTCTCCCATAATTTCCACTCTTTCGTGGGCATAAAGGCCATACAGTCTTACAGTTGGATTAGTGGTAGTTTTGCTTCAGTAGAGTTAGGTTTTCTATCTCCAACTTTCTGCTGATTTCTATGAACAACATTTTACAGGAAGGTCGGTTGGGCCTTCAGTAGAGTGAAAACTACTAAGTGCAAGGCTGAACATGACCCTCACCTGCAGGGTATACTACTTCTGGATACAAGCTTCATCTCTGAAACTGGCAACACAGGATCAGGGAACTACTCTTAAGAGCTCAAGAAGAGAGAAACATGATGAATAAGCAAAGGGGTTTTATTCACAGGCTTTAATAAACTGAAGCTGATTAGTATCTCTGCTCATACAAATGAAAAGGTACAGTTTGGATGGCTTTGGCTGACATTAAGCGTGACTTCTCCCCTCTTCTTAATCTGACAGAAATCTCTTCAAACACTGTTTTGGGAGAGGAAGCTAAGAGAGAAGAGCAGAACAAAGAGAAATTTATCTCATCTACAGCCTGAAAGGCAGAAAATTTGTTTTAGTCTTATCAGTTGGTCCCTCTTTTCTTTGTGGATATTGGAGTAGACAAAAGAGGGGAGGACAGAAGCTTTTGGGTTACTAGATAGATTACTTACAGGTAGTATTCATACTCTGCTGAAAATACCTTAAGCAAAGGAATTTTTGACCTTAAAATTTTCTTTACTGAATTTTTAATGAATATTGATGGGAATGAAAATGATCCTCATTTTTATATGGTTCAAGATAATCTAGGCATAGGATCTAGTTTTTCTTTTTTTTCTGTAGTGCTGGGAATGGTTAGAATAAAGAAGTAGCAAAAATTGTCTCTCCAATCAGTTGCCCCTTATTTTCCAAAAAAGCTTTAGATGGCCATTTGGATTTCACAAAACTCACCTTCTATGCTGAGATAATTTATTTCTTGTTAGGATGGTAACTCATGCTAATTAAGATAAACTGTTTCTAATTAATTGAAACCTGGCATTTGTAGAATGAATTCTAAATGTCTGCAAAAAACACAGAAATCAGAGTCTGATAAATCTTATTGATTTTGCAAGTGTCTGGTTTAAATTCCTGGATATGCATTACTCATATGCAAATTTATGTATAAAGGTCTCAGAAATCCAACAGTAAGTGAAAAAGTCATGTAGTGTGACTTTCAACCCTTAGTGTGGTTGAAAAGTAGGGATTAGTGGGACTATACCCACTAAAAAGAACTATCAGTTATGCAAACATGCTTGAGTAAGGTTCATTTTGAGTGGATGTTGGCTACTTATTTGACTGTAAAAGTGAGAGGACAGCTACTGCCACATGCAGAAAAGAGTCACAATAAATGGATGAAGTTGATGCCGAAATAATTTCTTACCCTCTCCTGTTTGATTGTTTGAAGCTTAATGTGGTATTTTAAGCTGAAGAACATATTTTGAGGTCTTCCAGAAAGGTCTGTTTTAACTCCATTTGATCCAAGTAATGCCTCATTAGAGCTGACTGTCACGGAATTAAGATTCACAAACCCAAACACCTAAAATCAACACTGTTCAGGACAGGGCCTGGAGACTGAACTTTTTGTTCAGAAAACAATAGCTAATCACAATTTACCTTGCACATATTATTGTGACAACAAAAGGATATGCGCTCTTTCAAATCCTACAGGTCATTCTTTTTTCAAACCATGAGATGACATAGTAGGGAAGGAGGGTGCCTTCCTCAGGGCTGCTATTTTTCTCACAAGGCAAAGTTAGAGACAGGAATTAATCAGCAGCATGCTTGTTAACTTACTCACTTTCAAAAGTGGCAAAATAAACAAGAAATGCTTAGCAACCAAAGTCATACACAGTGAGACTCCGGCTGAAGAAAATATATACCACAACCACTCACTGTTCTTCTGCTACTATTAGTATTAGTATCTCATTTTGTGGTTTTTTTTTTTTCTCAGGAATGTCTTCAGCACTCCAACACTGCTATCATAGATGGGTCCAGAAATATGCTCTATGTGAATATAGTGACCTAGATGACAAATTGTAGGTTTAGTGATGCTCAGTTAATATAAAACACCCTACAGTGGCACTCAGTACCTCTTTATCTGTATTTCTTACTACCTTTTTTCCTAGCTGACCTGGTCAGTTTAAAATGTCAAACTGTGTCAGTGCTCCAATAATTCAGATTGATAGGGCTAAGCAAGCACAAGGGAGAAGAGAGTTTCGTTTGGGAAAGGCAGACTGAATTTCCCTTTCTAAAGCAAAGAGTTAAAGAAAAGCATTTGCCTGCCTGCGACACAGTTCCCTCTCTGGGTCTCTCCCGAGGCACGCACAGGCAGCTAAATCCATGATGGTATTTAAGGTTCTCTTTGAACTTGGACTCAAGTCTGTAAATGCCATTTCCCCGCTGCAGTGCCTACTTTTATAACCTGTCAGCAGCCTCCACCATCCCTGGAGAGTACTGAGGCTGCCAGGCTGACCCTGCACACAGCGACCTCCCAAGTATGTTGTATGTTTGAGAATGTCCCCAGGCTTGTACGCCTCAAGCACAGGCAGCTGCCTGGTGGCACATCCCGGGGCTACAGGTCCTCCTTTGCCTTCCTCCCTGCTACCCCTGAGGTAGACAGGGAGGCAAAGAACAAATAACGAGACTCCAGGCAGAGCCCTAGTTCCCACAGCACAAGGGAACATCACTATCACATAACTCCGTGACCGAAAAATAATGTATGCCTTGGGGGGAGGGTGGCTTTTGAGTGGGTTTCAAGTTGCAGCATAGGCAGGGGAAGCACACGTACTCAACTCATGAGTACAGCAGTGATCTCAAGATCAACCCTGGAGAGAAAAATTTGAACTCGGTCTGTTTCCTAAGAAAATGGTGGGTTTGTTGATACAGTTAATGAATTTGTAGGAGCCTGTTCTTTTTGAGGAGCAGCAGGGCTGACATGAGTCTGATGGAGCCACAGAGCTCTGATGTTAAAAGAGGAACTTTCTCCCTGTTTCCTTTCTTGTAGAGTTTTAAGGAAAGATAGAACCACAATCTACTTAATCCACTTCAAGTGAAGCTGAGCTCATGCTAACACTCAGTCTGCTGAGCTCAGTACGTAGCATATGGATTTCTTCATTTTATTCTTCTCTAAAGTGCTTCCTTTTCCACGAATGTGCTGTTGAGTCACTCGTTTGGCCTGGGTCAGTTCAGCTCTTCCACTCCATAGAACAGTTTGTTTTCTTAAAGAGCCACAAAGAACTAATTCTTTTACAAGTTAGATAAGCATGAATAAAGAAAAGAAACTGAAGAAATCTTTGCTTGAATAGAGAAGTATGTACAGTGTTTTAAGCTGTTACTACAAGTAGATAGGAGCTCAGTCATCCTGGTAGTTAATGTCCACTATGATGACTTTCAGAAAGAACTACACTTCTTCATGGCAGTAGTCTAGTAACCCTTCTGCAAACAAAGCCCCCCTCAAATATCAATGGAAGATTGCCTGCATAGTGACTCCAGCATCTAACCCCTTTTGTTAAACAGGAAAATCAAGTAAAACACCACAAAGACATACAATGTTTCTCTAAACACAGGCTAGATAAACACATAATCCAAAGCATATCTGAAGGCTTCTTACACTCATAACTAGGGATTCCAAGTTAACCATGTGTACCATAAGTGATTTATGACAACATGGAACAAATACATATTTATTTCAGACACCGGTTTACAAAAGAGATATATATGGACAGAACACACTTTTATTATGCCAAGATACAATTAATCATGAAGTGAAAACTTTTATAAAATAAATACAAAAACCTTCGCTCCAAATCAAGTTTCACTGGAGAAATAAAAGAATGTCACAAATATCTAATCCTGAATATACTGTAAATCTTTCATCTCATAGCACAGAAGTTTTCCTCTTTCCAGAATATTAGGCACATTAAAAAGAAGAAAACAAAAAAAAACCCAAATCAATTTTTACTCTCCCTTTTCTCTGGACAAATGAAGTATTTCTTCTGTGGCTTTTTTGTTTGTTTGTTTATTCGTTTTTGTTTTTTAACTTGAAAGTGGAAATGGTTGCCTCTAATGAAATGAAAGCCCATAAAAGCAGACCAATCTGTTTAGGGATCAGATGGGCCTTCTGGAGTCTATTGTCAGTGTGGCAAAGTGTGCACCCTGCTGAAGGTAAGACATTTGTGTGAGAACTAGTGGAAAAATGAGAATCTAAAGCACATATTTTTTTGGCATCAACTCTACATAAGATTCAGTCAGTCAGTAACGAACTATCAGATGACCTCATGCAAGGGTGTAAGAGGTTCATGCTTTCCATTGCACCCTTGGGGCTTTTCTCAATGATGAGTAACTCCTGTTTTTGCAGATGATGAAATAGTTACTCTTCTTAAAAAAAAAAACCAACCAAACAAAACAAAACCAAAATCCTACAAAAATAGCAAATCAAATTTTCAGAACTACAGCTAAGCATTTTAAATTCTTAAGCGCTCAGTGTATGCCTTTAGCTTAATAGTTGAAGAAACTGGAGTTCATGTAGTTAGGACCAAGTACAGCTGAAATTTCTGCGCTCAGAGGATGCAGGAGAGCTCCCTTGGGGTCATTTGCTACCAGGACCTCAGAAAGAGCAGCGACAGTATGGGAAATTTGTGGTCCTCCTTTAGCCCTTGTGTCCTAGTTGGATATCCAAATATCCATCTGCAGGTTAAAGAGGTTACTCTGCTCTGTGGAGGTGGCATAAGAACATGGGTCCTGAGAGGACCTAAGGGGCTTCGTGACATGTGCGGGAGAGCCCGGTTGGGTTTGTTGTCCCCAGTTTGAATCAGGATCAGTCAAATCCTCGGTCTTTAGAATTTTTCTGTCATTTTGTTGTAATCCTAAAATCCTCTTATTAATGGGTTTGTAAATGTAACATATGGTAAATGGCACGTGGAACAAAAGTTGGAGCATTGAGTAAGCTAAATGTAGCAAAAACAATATGCCAGTGATTGAAAGATAGTAATGAAATTGTTTTTTAAAGAAAAGGTAATATATTTTAATGGATTCAAAAGTACTGCCATATTTTTTACCTTTAGCAGACTTTCAAATACAGCAAATCTATAATGATAAATCCATGTTTTAAGCCATTGCATAGTGTATAAATAACTTCTGCTTAAAAGAAGGATACATTTTAAAGTGATATTTTGGATCTACAGAGCAAATATGGACCTTAGGAAAGACTCTTACTATTTTTTCCAGAAAGGTCCCGTTCAACCCCAGATGATTCTATGATTCTAATGCTTCTATGAATGCTTTCCTGCAAATGTGCTAGAAGTGAAATAAGTAGTTGTTTAAAACAGGAACACGGAAGGACCATAGGACCCCAGTGAGCCTGAGTAACGATTGCTGTGAAAAAGTACTCCTCTTCTTAGATAAGATCTAAATTATTTCCGCCAACTGTGTTTTAATCTCCTTAAGATAAGCAGTAAATTGGTAAAAAGCAGAGTTAAAATTATAACCCAGGCCTATAGGGAACAAAACAATTATTGAAGAACTAGGTTTCTTGTTTCCTAAGGTATCATAATCTAATTTTAATTTTAAAAATTTCAGTACTTCTTTTAAATATCAGTTTTATCTTCACCCTTTTTTGTTATTCAAATATTATGTAAATGTGCATTTTACACAACATTTTACTACCAATTAAAGCACGCATAATTGATAGCTCAGTTCTAAAATACTGAAATAAGTAGGTACCTCAAGCCTGTAGAGTGTATGACTTAAAACTCTGTAAGCAGCCATTTTACAAATGTCTTTCTACCTCTGAAGAGTAAAAACTGTGTTTGAGAGTTTGTAGTGCATCAAACTACCCTTCCTCCTCAGAAGATTGCACTGATTTCTGACGTTTCCATAAGAATTTGTTAATAAAAACATAAAAATATTATGTATTTATTAATCCTGATGCTGTCTAATTATGAGGATTCTGAATAAAGCTTTGTGTCATTATCGGGGCTGATTCATTTTTATCAGATCCATGGGAGCTGAAACATTGTGGTGTTCACAGACCTGAAAATGACACAGGGTTCTCAAATTAGCTACGGTCACTTGGCACATCTTTAGAGGTGACTTTCTATTTTCAGTACTCAGGTGCCTGGCAGCAAACGATGAACAAAAGCAAGCAGTGCCTAGAACATTTATCATTATAAAACAGTCCTGAGACAGCTTTTCCAAAGGTATACCTTTATTAATGGAGAGTCAAGGCAATAAAGAATAATCAGGAGTCAAATCAGCAGACACTGTAGTAGAAGCAGAAAATTGAAGATACATGTTTATTATTTATTAAAATTCAAATTTTAAGGTCACTCTGTGAAAAATAGGATAAAAAATACTTCAGGAAGGCATCCATTCAATATTACTTGTTTTCTCTAATAATCAGAGGTGGAGTACTATCGCTCTTTCTCAAAAATGACTGCTTTGCCTGGTTTTAATAAATAAAGGTGATGGCTTAGTTCCAAGGAACTCTTTTAGGCCTCAGTCTAGCAGAGAAGATTATGCTTCTATACTTCTAGATTTATGGGGATTTGGGGTATTCTTGTGAAGTGTTAGCAGTCATGCTTTTTGTTTCACTAGAATTGCAATCTCCGCAAAGCTCTATTGGGCACATTTCAGAGGGGCAAAATGCATGTGACCTTCCTGTTATCAATTTCCATCATAAAAGTAACAAATATCATCAGTAGGGAAGAATTAATTCACCTGCTCCACTTCCGCTCCCAGTGTAGGATTACTCACAACAAATCTGCCAGAAAAATCTCCCTCTATTTGTGGGATGGTGCCTTAGAGAACAGCAAGGAATAATTTTATCTTTTACACCCTTTAGCGATACTGCAGCAGAAGCTGGACCTAAAAAATAAAAGGTATGTATGGTGTACATATATATATATTTAAAAGAATAAAAAAAATATATAAAATTACTTAGTTCTAAAAGTAGGTCCAGCATGGGAAACTAAAGGAAACTTTGGCAGGCTTTCAAGTGAAATTTTCAAGTGCTGTCTCTAGGTTGTCAAGTGTTTTGAAATGTTAGTAACCTACTCTTGCACTAGAGCCACGAAGAACATTTTTCTATTTTGATCTAAGTAAAATTTAATGTCCCAGCTGTGCATACAAAGAAATTATACATATGTGTATATTAAAACCATTGGTAGACTGTAAAATATACATTAATCCTTGCTTTTTCTGTAATTGGGTAAGTAATGTATTTTTTCAAAGATTAAAATAATTCCTTTAAATACATGTTAAATGACAATGTCAACATTCTTTCCTCAAAGATGACTGTTGTATATTTTAAAAACAATGTTTTTTGCCTGAGCTGGCCTCTTTCCACATACACTTTTAATTGGAAACAAATAATGTAAAATCTAAATTATGTAATCTGCCTTTAAATCATTTATTATAAATCTGGTTTTCAACTGAGAAGAAAATAATCTCTTCATGATTGCTCTTATATAATTTCTTTTCTTTATTTTTAATATAATATACATACCATGATAGCAGAAAGAAAAAAATTGTGAGAGCCTATTAGTAGTTCTTATTACTCTTTTGGGGTAGATGAAGTCACACAGGTCTTTTGCCTAGTCATAATAAATCCTAAATTTGGAGTAATTCACCAGAAAAATGCTGATTTTTATCTCTTTTTACTTAGTTCATCAGACTTTTACTGCGCAAACAGCAAAAACCAAACACAATTATCTTACATATTGTGCCCTGAAATTAAGCAATTATTTTCTAGAATACTAATAATAACAGCCACCTCTACAGATCTTTTTCTCAGTCATGTAGTGTTAAAACTAGAAAGATCTACTCAGACAGGCCTTGTAAGTGGCATATATTGCAAACAAGATATGGTGCTTAGATTTCCTTTCATCAAACTTAGCCTTTGGCAAAAAAGAAAAGAAAACTATAAAACTTGCTTAGATGGGAATTGTCAGATTTCTAACAAATTGTACATTGTATAACTGAAAATATTTTCAAACATGTTCTATATAATATAGTGAGTGTTTGTGACTTTTCTTCTATTTGTGAGTAAATAGAATAAGCAAATAATTAGAATCAATAACATATTACTTTTGTTTCAGGATTATGCAGTTCTGTCGGAAATTTAAAATTAGGAGGCAAACTTGTACATTTTTCAACCATATTCATTTGAAGGTGAGTTAAAGACAAAATGTTGATGTTTAACTATAAACCTGCCCTTGGTCTTTTCAGCAATGCTCCTTTCCAAAAAACCTCTATTTTCCAACTGAAAAAAGATAAAGTGTTTACATATCCTGCTAAATTTTACATGAGTTAACCTTAGAGTTTCAAATTGTTTAAATAACTGTATAATCTAGTAGAAATCCAATATAACATTAACAATTACAGTGAATTCTTCTGACAGACTAATTCAAATTGTAAAAGAAAAGTCAGTGAACATCCTAGAATTTCATATAATATCTGAGGTACTGAAATACAGAAATAAAGGGTGAAAGCTTGATTCCAGGAGAAACAGCCAAATAGATTTGGCAATCAACACTAGTACCAGAAAAATTGTTCAGATGCCACCTTTACCAAAACAACCCAAACAGTTTTTACAAGCATCAAAGATCTTCTCTCTGCCAGACCTGAAAAATATGTGTTTGAAGCTACGTTATCATGTGTCCAGAGTGATGTCTTTAGCCTACACATTGATGTCTAAAGACGTTGGTGATTGATGCTGACGTTGCACATGTTGATAGAGGAATACAACTCATACAGAACAAAGATATTATGATAAAACTGGATTGAAATAACTATCATTTACAGAATAATTCTGAATTAATGTTTTAACTGTTCAAATTCTGTGGACCAGTTATACTGAGTTACGTTTTATTTAAACTGAAACTAAAATTGTCTAAATATGTGATGCAGTTTGCTAGTTGTTTTCTAGTTTGGAAGTTATCATTAAAACCCTAGAAATAGTTTGGCCAAGATAACAAAACCCATATGCTTGTTATACCTGTGAGGATGGTCGGTGTGAAAGAGATGGCATTAGAAACCAGTGCCTAATTAGACATTGGGCACATTTTACAAAACTCTGCTAACATTTAACTTTGAAACCTGATTATTTTGGTGCCCATACCACAAATTATTTTTCTAGTTTCTATTTGTTCATGAAATGCCTGGCAAGCTCATGATTCGATAATGATACTTCAATAAATTCTGTTCCTCCAGTGTAATTTCTTTGAGGGAGATGGTTGTAAGGGTAGGAAATAGCCAGCCTGAGTTTGGAGTGTGCCCAGAGCTTACTGTCAATGTGACTTAAAAATGAAGTAAATCCTGCAAACGGAATTGTATATCTACAAAGTCTATTCATTGTAACAATACTCTATTCATTGTAAAGTAAACAGGTTTAAATTTATACTCAAATTATTTTAAATATAGACTGCTTGCAAAAAACCTGAAAAGTAGCAATGATACATTCACTTTCTTTCTGTGACTCTTACGTGTCCATTTCTTTTGGGAAACCATCTTTTTAAACTTATTTGCCTCAACATTTCCCTGGTCTGTGCAACCTGGACTGCAGAACCACCTTTGGCAGGAGTCGTGCCCGCAGGCAGTGTCTATGCACACTCCTCATCAGGCATGAAACTCATTTAGGGTATATGGCCACTGCAGAAAAAGTAATAAAATTTTGTGTTAAATCAGAATTAGAATTTATTTTATAGGGACCTCCTTCTTCATATTATATTTATGAAGACAAATTCCAATGAGCTTATTCACTCTGATGCAACATTCATTGTTGTAATGCATCTGATACAGCCTCCTGAAAGCTGTCAGTTTGATGACTGGATGCACATTTTCTTGAGTTTGCACAGAAGCATCTCTACCAGTTTCAGTTATGTCTTGAAAAATCCCTAAACAGTACTTTCTGAGGCTGAAAA
>JAOXJM010000033.1:73010475-73032363 GCA_026413425.1 Tringa solitaria
CTCGATGATCCCAAGGGTCTCTTCCAACCTAAATGATTCTGTGATTCTGTGAATTACGCGATCCTGATGGCAATTCTGTACCTTCAAGCGCAGTGCTATGGTAGCATCCTGGGATGTCTGTGACACCTGTCACAGCTTTTCTCAAGTAGACTTACAAAGGTGCTGAGGAAGAGAACGGAGTGTTGAATCTTGAGTGGTCTTGATGAAAAGGAGTAATTATCTTTTCAATTTTTTCAAATGCTGTGTCTTCAGCAGTTTGGAATGTAATGCTAAAGTACAAACCCAGAAGGAGTATTGAAAGACAGCCTTGGTTCAGTGTCTCCAGGAACTCAAGTACATTTTTCTGCTATGATTAAGAAAGAGGTAGACTAAGAAGTTACCCTCAGGTACAGCATTAACTCCTGCGAGCTGCTGTCACTTCTGTGTATGTGCTCCTACCTGATGATAAATGAGAAATGCTCATAGGTACCTTAAGTCCAGATAATAAAAGGGAACTAAGAATCCTCACATTTATCACACAGGTTAAGTGACAGAAGCTCACACTGAAGCTTGTCTTTCAGAGGTTTGGTCATCTGCTTATGTCCCTTTGATGCTTTTAAAGCGGTATGGTTATTTTAAGACCTGTATAGGCTTTCAGTCCAGTGACTAAGGTTGTGAAAGGCAAAATTCAGATGCCTGAAGGCCAACTGAGTCTGAAATCTGGCTGACGAATCAGGGCTCTGGATCTGTTTTGAGCAGAGATTGATTGTTACTGATTTTATTTATTTTTTCAAAAATTACACTCGCTGCACTCACAGTGTTTGAAGACCACAAACAAAACCATCTCAGCAGCACCATTTGGCAATTCATTAAGTGTATTCACAGCTGTCTGGTTGACCTTACTAAGTTTGCAATGTTTATTAATAGTTGCTACGAGTCTGAAGGCTTCTACCTAAAGAACACTTTAAAATTCAGCCAAATATAAAATGTTTCAGGCAGAAATTCAGGAAGTCTTCATAACATCCTGAGTGGGGTGATAGGAGGCCATGTTTCTGGACCATAAATTGTTTTTATTACTTGGTTTTGTTCTGCTTGTAGTGTGTGCGTTTTAATTTAGCCTCACCATTTGGAAGATGCTTGCCAAAATTATAAACAAATGTGCCCTGAAAGGCTTTGAGAAAGATCTTTGCAAAATACCATTTCCATTGAACAGGAAAGGGAATAAAGCAACTTTTCATATTAATGCACTTGCGTTTCAAACCACTAAGCAGATTTAAGTGATTATATCAAAACAGTTGGACAGAAAGTGCATCAGATTTTCTACCTTCCCTTTTCTTGATTCCTTCTAAGGACTTTTCACTTATTTTTAAAAAAATGGCATGTCAATAGTGCTAACATAATAGCATTAACATATGAATGAAAATTTGTTAGAGTAATTTTAATTTAACATGACACATTTCGGTGCTTACATTACTACGTTCCAAAACTGGCTGAAAAGTAAGAGAATATTGTATTCCCAAACATTTCCCCCTCTCAAAAAAAAAAAACCCAACCCAAAAAAACAAACCCAAACCACAACTATTTATTTTTTGGCAATCTTTTATCAATCCTGCAGCCTTTGTGCAAAAGTTTCTGATTTACAGAGACTCATCCCATCTCAAGCCTTTGAGGTTAAAAGTTATTGAATTTGGGACAGTATCATGGGAACTAACACTGTATATTTGAACTGTCCTCTGTTCAGCACTAATGTAAGTGGAACTTTATCATCATCTAGTACAACTATTCTTATATTCTTGAGAATGACAGACAGAGAAAGCAATAGGAGACAAAAAAAAAGAAAAAAAAAGAAAAAAAAATTCAGAAGAATAAAAGCTAGAGCAATTACCATGAAGAGAACGAGGAGAAAGGAAAGTGGCAAGGGAAATGCATTAGTGAGTCAGATATTGAGGCAAAAATCATAAGCATGAATAGATGAATTCGTTGTACTCTTGAAGGAAGAATAGGTAAAGATAAAGAGTTAGATTTAGTAGTAGGAATATTGGGAAGAAGTGGTCTCTGATGGAAAGATGAAGAGATTGCAGGAAATTGGGGAAAGGAAGAACAAGTCAAGGAAGTGTGGTCAGCACAAGAAAAGGGGATCAGGAGAATGTGCAGAGTGTGAAACTGCTCACATCAAAGGACTTCATCATCTTTTGATCTGAGAGCAGTCTTAGGAGGCCAGTAAAGAATTATGCTGGAATGAAGAGATTAATATTGTATTAATCAAATTGTATTCTTGCTCTGTTTTGATAAAAAAATTATAGGCTTCTTCCCTCTTGACGAGAGACCATAGTGTTTTGCTGAATGATACTTTTAGGATAAAAAATGAAATTGTAATATATGACCAATAAAATCTTCTTGCTGTTGCAACTTTTTTTTTTTTTTTAACCCAGTGGGGTTAATAAAATGCAGTGTCTTTTTCTCTTCAGAAGTATAATAACTAAGGGAAGTGGAATAAATTTCCTTTTTCCAGTATCCAAATTCTGTTAGGAACTATCAAAATTAAGTAATGAGAGCCCAAAGCAAGGTAATTAAACAACATCTCCTTTTTCTAAGCAGTCCCTATTGAAATGTATGATGGTAACACATGAAAGACTCTGGTCTTGCAAGTGTTGTATGTTTTTTGTGGGCAAATGAGAGTATGTCTTCCTCCTGGGTTTTCATACTGGTACATTTCATAAGGAGTTCAAATCTAGAAATGGAAGTTTAAATTACATATTGCATATAGTCATATTATCTAAAATAGTTGAATATCTTTACCAGCATTTTTTAATGTCTTAATAGAATCATAAAACTGTTTAGTTTGGAAAAGACCTTTAAGATCATCGAGGCCAACCACTAACTTAACACTTCCAAGTCAATCACTAAACCATGTCCTTGAGTTCCACGTCTATATCTCTTTTAAATACTTTCAGGAATGGTGGCTCAATCACTTCCTTGAGTAGGCTGTTCCAATGCTTGACAATCCTTTCACTGAAGAAATTTTTCCCAATGTCCAATCTAAACCTCCCCTGGCACAACTTGAGGCTATTTCCACTTGTCCTATCGCTTGTTACTCGGGAAAAGAGACCGACCCTCAGCTTGCTACACCCTCCTTTCAGGTAGTTATAGAGAGCAATAAGTTCTCCCCTCAGTCTCCTTTTCTTCAGGCTCCCTCAGCCACTGGTGCATTGGAGTGTTTGGTGTCTGATATTACCAAGATCCTTTAATTGTAGTAATAGATAGTAATTATCTTAAGTTCTTCTCAGTGTTTTTTGTTTTGCTTTTTTTTAAACTCACCAAGACTAATAGGAGATCTGTTAGAGTACTGGTATTACTCATCTGGCACTTTTTCCTGATACTCACCTAAACTGCAAGCTCTCCTAAACTGTTGGTGGGAAACAAATCTTCCTGGGTTTTGTGTACCAGTGGATTTAATGGTGATAAAATTATCTTTTGCATATATAGAGGTTGTATATAGTACTGCCTTTATTGGTTACGGGAAGTCAGTCCTTATCTTCACTTCTTTATTTTCATATTTTTCCATGATCTCTGATGTTTTCAAATTTCTATAAATTATAGGCTCCACATGTAGATTTTTCAGAAAGTGTCTCCAATAATATCAAATCAGGGTTGCATACTCCCATAAGCAGTGACTCAGATACTCGGCTCTCCTACCATACCTTAGAAAGAACTTAGAAACAAGGGAATCCTTTGCCATTTATGAAAACACCAGCCAGCCTAAATCCTCTCCTGATTTTTACAACAGTCCCTGAAGAATAATCAGTTCCCTTCAGAATGGATTTATGTCTGTATAATATCCAGAACCGAAAGCTGGGAACTAAACAAACAAAATTTATGCAAAAATAAGGTGAAGAAAAATAAAATAAATAAACATGAACCTTGAAGCAGAACCACATTTTTCTCATGAGACTAAAATATATATTTTAGTATGTCTGCAATAAAGCCTTCAAAAATTCAGTCTGTGGTACCATCAGCTGCACAAGTTAATCTTTGAGAAAAAATAAAACATATCTTGAAGCTAAATACCATGTACAGGATATTATCAGACATTGTAAATACTAATTGTATCTGGAAGCCTGACTAAAATAATCTAAGAAAATATCGTATAAAAATTGGTACAGCACTGTAGCAATGTATGACCTTTCCTACAAAAGTTAGAAAAACAGAGCAGTCACAGATAATTTGCAATAGATCTTTTTCTGGAAAAGACAGAAAGATAGCCTGTTGCACCACCAAGAATGTAGCATCCACTGATTTCTTGGAATAATTAGCATTTAAAAGAAAAAATTTGATTGAAATGAGCATGTTCAGGAGTTGACTATCAATGATTCTGGAAAAGTGAACAAACTGAAAACCCCAAACATATACCATGTTCAGATTGGAACCGAATGTCAGAGGTCTATAGATGCAAGAAGTGGCCCAGAAAAGGAGATTGTGGAGGCAAAAAGGGATTGCAGATCCATACATCACCATCAGCCAAAGGATATACTCAGCATGTAATTTTAGGACCTTTATTTCATAGGATCAAATCAATACAAACTATAGGACAATATTTCAGGCCTTCATTTTCCACTTTAAAGTTATCTTCTATTCCTAAAAGCTTTAAAAAAGCTTGCAGAAGCCCAGATTAAGGAAGCCAGACCTGCGTAGTTTAGGAAAGTCTGTACTCATTTTACCAGGTATGTATTCCTATATTGCAAATGTGCTTAACAGAAACAGGCTTTGAGCATCCAAGCAGTTCATAATAATACTCCTGAGCAATGTGAACTATTGCTTTCATATAAATGTGGTGTTTAACTCCAAAAACGTGCTGCCAGATGTCTTGCTAACATCACCCCACCAGCTGATTCTACAAAATAGAAGAGACTGGTTAGATATTTCCAATTCAAAAGGTCCATATGGATTGTCCTCTGTGCATCCAGGACATTTTACAGATTCCAAAAACCTGAAGTGAAAACAGCAAATATTGTACTTAAACCCACTATCTTTGTGTATAAAGAATTAGGCAAAGTTTTTATTTCCTATATCGGAAGTTAAACCTTCACTTACCAACCAATAGGGAATGCTGCTAAAAAGTCTGGTGGTAAGAAATACACATAGGTAGGATTGTATTCTATGTAAACCCACCATTAAACTTAAATGCTGATCATACGCTTCTGGTAGGGGTGAAACAGCTGAAACTGGAGGATGTAAGGTATCCCCTCTGGACAGTATTCTATGATAATGTGATTAAGAGCTCCTCACCTTCACACATTCATAAAATATATCTATATTGTGCCAAGTGGCCCACGTCTTAAATGATACCTGAAAGAAACAACATGCACAGAGCTTAACTTTCGACAGTAGGTTGGCAGAAGTGCCTTTCTTACACATACTGCTTGATAAGGTACTGTGCATTTACCAAAGTATTGTCACCCTCCTAAGTCTGATGTATTAATCAATTCTTAAGGCTAGATGAATATAAATGGCTATGATGCAACATAGTCCCTCTGGCCCATGCTGATATTCCCCCATAATTGAGAGAGCCCTGTTGGTTTCGCAGAAAGCTGCTGCAAAGATTATTTTCAGAGTTTATTACTTTGACCATTTTATTAGTGTGTGAACATTTCTCCACTGACTCCTTCTCCTTTATAGTGTTGAGCTAAAAACTTCTCAAATTCACCCTCAGTGATTCTCATAGCTGACGTGACTATTCCTGCTCATTCGACTTGGAAAGGCTGACTTGCTTCTGACTGACTTGTGATTTCAGCTACTCTCAAATCCTTAACAGATTTTTAAAGTAATTTTGTGCTTTCTTATGTTGACCCCATACAGAGGTGCAGTATATAAATAAGCACAAACCTTCATCTCCTTCCTTTCTCTCAAATCCCTTCTTAAAAGCTTATTTAACAAACATATTGACAAACATATCAACAAACATTATGACATACTTAACAAATTCGACAGCTGTATCTTCTACTAATCATGTAAACAATATTCTTAATCATTTTCCTCATTCTTGCTAGTCTGTCTTTATCAAGTCTTTTCTTCAAACCGTATGCTCACTCAGGCTGGAACCCATGTATTTCCCTATATTTGCACATTTTTGGTTGTCTTGAACTCACACAAGGATTAATACTCATTACATGTACTCATTACTCTTACAGGGCCAGGCTGTAAGAGGGGATGGTTTCAATTTTAAGACAAGGGAAATTCCTTAGGATTATTATCTCTCTAAGAAAGTTATAAATATCCTGGCATTTTAGAGGCCAACTCTATCAGCAGCACTGACATTAAAAAGTCCCAAACAATAGATAGCAGAACACAGCAACTAAAATTCAAAGTCAGGAGAAAAAACCACTCCTGGCAAATTAACATCAATGCCATTTGAGTCAGGTCTCAGATTGCTGGAATAGTAGATTGTACTTAGAAAGAAATGAGGCATTTAGAATAATCAAGCAATCATTCAGTAACGATGGGCGTTTGTAGTCAAAAGCAGATCCTGACAAACTACAAGTACTTGATTAGAAAGGAAGGACAGGACTGGAGATCTTCAATAAGGAAGCACTATGAATTGGTAAGATTACTGAAATTGCATTTTGAATTCTATTTTTAAGTGCATATACATATGTATGCACTTTAGATTATAGAATATTTCAAGACATGCTGGTGTTAACACACTCTGTAACTACAAGAGTTTGAAACAGGAAGGATATCAATTATATTTTTGTCATCTAGCCTATTTTTCTCCTCCCCGTCTTTCCACCTGTTTCTTCATCCTTTCAGATTTTGCATCCTTGCTTGTCTGTATTGCATCCAGCTGCAAAGTATTGATTTATCTTATTTTATTATAATTGCATACTAAGATTGCTCAGATGCTCAGTAGTTGCATCTCTATGCTAAAGTAGTAAGGTTATGTTTCTATTATTTTTTTGTCTCTTTTCTTATTTTGTCTCTGAAAAGTAAAAAAAAAAAACAGAAATAATAGAAATTTTTTTTTTACAGAATGATGCTTTCTAGAAGTAACAGCCCCTATTTCTGCAAGGCATTGCCAGGGTAAGTAAGGACAGTTCCTCAGAGATTCCTTTCAACATTAAATTATTAGTCTCGGGGTTTGTCAAAGTAGAGACAGAGCCACAGATTGTTTTGATTTAACAAAGCATAGAGTTTTTGATACAGCAAGTAATTAAGGATTCAGAAGCAAGTTAGAAAGTGAATGACAGAACTCTCTAAGATCTTCTCAGTGCTACCAGTAAATCCCTCCCGGTTAAGTACAACACATTTCAGTTTAAATATATATTTAATGTACTCACACTTAAGACTGTGTTAAAGTGTGTACCACTTCTGGATGTGCCTTAACATTTGTTAAATGGTTTTCTGAAGCTGGGTCCAAATGAACCCTAATGCTGTGGAAAACCCCTTCTGGGACAGAGAATTCAGACCTGCAAGCTCACCTGAAACACCAGCTGAAAAACATTACCTTATTAGAGCCAACTTCTTTTCTGAGTTATTTTCCTGGAGACAGAATTAAGTCAGTTTCACGTGGGATTTCTTGAAGATTTATTTCAAGGAGAGCTGGCTGATGGTTTACCATTCTCCACATATTGACGTTCCAATACCAAAAGGAGAGAAAATAAAGTTGCTAGGTGACAGCAGTATATTTACTAGAACTCTGCAAAAACTGGAAACACTCTGCACAAAATTTTCTATTTTGTCTTTTACTTGTAATTGGTGTTTGCAGAAATGCAAAAGCTGAAAATGTAGAAAGTTCCATGGGATTCACATTTTTAATGAAGTTTTGTTTCAGGGGAATAAAATGGAAAATTGGATACGTTGCTAGAAAGGGAGGCAGGGATGCCAGAAAGCTGGTTAGGTGTGTTACTACCAGTAACACAGTCAGTGAGAAGGTAACATGGTGTGAGGGGCAAGTGATCAGCCAAGAGGCTTGTTTGCTTATGAAATGAGACACTTTAAGAGCCTCTTAGCTGGAGAAAGAGTAAGATGGCTGCTTTGGAGATACATCGCAGCGAAACATGCGATGCCAGAGAATTGAATGGTTCCTCCTGAGATAAGCGGTGCTAGAACTTAGAAGGAAAGTTAACTATACTTACCACGTTGTCTGCAGAAAGCCAGGATTTACACTGACTGGTTCAAATCATAAAGAACATTTTCAAACATTTTCCTTGAAAAAGGATATATATAGTTAGTTTTGGATCAGTCTACTTTTTGTTGTTAAAAGACAGAATGATTATTAACAATGGAATTGGTTCATAACTTACATGTTAATTTGTAAGATAAGTTACCACCTAAAGAAAAGCTCAGTAGCCCTAATATTAAGTGATTACTGTGATTAATTAAAGAAAAACACATTACTAATCTTATCAATGTCAGAGGAAGGTTCATTTTAGCATTGTCTTGAGTCTGAGAGAGTGTCTAATATTTTCCTGAAGGAAAAAGGACAAAGTATGAAATGAAATGAAAATGTCTGAAGCGTGCTTTGTGTAGCTCTAGTCTTGTGCCTTTATGGAAATTTCTGTGACTTTATTTGCCTTCAAATGTAACTTTGTAATTATCAAACTGAAAAGAAGCAAAATGGAAGTAGTTACATATTCCTTTTAAGCAAGCATACAGGAGGGTAGACAGGAACAATTTACAGAAAAGAATACTGTTTGCCTTTTTTTATTGCTTGCAAAATGCCAGGAGAGTTTCAAAGTAATAGCATTTACTAAAAAAAAGAGAACAGGAAATAAAAGAAATGTATTGCCTCAGAAAAGGCCCAATTTAAAAAGTCCTCACCTTTTCATCCTGATACATGAGCCTTCTGTATGCTTTAGCACTTCAAAACTTGTATTTATTTATATATTTATGTGTTTAAGAGAGCTAGGGTGTTTTTGAGCTTTTAAAGTTTGTATGGCAATGGGTTTAGTTTTCTTTTTTTTTTTAAATTGCTTTGAGTTTTCACATCCAGCGAAGACATGCTTTGTCGTGTGCATGCTGAGGTTATTTTTAATGGAAATTTCTGCAACACAAATATTTTTTCCATGGTTCAGTGATCTCTTTGTTACTTCTTTGACACAAAGCTCATTTCTTTTTCAAATATTCACTGTTATTTATGAAATGGTGTAAACAGGGTTTCTACATTTATACATGTAGAATGTAGTAGAATGTACATTTTTACATTCTACCTGAAGAGGAAAAAAATAGAGCAAAAAAATTTCATTCAAACCATCTTTCGTTGCTACAAAAAACCCCAAAACTTTAATTCCACCTTTTAAAAGTTCCAACACATTCATTATTGTGTTTTGCAAGTTGTGGGTTTTGAAGGAATTGGAGTGTCAATAGATTGCAAAATCCATTACTTGTGATGTTGCCAGCAAATATTGAACATTCTTACCTGAAAAAGATACAACTTTCTGAGATTTACCTTACTTTTAACACAAGAGTAACTTATGTTTACTGAAAACAGAGGCTAAATAAAGTAATACGATATGTGCTGGCAAGGAAACAGCAAGAGTAATATACTCATGTTCCTGTCAGGTCCGTAAAATCTCACTCAAGGAGCAAGCAGGCCTCTGGCTCAGATTTCTGAACCTCTTTTGAGCATTTCCCATCTCTAGTATCTATATTGGCTCAATGTCCAAGTACTTTGCACCCCACCACACAAGGACATGCGGGGCTGCAGCTCCGGAGCTCTTCATCTGACCAACGCTGTCCACCTCCTTTGTCCACAACCAACATCCCCACGTTGCCTCCATTTTCCTATCCCCTGGTGTGTATGGGATCCTGAGCACAGAGGTGCTGGAGACTCCTGTTTCCCCAAACCCGACACACACCTATGATCTGCCTCGTGGCAGCGAGCAGCTGCAGCAGGCAAGGCTCCGAGCCAGGAGCTGCCGCCACACCTCGCCTCCTTTGATCTCCCAGGCTTTCCACCTTCTCCTCTACCAGACGTGGCTTGTTGGTAGGGCTCGCAATCTGCCCGCCAGCTGCACCTGGCCCATCAAGGAGGCCTGGGGAGGAGATGCCGCCGCTGCACTGCAGATGGGGAAGGGGTTTCTGCCAGCCGGGGCCTCCTGGTTGAGGAGCTGGGGTGAGCCCGTTCCGTGGGCTGCCGCTTTGAACTCCCATCGCCTTGCTGCCTCCCACATCTGGAGCCTGAGGTGAAGGAAGATGAAAGCGGGCTGGGGAGTGCAGGGGCTTGTGAGGCACGCCGGGAATGCTGGCAGCCTGCTAGGAGGGCTCACGACTTGGCCATTCCCCAACCGGGGCTGCTGCAGCTCAGGGTTCGAGGAGAGATTCCTTGAGCCCGTGCGTTGCACATTGCCAGGGATGCATCTGATGTATGCCGGAGCGTTTGTACATGAACCAAAGGTTGTTAATAGGTGTTTGCATATAATTATTACAATCAGTGACTCGGATAATATTCAAGGATCGTGCTTGCATCGATTGGAATAGTTTTCCGAGATACTGGTGATGCCCAAATGTTGTAAAAGTCAAAAGCATTTAACACTTCCAAAACTTACTTGATAGCTTAGCCACTGCATGTTCCCATTGACTTCTGCAAGCTTTGAATCAAGCCTTTAAAAGATCAAAAGGAAGAAAAAGGGAGGAAAATTTCCAAGAAAACCTGCTTTCCAATTCTGCTAGGCTTTGTACTAAATCTATTAAAAGAAAGGGCAAGTCAATGTGAAATGCACCACCTGGCCTGTTACGCTGAAGACTTGACTGCTCTCTCCAGCTCAGGCAAGCCTATAAGTGTGAGCATTACCCTCATTGTGTTCAGCAAAACTCAGGCACTTGCCGGACTGACTCTTTCTAAATAACGTTGATTTTCTGAATGGAAACCTTCGGGCGCACATTGTACATTAGTATTAAAGCATAAATTATAACGTGTATTTTTCTCTGACCTGTGAATTTTACTGCCTCTATGGTTTGTGACATCATAATGTTCCCTGAAAGTTAGTGTCAGAGGAGGGAGAGAAAACAGATTTTGCAAATATATTATCGTGTAAATCTTAGTCTCCCTGGTCTTTTTAGAATAACAAACAACTATACATAATTAATTGTAATTTTGCTAGAAGTGACATTATCACCATAGTCATAAATACCCACAAGGCAAGGAGTGTCCCAGGGGGAGATAACTTTCTTTCAATACTGTGATAAAATGTTCTCATCACAGGCAGAATTTATTGCCTGTGTCTCTTGAGAGATGATTAAAACAGGAGAAGAGCAAATAAGCAGACACAAAGCATCCCCACTATGCTTGTTTCATAGCCTTGCTTCCATTTGTTTAAAACACACTATATTAATGTGGGATCTGAGAATGATTATTTTTCCTAGTTCTGCTTTGTTATTGTTTTTCTGTTGTTCTTTTGAAGTAAAATGACTAAAGAAATAACCAAAACCTTAACCTCTTTTAAAAACTCCTTCTACACTAAGCTACATCCTGCCACAATAAACTACGTACAACATCATGAATTATCACCTAGTTTCCTTTAGCCAGATTTCATGCCCCTTTCTTTGTGAGCAAAAACTGAAAGGCAGTTCATTACATTCCCTTTTCCTACAGGCTAATCCAGCAGAAATTAAAATAAAATAATTGCCATGGAATATTTCACATGTTATTTACTTAACTTGTTAAATAAAGAATAACAATATCTATTTCCTATGTTATTTACTTAGCTTGTTAAATAAAGAATAACAGTTATGGTACAGTCATTTTTTTTAGATGAACAAAAGGCCTGTTTTGATTTATTGTTAGTCTTTCAGAAGGGCAGGTGACATTCCCTGCAACACTGACTTCAGCTTGTAATCCCTTTTTGGCAAGCCAAGGAGAATCAGAGTTTGAACAATTTTCACCCTGCTAGGATGAAACACTGTGGATAGATTCACTTCAGCCAAATTGGTGAAAACTTCTCATTGCCAATTTTTCCTTTGTTTTTTTTTTGAAATTAGCATCTCAGCATAAATTTGATTCATACCACCTAAAAATAAATCTGCTTTCTGCAAAGCAGAAAGCTTATCTGTGTTGTCATGGTATCAGTATTTCCATTTTTATGTTCAGAGATAACTTAAGATCCTAAAATTAACTTCAGTTTCTTGCTTCTTTATTAAAAGACCTTGGGGTTTTGCCATTTTTAATTTTTTTTTTTAAATGTAGACATCTTTTTACATTCATGATGTAAGAAATTGTTCAATAACTCCTTTTATGACGTTGTTTAAAACTCCTATGATTACCATCAGCTACTTGCTTCAGAAAATATGATGCAAAGTTTTATGGAAGGAGTGAAATACCACCAGCCATGAAAATCTTACATTGCACTGAAGATTCATTAAGCTTCAGTTCCAGCATGAATTAAATGGAACCTCAAATCAAAGTAATGATAAGTTATATTACTCCTTACACTCTTACAGTATTTTAGGAACTATAGTACTTAGTCATATGATGCTGAAATTTGAAATTTTAGCTTCAATTTAGTGAAGTTGGAAACTAATTTGTATTTTGCTGTAGTATTTAGAATCTTTTATACTGAGTTTATAGGTAATGTTTTAGCTCATTTCTGGCTAACAAGGAATCGTTAGGAAAACATTTTAATATTAGTGACCTATATAAACTGGAAAATGAAACAATAAAAGAAAAAATATCTTGTCCTTGTATTAGAGGAAAGAGCTTTTGATTTGAAAATATTCAGATTCACTTCAGAGTAATTCTCCAAGGTTCCAGTAAATGTCTTATTAAGTCTAGATATCTACCTTGGGCTGCAAAATGATATCAGAATTCTTTCACCATCACTAGTATCAGCCAATGATGAGGAGATAAAAACATGTTTAGATACTGGAACACATCAAATGCTTACTTCATTACTCCAATATAAATTTTTGTTTGGTTTACCATTTTGCTTACCTTGAAGGTCTTACCTTTTATACTTCCTTCAGCACCATTATTAATTTTCTAACAGAGATAATGTGGTAATCATTTTGTATTCTCTGGTTTTTCTCATAATTTCAAAAGAGTAAAAAAGTAAGAAGTCCATAAAACTCAGTTCAATGGAATTTACTTTTAATAGTAAATTCCTTAATTCCTGCAGTCTTTAAAATTCATGGCAAAAAATCATTTCCCCCTGGTTTCATACAAGACAACTACAGCTTGCTGTTTTGTCACACTACAAATATTTTGCAATAATCACTATATGTCAGTGATTAGATACATTATGACTCATGATACCCTTGAATTTAAACATTAAATTGAATCTATTTTTTCTTTTAACTTAAACCTTTGAGGAACTCACCAACAAACAAGGTAGTTGTGGTGCAAGTAGTGCTGCCACTTAAAAAAGAATTTAATTTCCTGTGCATAATTTGTGGAATATGAATAACCTTGTAAATACTTAATGGTAATTTAACTCCAGAATGAGCTAACATCTGCTCAGTTTTAGGTAAAAGAAAGTAATGGAGATGATTTATGCTATTTTCCTTTCTTGTTATTCATCTTTTTTTTCCTAAGTGATGGAAATCTTTCATAACAAAGTCTTACTTTTCCCGTTACTGCAGCATCACTTTCACTACTAACTTCTCTAATTATTTGATAGGAAAATCATTATAAATTTGTGCGTCAGATTCTAATTCTTTCATTAGTGCTTAATTTCAAGCTATCATTGACATTAACTTCTGATATCAGTGCAATTTTATTATGAAAACTCCCATCTAGGTGTCTGGAGATGAAAATTAATTAATCTATCAGATTTCATTAAAAAAAAATAAGAAGTAGTTTATTTCTTATCAAAAGAAACAGTTAATGATTCTCTTCAAACTTCAAAGGTTCCTTATTCAAAATACATGTTTTTAATAGACTTGTAGTTGTTTTGGTTTTAGTGTCCCTAAAAATGAACCATGTGTGCAACAAAATTCATTTAAGAAAATTCCTAACTCACAATATACATAGTTTAGTACGGATCACTGCAATTTCATCATCAAATGACCTATTGTCAATGGCTGGGAGACGGCAAGTCTATAAACATAACTGGACTCAAAATATGTCAGGGAAAGGATAAAGATTTTTTGCCTTATGAGAGAGGACTCCCAAGAATGAAGAAAGAGAATGGCCATAAAATGAATAAGACACGAAAAAGAAAACCATAATCCTTACAATTAGAATGATTTGAAATGTATCTAGACTATGAAATTTAATTATTTATTAAGCTTGGGTTTAAGCTAAGGTTTCTAACCTAATATGCAAGATTCAAGCATCTTAGATTCTGGGGTTTGTTTCAGTCTTTTAATTTTGAATTACTTTTTGGATGAATAAGTTTTCCGTGTTTCCTTAAACTATAAACTAAACTGCAAGGAATTGTATCATGTACTTTGAAGCTGCTAGTCAGGTGTCATTATATCCCATTTATAATTTACTTTTAATTTATTTTTAATAATTATATAAAATAATTATATAAAATGTTTATATATGATAATTAATGCAATTTTAAAATAGTTTAATTATACTAATTTATATAATAATTTATAATTTCTTTTTAATTTTTATAATTTATTTTCATAATTATTTCTTTTATTATTTATTACATTTATGGTATACATATTATATCATTATATATATTATATCATAGTATATATACTACTAATATGGTTGTCTTTTCTGCTTCATTTTACAACTAACTAATAGCTTTGTAAGCATGCAGCTGACCCATGCTCTGTATCTCCTCAGCTAGGTAACAGTGACACAAATCAATCTCACCTGCACAGGTAGGTGGCATATTCTATTTGTTATTCTTGAATTTCTCCTGCTGTTTCCTGGAAAATGTTGACAGGATTTGGCTTTGATTTGTGAGGAACAAGACAGATTCTGAAATCACAAAACTTCTTATAAGCTCAGGAGACCATGGGCTGTCCAATGATATCCTAAATTGTCTTTCATCATCGCAAATTCAAGTGTTAAAGAACCATGCCAGACCTCCTGATTCTTCATTTGATTTTCAATATAAACACATTCATGAAGGGAGAATATGAGAATCTTCAAAGACAGAATAAAAATTTCAAAGCAAATTTTTGAGAAGATAGAGGTAATGTAGTCATATCGGAAAATAAGACTAAATAATTGCAAGTTCTTAGGTGAGACTGACTGCATGTTGCATTAAAATTCTTTTTTTTTCCTAATAATTTTTTTCCAAAATACTCTTCCACCTTTTTTTTTTTTTAATGGTCCTACCTGATTTTTATACACGTTGGAGACAAGCCTTTCACATAGGAAAGCTCCTGATGTCCAAACACAATGGAACTTGCTTTGTGACAGGAGTTCACGTAAAGGCTGGTCACTGCAACCCAGACCTAATGGGGACCAAGATGTAATGGGGAGGTTGCAAAAGGACACTCAGTTTACAACAGACACAAGAGTCATAATGGAAAGGATATAGTTACAGTCATGTGAAAGTGGAAGTCGTTCCAGTTTGTGCTGTGCCAATGTCAAATAAGACCGGATGATTCCATTTAAATAAGTACCTATTTGAACAAATCCTGAAGGAACTTTTTGAAAGCAGTCTGGGGTTTTTCTGTCTTCCTTTCTTTTAATTCTCAGTCCTCTCTCTCAGATTCACAGTCCTAACAACTGCTTTGGTGTAGAGCGAATGTTAGACAGTGTTGGTTTTGAATTACAGGGCCACACATTAAAAATTTTGCTCCTTCTTGTACTATCACAAACTTGCTGCACAAATGAAAATCATTGGGCTTTCATATCTCCCCTCCTGTAAACACTGGTTTTAATTTTCAGGTATTTTTCAGGTTTTAGGGTGGGGGTTTTTTTCACTGTTAAACTGGTCTTGAGTTAACTTTATAAAAAAGATTTCTCAAAGTCCTTTTAGTACATTGAAAGTTCGCTTCAAAGTATATTCCCTATAAAACTATATTAAAAATACAATTCTTGATTGTGAGAACTTTCATGCCAAGTTCCAATCTGGAGTGAATTTTACAGCTAAGTTATAAACACAAGTTTATAATGGAAATGCTGACAGACTTCTAACTCTGCCCCCTGAACTGCTGCTGGAATGATTTTCTATGCTGCATAAAGTCCACTTTAAAGTCTTCTATTTTCCCCCTATAAGGACAACAGGACTCATTTCAAAAGGTGGAACGTTTGAATAAAAATAGAATTGTTCTTATAGTATCCTACCATGAAATTAAATTCAGTTTATTCAGCTATTAATTTCCTCATAATCTTGTTACCCTTCTTTCTGAGTACTATATTTTGCCTGTTCAAATTGGCAATAGGCAAAGCAAAGTCTTTACTAATGGAACAGAATACCATGGATAATCGGGACAATCAATGCATTTGCTAAGACGTAAACTTACTGTATGATACCAAAGACAAATTAGTCTTCCTTTTACAACTAGTCTGATATAACCACCTGGCAGAGTTTTTCATTTTTTTAAAATTTGATTGAGTGTAGGGGCAAGCAGTTTTGTATCAGAGTTCATGATATATTTAGCTCTTTTTCTTAGAGAAAAGATTATATATAAAGAGTTGGAGAATCTGTGATAGTAAAAGCAATGAGACTTCACCAACAGTAAACTCATTTCAAGAACATTAATGAAATTCCTGTTGTTTGGAGTTTTTTATGTTTTCTTTAGCACGTTAAGTATTTATAAGGGGCATGCAGAGGTTTAATGTGCAAGGCCTGTAAATTTTAAGTTTCAAACTATTTCTGTTAATCTAAGAATCTATCTAATACCTAAACTCCATAGTTGGTCCTCACTACAGGTTTTATCAATTTTAATCTTCTGGAGCATCGTATGTGCTACATAAACCAGCATTAGAGATAATAAATCAAAGTAGAATACCCTGGAATGTAATTTTCCAAACCACTTATTAAAATCTGCTTCATGAAATACATAGGAAATATAATTTCTGTAGACTCAGATTGAAATCGTAATAAGTAATTCTAGACTTTCCTGTTTACCCACAGATTAATCTTTTCATTTTCCCATGTGATGGCTACAAATATTTTAGATTTTATAGAGCAGATGCACATTGCACCAGTGTCTTTGATCAGCGTGAGAGTCTAGGAGAGATTTTCATCACCAGTCATACATCTATAAGTATAATCATCTTACATGCATGTAACTTGTTTATAAATATAAAATAGCACAAACTATTAGGATATTAATTTACTATTTGATTTAGAAATGGTTCTAATTTAGATGACAGAAAGGTTTCTATACACATCTTTTATCACCCAACATATTTAGCAGCTTTCAAATCAGACTTGTAAGATTCATTCATGTCGAATGAATATACTGCAACACATCACATCATTAGTTTTCTTTTAATTCTATGGAATTCAGGAGAGGGAAGACGAATCTCTTTTTTAGTTCAAGAATTAGGAGTATTTTCTTATATCCTTGTTTGGAACTAGAGCTAGAAAACAACACAGTGCAAGTGCTCTTCTTGTATAACCTTCAGTTCCAAATTTCATATTAAACTAAAACCAGTGTCTTTTTTTCTGCAAAAACACTACCTTGGGTAGCTCTAACTTTCTCTTAAGTTTAGTAAGATCTTCATAATTATTGCTCAAATGTTTATTCGAGATTTAAGTTTCTTGTCATTGAGTTCCTAGTTCTGGAAGCTGCCCTTTTTTCCATTTTCTGTTAGTAGAGCAAGGTTAAACTAGGAATCAGTTGCTGGTAACCACACGATCCTTTCTTTAAGAACAACAGAAAAATGGCAACTTGCCAGGAACTGGAGAGCTCTGTTAATGTTTCTTCAAGGATTTCCTCCTTGACTGTGGGCAAATTTGTTCCCCAGTTCCTTACAGAGTTCCCCTTTACAAAATACCAACCAGCACGGTTGTTCGCACTATTTTTCTCAGGCTGCATAGGCACATCTGTGTGGTCAGGTACAGATTGTCATATTCTCTTACTGTGGGCCAGCTTCCTGCCTGAAACTTGAAGGATGTCTAGTTGAACTGCTGCTGGGGGAGGACATCTTTGGGCAAGACTGTTTATCAGGGTTTGGGAACCTATCCTGGTCTGTGCTCTAGAGAAAGAGGCCTAGGGTACCTCTGCTTTCATCTCGCATCATACAAATCTCTCAGTCACAGAAGGTGGGTTGGTCCCGTTCCTTTCTCTGGAAGATAATTGACATAAATGCAGTTTTAACAGTCAAATTCACTAGGTGACATGTTGATTGTTTTGGCTGCCAATTTGTTTTTATTGTTAATTTTCACTTGTGGATACCTTCTAAAGTTTCTGAGACAAAAATAATTTACGTGAACTTACTCTATCCATCATGGAAGTTTTCTCATCTTATTTAACATCTTATTAAGCACATTCAACACTCCCTCCCAAATTAGCACAAATTTTATTCACCCGTAGTTCAATTCTGGATTAAATGTCCTGACAAAATTGTATAATTTCCTTTTTATATTGCACTTGCTTTAAAAAAATAGCAGGATTTTTTTATTGCACTCCAAATCAAGAGGAGAAAAGTAACAAGTAAATTAACTGGACTCATTCTGATTATGTGAGAAGCCCATTTATGGGGGCTGTAGCTCTTCTGCTTCCTTACCGGCCAGTCTATCAGTAACAAAAGACTATGAATGACCTCTCGTTGTTTTCAGTTTGCTTTACTTACTGTTTTACAGAACAATCATGTTAATTGGATGTCATTAATAATGTTTCATTTTATGTTCCTTTATTTTCTGTCTAATAAGAAATGTATCTTCTGATTGCTAAAGCTTCTTCCAATCCTTCATTAAGATCCCTCAGAAGCAGCAGTCTAGAACAAACCCAATGGCCACCATATCTTGTAAGAAACTAAAGTTCAATTTTGTATAATAGTACCAGCTTATAATCATCTTTTAGACTTCCACCAGAGAACAATGATGAGTGCTTCTTCTACTTCTCTTTACATTCTTCATCTGACAACATGCAAGCTTTAGTATTGATTTGACCAGCGTCCACTGCTCAGAAATCAACCATCTGTGAGCGCTTTTGTTAAACCCACCCCTACAATCAAGCCCGGGACATCTCAGAAGAAAGAGCAGCATTGCCATAAAACCCTCATTTGCAGTACCATCATCACAGCACTGCATCCTGAAAGTCTTCCATAATGCATTTTGTTCGAATAGCTTGAGAGCTTTTCTAAATTGCTCTGGCTTATGGTAAGAATAAAGTTCTGGAAATCTGGACTTACTGCCATAAACTTCTTCAGCATACTTTTTTTTTAAAAAAAAAAAAAAACACAAAATTATGCTTTTTATTTGGGCTATTTTAGCCTTCTCCTTGGATTTTGCTACTCAAAGATTAGATGGTTTGTTATCAAGTACACAGTATGAGGGGCATGTGGCCTCAGAGCACTTGAAAATCTAATACTAGTTTTTTGTGTGTGAAAACCAGGGGTTTCAGTACCAGGCTTTTAGTTTCCATCCTTCATTTTAAATCTTCCCTTCAAGTACAGCATTTATCACCGTTAGCTAAACTCCAGATATTTAGATATTCCCTGAATATCAGCCAAACAATTTGAATATCAATATAACTTTTATATTAATATGGACCCAGGGCAATGCTCCACAAGTGACACCAACTCTAAAATGTGTAGCCTACCCCTTTCACTTGTACTACAGAGTCATTAAGGCTTTCACTTTTCAAGGGTTATATCACTTCTTTAATATAAGGTACTCTTCTAGAAGCATTTCTTAAGTCTTGGAGATAGTTGAAGATACTGGCCTTAGGTGTAAGGAGCTGTTCTGCATGGCAAGGTTGATAAATACTTGGTTTATTTCCACAGGTTTTGGGAAACTACTCTAGCATATGACAATGACTCTGTGTGCATGTTAGCACTGATTTTAGGATTTCAACTACAGAGGACATGAAGGCTATTACTTAAGGAATAGCAGAAATTTTAAAAGTTTCTTCTTATGATGTATGTCTCTGATGTTTGAATAAGGATAAGCAGCAAGAGATTAGTTTGCAAGGACTAATTGTTAAGATGCTTGAAGGTGCATCTGTACAGCTTCCACCAGCCAGTAAGTATATGAGGTCTGTCAAGTTATCTAAAGTTATCAAAATAATTTGAATCTACATTTCTTAGGTCTTTTTAATAACTGTTAAAAATTCAAACTCTTTTCTACTGATTCACTGTTGCTAATATTGTTTTGGTCTTCATTTAATTGAATAACTTCCCTTATGTTTCATTCTTGTCACGTACCAGTGTAAATAACTCAGCCTTCTTTCTTAAAATTCTTAAATTTTTTTCTACCACTGACAATTAAGATCACTATTCTCTTCTTATCTAAAGTCTCACTGAAGATTCATGTATATCCTAAAAAACAAAAAATTAACAAACAATTGTGAAAAGTGTAATTGGTTTTGATCTATCCATTTTTCTCTTTTCCAATTCTCTTTTTCTTTGTCCGGGGCATTAATACTCCCCTCACCATGGCTAATTCATCACATTAGTTTCAGTCATTTTTTTACATGTCATGCTAAACAGAGCCTTTACATCCTTGATAATATTGTATTTTATATGTCCATTTTAAATCTTTACTCTTTTTCCATTACAGACTTCATTCATGTTGTACATGATCAGTTAGTTTAGTTTTGCCTCATTTTCCAGGCCCTATAAAGTGCCTTCACGGTTTTTTACATATAAAGTTTCTCTGTTGACCAGAAATAAGCAAAGTTTTTCCTAACAAGGAATTGTCACATGTAAATTATTTATGCTGGTTGCATTACACAGACTGCAAAAATCCACTACTTTTCTTAAAGCTGGTAAGATATGATCAAAAAAATACTTCTGAAATGCATTTAATTTCTGAGTAGCTGTCATTTTGTCCATATGCACATCTCTGTTACTGAAGGTCCTTTGTATAAACATCATTTATTAGCATTTTACTGCTCATGAGAATCAAAATGTCTGCTTCTCAGAGGGGTATCTCTGCACATTGCAAGTGGACATTTTTTACCTTTGGAACAGTCTTTATCCTTCTGTGTATTAAGCTACAGTCATTTTATGAATATAGATGTGACATAAGAAGTACTGCAAAGCCTATAAGAAAGTTGTCAAAATGAACAATTCCATAATGCCAGCATTACTACCACATCTTCTGATGTAAGTGAAACATGGAAGATTCTTAGGCAAGAAAGAGATGCATTCACTATTCAGAATGCCAAATAATCCAGCCATCACTGTAAACCTCACTGATGAGCTAAATAAACAGAGAGAACAAAGAATGTTGAAGAAGTTTAAGTAAAGGGGAAACATACTGATGTATCTCTATTCACTGCTACAGCAGAGGAAGAAGGAAAATGTTATTGTATTTTTCTTCACAGAAGTCAACTCATAGTTTGGAACCGACACATACATAATCTCAGATTTCCAGAGGGGAAAAAACAGAGGGGAAAAAAAAGGGGAAAAAAACCTCAAACAAACAAGAACGGAAAAACAGAAGTAACCATGCAGCTGTAGGTTAGTTAGCAAAGATCACCTTTAAGGAACAGGACAAAAAAACATAAAATTTGTGACATACATTTTTCACTTCTGCAGCTTTCATGAAATCAGGCTAGCAGTGACACACTAGAAATTTTAAAATCTCTAATGTGTTAATGGTAGAAAGCAACTACCTTGGGCTTCATAATCCACTCCATTACTTCTATAAATTCCATCCATGAAATAAGATGTTGGATTTTTTTTTTCTTTTTTGAGTTTAAAATTACTGAGGTGAAGAACGTGCTCCATAATTCTCAATTTTGTTGTCACAAAGAGAAAATATCATAGTGGTTTAAAAAGACAGAGAGAAAAATGGTACATATACTTTCACTAAATGTTCCTTAATTCATTGATAAAAGAGTACATTAGAAGTGGTTGTTCTTGCTATCAAATTTTCC
>JAOXJM010000033.1:73056932-73087614 GCA_026413425.1 Tringa solitaria
AACATAATGTAACTTCTAATGTGATGAATAGGCTTTCACTATTCAAACTGATTACTCAATTTAGCAGAAAACTATAAGTTTAATGAGACATTGAACAAGAATGCTCAAGAAAAACTTCTGATTTTCTTCTACTATATGAGAAACGTTCTCCAAACAGGTCGTAAACAACAACTTCTCCAGATCTCCAGTGTTGATCAATTTTGCTGTATTATGAATGCATTTGCTTGATATATGGAACCTGTAATTTAGTTCTTGGTCTGATTTCTGTGTAAAAAGGATCACAAAAAAAGAACAAATAACTAACCTTTTTTTTTACTGAATTTATTATTCATTAAGATTTTAAAGAGTTTAAGGAAATACTTCCTTTAAAAAGAAATAATTTTGGCCAGATTTTCTCTGAGGCCTAAACTTCATTCAGTTAGGCATGTGGTGAGACACCCTCTTGCAAATCTCGCTGGAGTGGTTGAAAATGTTACTACATCCAGAAACTACCCACTTCTGGAGTCTCCTATCCATAGAGCCCAGGTAGGGTGTAGAAAATGTATTTTTCTTGATCACTTTGTGTGAAGTCAATCACAGTTTGAGGAAATTGGCCTGCCTTTGTACCAAAGAAAATCAGAAATATTCACCTGCTCTTCTCTACAAAGGAAAACCTTATCAAATGGGGGAATAGCAAGAAAGAGAAGTGTGTCATTTTTTTACCACTAAGCACAGACCAAAAAAGAAGACTCTAGACCCGAGAACTATTGTTTTTCCTGACTGGCTATAAAGAGTAGTTAGTGATAAACACAGCTCTGTTTCTGGAGATGATGTTGTTTATTTCCTGATCCTTGTCATTCTGCAGTTTTTAAAGGTTGAATCTTGTGACTATGGGAAAAAAAACTTTCCTACTTATGTTGCACAGAAACTTTCTTAAAAGGAATTCTGACCTTTTTTATATGCGCCACCCAGTAAGCAGTCAAAGTAACAAATCCACATAAATAAAAAAGAGAATAGTTCATAAAACAGAAGAAAAGACCAAATTAATAGCAAACATCTTTTGCAATACTGATAAGCCCCTTTTCCCCTTTTCTCTACCTGATACGGTCCTGCAACCATGTGGGGCTCTTCAGCTATCAGTGTGATTAAACCTAAGCAGAGCTCCTTCTCAGGGGGACTTCTGACCTTCTTTCTTTGTACTTCACAGCCTGCCAGCAATGGTGGTGCCTTAACAGAAACCTAAGATTAATTGCGTACCTCACATACTGGGAATGTCTGTCACCTTTTCCTTCCCAAGAATAAATACTCTCTTTGTTTGTGGTTTGCTTGTTTTTTACCTTTTCCTGGCAACAACCTCTTTACAAGCCACTGCTTAAGTTGCTTCTCATTCTTATCTGAATACATTTTCTGCAACAATACTATTTTAACATCTCACTTGTGGTGGTTGTTTATTCTTCTGTTGGAAAGAACTTTATTTCCAACTCTTTTGGAAATAAAGTTCTCCCCAGCTTTCTTCTGCTTAGCACAGGCCAGGTGTCAGCCTTGCCAGCCTCATCAGAAGCACCTGATTATCCTCTCAGTGAGCTCAAGGTTAAGTATCTTGACCTCAGAGTTCGGAGATCTAATTTGCACCATATCTCATTCACCTCGAAGACAAAGATAAGAGTTTGAAGCCCCCTTGTGAAAGATGACGATGGAAGATCATTGTTTAAACTCAGAAAGATCTGTATTTTCTTATCTTACTCAGATCCATTTGATCTCTAGCTGCTGCAATTCCTATCGTCTTTTGTAACAGCTTGTCTCATCTGTCGGTTCAGCAAAGTTTCTGAGTCAAGTGCTGTGAAAAGCAAATAGGTTTCATGAAGAAGACCAGAAGAAAACAGCAATAACAAATAGAAGATGTAAAATATGTGATGGATTTGACTTTCAATTTAAAAAAATTTTTATGAAAGCCATTTTATAGGATTCAACCAGCTCTAAATGAATTCTCTTATAAAAAACATTGGAAAATAATCAACAGTATGAAAATGTCTTCACCATAACAGGCCATCGGAAGGGTAAGGGTGTTATGGTTAACTTGTAAATCTCCAATGCCTATGGCTCTTTACTATAAACAATCAATTTTGGTGCAATCACGCATGCAAAACTTCAACCATGTTAGAAAGACACTTTGTGAGAGCCTATGGTTTAGGTTGATTTCACAGCTTAAGTTTATAAATAATCAATGTTCATCTTGAAACCCGGAAGTTAGTGTCCAAGGAATTCTGTTCGGGAAGGTAACTGTTGCAAGGCAATGTATCAGGATGAAAGTGCAATTTGTCCATATTCTTGCTCTGACTTTCACCATCTATGTAAATACAAAAGCAAAGCTCCATAGGGAAGAATTCTATAAAACCTGTTTTCCTTTAAAATTCCATTAATTATTTTTTTGGCCTCTCATTTTATAAATAATGAATTTTCTCTTATTATTTCTCCAACATACTTTCAAAAAATCCTATATAAATTTTAAAATTGACAGTTCAGAGAATAAAATGTGAATTTCAGAAATAAAGATAATATTATTCTTTTAAAATTTCCTTTCATTATGTAGAAACTGTGTACCAAATTTCTCTTCATTAGACACAGGTGAATATCACAAAACATTTTTCACAGTTATATTTTTGGAACATGTGTTGGACATTCCATTTGCTATTTCTTTCCATATAATTTTAATTCCGAGGAATATTCAGGTGATAAAACAATTCTATAATTAGTCCTCACTAAATATTAATTGCAATGTGACGTGCTTGGACCACCATAGGAGGCACATTCAAAATACCCATTTTTGAATATTTGCAGCATCAACTTTTAAAACTGCATTCAGCCAAAAAGGGAACTGAAACTTCATCACGTAGCTTATGTATCCAAGAGAGCATATGGGAACAAGTTAAAAATATGGTGTCTTTTTCCTCAGCTCCATAATTTTTCTTTAATGTCTTCATTTTCTTAAAATATCCTTGTCATTAAAACTTTTAGCTTCTTAGTTATTTTTAAAAGCAATAGAACTAGAAGTTTGAAAATATAAAGATTTGTGCTTTGAAATCTGTCCTTCAATCTTTAATTCACCTTTTTTTTCCATCTTTCTGATTTAGTGGGGCAACTTTTCAAGGAGCAGTGTTTTATTTTAACAGTGTAATGCATGTTGCTGCATTGCAGTGGAGAGTACCTCAGACGGTATGAAGTGATTCATACATGATCATGGGCAATCCTTGCACTGCTGCAATGCTCAACTAAAGGAAGCACCAATGCTTTCAACAAAGAACCAACGGTCTTAGGACTTGATCATGCAGAAACAAACTTCACACTGGATGTCTTTCAAGTTTCTCTCCCCAAAGTCTTTTACTGGTCCTTAATATTAAGCATTTTATGTTATGTACTGTATGTACCAGTCTTTCAAAACCAGATTTTACAGGACAAAAATATTCACCAATGAACTGCTATATTAAGTTGTGTAGAAAAAAAAATGTGTTTTCCTTCAAAAGATCAGAATTGATTTTCAAAGGAAGGTCTCCATTTGCTTTGCATCATCCTTCAGCTCATACTGGAAAGAATACAATGTAGCCAACTCTTTGGCTTCTTCTCAGCTGTTTCCGAAGTGAGCCAGTAACTGATGTCAAAACGCTCATTTGGCCACCATATGATGCCTGTCTTCTTGGGAACCTTCCAAACAGCTTCTCTGAGCTATTTCAGAGCAGTGATTATCACCTGTCCTGCTGATTTTGTGAAGGTACAAATGTCAAAGTTTCAGCTGGAAAAAATATCTACACAAAAAAAAAAAAAAAGTAGTATAACACGCCATACGCTTTAATAACAGAAAACTGCAGATGTTTCACACAGACTTTGCTTGCATTAAGAAAGGCACAAAAAATATATGCTAAAATGCAGATAGATAATATCACCAATCGATGAGTCAAGTGGGTTCTTGTGATGACATGACAGAATAGAATACACATTGCTTATGTGGGTACGTATACTACCCACTATATTAATCAAAGAATATGCTACTTACTCTACACCTACATTATTAAAGGTGTACTTATGAATATTTATAAATATATATGTATCTTTCATGTATTAGTAATCACAAGGTATCAATATCACATAATTTATGAAAGCAAAAACATGAACCAGATTGAGTGACAATGCCTCTTCTCTTCTTATCAGGTCTCACAACTCTCCTCTAAAAGTTCAGGTCTCAAGGTCACTTTCCCAGGCCAGTTTTCAAAAGTCCAAGGGTTTCTTTTTTGATAGTAAAGGAAAACATGGATTTTAGATCAGAAGGGATAGTTCCAAGTGGTTGCTGGTCCTGACACAATGTTCATTACAGAAAGAGACAACATTAATTTATCCCTTTGCTTTGAGATATAACATAATCCTCATTTCCTAACATCTTATTTTTCTCTTCGAATTTCTGTGCATCTTGGTTGAATCTACTTTGTGTCCAAAATTTATAAATAAAACCCATGGAAAATATTCCTATATGTGTGGCAAAGCCAAAAATAGGCAAGGAATAAAATTACTGCAGATAATTAAACAAGAAAACATGGATGTAAGTTGTTACAGCTTTTCTACAATGTCACAAAAATAAATATGAACAACTTCCTTTTTTAGGCATCAAATTTTTTGACAACTAACAATTTAAATTTTCCATTGAATTCGCTGTTGATAGTTTGGGACTTTTTGTTTGTTACGTATTTCATTTTTCCCTCTGTTGTTCAGAATAAGAAAATGAGCTGAATAAAGAGCTCCAGTACTCTGGAGTTTTGGAAACTAATGAAACTTGCAAGTTCACTGTTCCAGGCCCTGGGCAAAGGACTCTGTTCCAATGGTCTCTCTTTTCCTCCAAGTAGAGTTTAACAGGTCTGAGGAGCTATGTCTCCAGCGGATATAAACTTTGTTTAACTTACTTGGGCACATGTGAAACTATCAACATGGAATGTTTATAAGCCCCAGGCCTGTAAGGATTAGACGACTACAATTTTTTTTTGCTTTCTCGTCTGCTTCAAAAGCAGTTATGGGTTATGCGTACCAGTTTCACAAAGCACCTCATTCAGACCTAGGTTTAGGTGCTTAAGTCCAAGAGAGAGGGAAAATTTCCCGAGTATCTCTCTTCAGAGTTTTCTGTTGCCTGTTTAGCCTGAGGTGTTGTAAACCTCATACCCAGATCTGTTGACGGAATGTACCTGTCTCCTAGAGACCTCTAGCTTATGAAGTACAGTTTTGGAAATAGGCACTATGCCGTAATTTTCAAATTTCTAGCTTGAGGATTTCACTCATGATCCTCACTTAAACTAAATGCAATATTGCTGTTGCAGTAGAAGCAGGCATCAGAAGTAGTTTACTGTTTTGGTTAACTTAGATCTACGTGTGACATTCTATATGGGCCATTTTCCAGAACCTAGATTCCTCAGAATCCAGTTTTGAAACAGAACCTCCTCTGGAAGGAATTAGTATTACTTTTGGTGTTAACCTTGCATGAATTTAGGAAAAGTGATTTGATTTAGAATCAGATGACACTTGACTCAACTCTCAATATAATCTGTAAAATAAGAAAATTATTCAAAATGTCTTAAATAACCAGGAAAAAGGTTACAAGTTAATTTATTTAGACCCTTATAATTCACCAATTTTTCAGCCTTTCCAATGATCTTACTGAAATATTTTCATTACTAAATGGAAAACAATATGCAAAACACCCACTGATATATTTTCTAGAGGTGAGTAAAAGGAAGCTAAAATTCATACCCTGTTGATATAGTTGCTTCTAGCCAGACACTCTGAGATGACCATTTAGCAGTGCCTTTTTGAAAATGTTTGTTAACTCTGATACAAAAATACAGCTTTAATTGTGTAGATTCAAAATCATCACCATGAAGTTAAGCAGAGGTCAAAAGCATAGACTTCTGAAAAACAGGGAGAGTATTTCTATGGTTCCATCCATTCTGATCTGATAAAACTTAAAAGTAAGGTACAGAATATTCACATTTCATTTCTAACTCAGGACTATGCAAACTACATTTTTAGTTTATTAATCCATTTTATTTATTTTCAGTTTTCTAAATGTCATCTGAAAGTTCATCAACAAAATACCTGTTTCTGTTGTTATTTAAAGGATTCCCATTCAATCGCAACAAATTAGTTGTGGAATGCTTGATGTGTTCTACTAAAACTAGGAATTACTTAGAAATTCATATTAATTTTAAATAATATTGTATTTATGCACAATTGACAACACCTTTTCACATCAAAGTTTCACAGTTTTCCAGCTCAGATCAAAAACTTCCGTCACATTTGCCCTGCAGTCATATTGGTTCCACCTTAACTTTTCAATTGTTTGTTTGTGGTGTTCACATTCTTACTAAGAAGGAAAACAAGGTGTAGAAAATCAAACTTTTATACAGCAGCTTTTTTCAAACTGATTGGTCCTGGTCTCCTTTATACAAATCAATTACAAAATTCTAAACTAAATTTAAATATGAATAAAATGAGAACTTCTTTAAAAACAATCAAAGGGTTCCTCTCCAATGTTAGAAATCAGAAGATAAATGAACTAACAAAATTCTCTTTCAATCTTTTGCCTTCGCAAATGAACAAAGGGTAGTTATTTTCTGTGAAAAGAGGCACATGTGAAACAAAAATCTACGGAAATACTTGAGAGCTCTTTCCTGAGGATTTTGGGTGAAAAGACTTAGACTCACAGAGGGCTTTTCAAAACACTGCGCACTCTCATGAAGGAGGTCTCTGTGAGTAATATATTTCTTGGCCACATCTGTGTTCTTTTCTTTCCTACCACATTCTCCTGAGATGAGAATATTACTTGAAAAATCCCCAAATGCCAAGACACAGAGGAAATTCATATTATTTAAACAATTGCAGGAGCTAGAGAAGATTGGTAGTGAGACTCAAGCCTCAAGGAAGAACATGGAAGAAGAAGAAGAGCCTGGGAATTTAACTTAGTGTTATCAGAGATAACAGCTGATCTCCATCAAGCAAAACTGTCATTGAAGAAAAGAGCCCTTCGATATAAATTTATGGGACTGATATCCCATAAAGTTGCCAAATGGATAAGCAGACTTCTCAAGAACTTTAGCTCCCTTTCTTACATGTCCAATTACCTTTTCCAGTAAGCAAACTGGATGCGGAAGGATGGAAGAAACTTGTCCGTATTGCATCTGCATCCATTGCTGTGTCCAGTCTTACCAAGTTTGTGTCTGCATGTTTGTTGGTTAGATTATAGCACTTGGTCAAAGCAATTTTAGCTGTGCATTTCTTGTTAGCAGCCCCTACAGCTTTTGAAATTAATACAGTGAGAAGCTTCTGCTTAAAAATATATCTGATTAATAACTGACTTTACTCTTTGCAGCTGCTTCCACCTGATATATCCTGTGCCTCTAGAAGTAATTGAAATTGGTGTAATCGTAATTTACAGTGATAGCTTTTGAATTGCCATACAGCATTCAAACAGAATCCAAAATCATTAAGCTAATAGAGCAACAATATGATATTACTGCTATCCTGACATTTCTTTAGTTGCCCAGCTCTTGATCATTGATTAAATTTTTGTTTAACTAGGCTAAAAATAATAATGCAGAGATTTGACTCAGGAAACAAGAAGAAAAGGACAAGATTTATTATAGATTTCATCTGAAGGTTCTGTATTGGCCGAACACTTTTCATACTGCCATTTTCAATGGATTGCTCTGACAGAAAAGGTCACAAAGTTTTATGCTGGAAAATAAAGTATAAAATAGAAAAGGAGGAATATAATTGTTTTGGTTGAAAAGTTCAGCAAGGTCTAGACACATTGGACAGTTGGACACTGATTTTATTTTACTACAGGGTCACATATTGCAATGACAGCAAAGTCAATTCAGTACTGCAGCTGATCTAATTTCCCGTGCTTTGCATGGGGACCAAAGCATCTTTCAAAAATCCAGTATATTTTCAATATTTTTTCAAATCATTTGTCTGTAAAAACTGCTTAGAAGGCTGACACTGAAATCCATTTGCTTATCAAAATGTTTTCTTCTGCAAAGTGTGTAAAACTTCATGCTGGTTATTGTAAACTTGCCATTGATATTCCAAACAGTTGCAGAGAGCTGGGGTAAAAGGAAGGTCACATTTTGAAGAAAAATGGGTAGCTGAAAGGTCTAATAAGTAAAATAGATGACAGATAGTATTTTTGTAGATTGTAAGCTTTTCATTTTCAAGGCATGTTGAACAGTGTTCATTTCACTTCATCACAGTCTACAATGATACCAAAAAATGGCTTTAATTCAAAGTAAAGGAGAAATGCAAGATTTGTCACTCTTGGAAAGCTGGCCATTCATTTCAAAAACTGCAGCACAAGAGTTGGTTTTTTTCCTCCTTGAATGTAAGTGCTTTCACTGCTATTTTGGAAAAATAATATTAAAAAATACCCTATGATAATGCTTATTTCAGAGTACTAAGGAGAATAGTTTTCCTTACATATTTATATTTTCAGATGAAAGAAATATCTACCTATAGAAATTCAGCATGAGTTGACCTTGGAGATGAGAGCTAGGTAACAATGTTCTCCAAATGTCTTCACCGCATTAAAAAAGTTAGTATTCTTGAAATGAGCATATACTAGAAGCCTTGAGTGTTGAATCAGAGGTAAAGCTTCAGTTCTAGAGTAAATAGCTCATTCTAGAGGAGATGTTACCTGTAACTTTAAAGGGAAACCATCAGTTGCCTTAATACATTGCACCTTGAGCAGTGCAACATTCCCACTGAAGCTTTATGTATTTTCTGTCTGAATTGCATTTTAGTATGTTTTCCTTTCTTTGATTAATTTACATAGAAGAAAGCTTGCTTTCCCTGCAGAATAACAGGCAGTTTGGAATGCATTTGAAATGACAGTTAATTCGTCAAAGACCTTTTGCACCTATTTCCATGGGATTCAGTTATGCCTGATGGTATTGAAAAAAATGTTCATAATGTAAAAGGGCAACACTACCTATTCTTAGATCAATTAAACTTTTTTTTTTTAATTGATAGGAAGAAAAGATGTAAAGTGGTCATATATGCTTAGGAAAACCTTCTGGATTCATTAAGACTGTGTCCTGAAGAAAGGAAAGACATAAAGAAAGGAAGAAGGTGGTTTCCTTACATAAAAAAAAAAGAATGAAAAGTTTGTTTCAAAATACTTCTTTTTTTCCAAAATTCAGGAACTGTAGTTCTAAAAAAATTGAGGCATTCTTAAGATTTCCTGCATGTAATAAAAAATTTTCTCGTTGTTACAATATTTTGACTGAATTTCAGTGGTTCTCGCACAAAAAATGACAAATTTAAATTGTATTTTAGGACACAGTTTGAAAACATAGTAAATAAAAGGGAGTGGGTACACCGCCAATAAATAATGTAATTAATAATCCTAATTCACCAAGGAAACGAGGATGATTTATTTACTTAATGAAATTGATACTACTTCATACTCATTTTAGAGACTAAAGTCTAACAAAGATGAAAAATCCCAAATTTATCAATGCCTGAGTAGAAAGCAACTTAGATTAGAACATTTTCTTCTCTCATAAATAAAGCCAAGACCATTTAATGAACACAGAAAATTGTTTTGATGAGGAAATGTCACTGGAAATGCCTACATGAGTTTACAGTTTGAAGTTAAACTAAAAAAAAAAGTAAATGCCAAATTAACAAAGCAGATTACTTGCTATGAATAGACTGCATGTCAGATAAGACACTACTGAAGGGACTAAGAACTTTATTTTACTAAAGAGCTTGCCAAACTTTATGTTTGGGCATGAGAGAACAACTGAAGAGACAATTTGTGAGGCAATTCACTTATCCACCTGAAAAAGAATGGAAAAACCAGGCCTTTCAGGCTTCAAAGAAAATACATTAAAGCAACCTCAGGTTGTCTTGTCAACAATACATAGATGTGACTAGACATGTCACCAGGGAATACATTTTGTGCCAGAGTTGGAAAAAAAGAGAAAAAACACTAGTATTCTTGGGACAGCATGGCCACACAACTTTCCTGACTGCACACCTCATTGGGATCTGCCGTCTACTGCATTGATGCCTCTTCCAAGTATTGAAAAAAATATGTCCTTCCCTCCCAAATGTTTCTACCGAGGGTCTGGGAAAACTATGAAGACTAGTGAGCTTCAAGGCACTTCCCCCATCACCAGAACCCCTTTCCCAGTACTTGTGCAATCCCCTGCCTGTGCCGCCTCTCTTAGCAGAAGGGGTCCAAGAGCAGAAGCAGATACCAAATGGAAGTGGCTGTCAGCCACAGAGACATGATTTTCCTCCTGACAGAAAGGAGTTTGCCTGGCCTTATTGCCCTAAGAATAATGTCTGGAAAAGCTGTTCTGCCACATAAGTAAACCAAAACAAGCTGTGCACAGAGCAGTGGCTGCTGCCATGAAACCTGAGAGATTCTTCTTTTCCACACACATTGAGCCACAATTTCACCACTCTCATCAATGTGACACCCTAGGGAATTACTTTGCTTACGCCTAAAGTCAGGTCTGTTATTTGGACATAAATGTGTAAGGAATATCTAACATTGCTGATTCAGGAATAACCATACTGTTCTTTGCCTTTAAATTCTAGAGGATGTAACAGATGTTTCAAGAGGCGCACTTCTACTAAAAATGCAATAAATATCTATGAGTGTGGAGAAAGATTGATAACATAGTGGCTCAGTGAGCTGGATTAACCTGGGGGCTCAAATCCAGGTGCCAATCACTTTGATTAACAGTGCAGGGAAGGCTACTCGGCATGAAGTTTCTTCATGGTTTTGCCATGAAGTAAGCAGATTACTTAATTTCCAGTCTGGAGACTGGAAACTGGCTGGTTATAACACTGGGAGTTGATTAGATTATAAAACTGAAGTCACACTTACCCAGTGATTTGAATCACGGACTAATAAAGTCCCTTCCAATCATCTGGCACAAGGGGTTGCCCAAATTCTTCTCCTTTTTTTCAGGGATACCCAATTTTCACATCGCCCAAGAGAATTTACCCCTCTTGCTCTTTCTACTTCTGCACCTTGTACTCAGGATGGTATAATTCTACCAGTTAATGCAATTCCTCAAAATGATAGAACTGTCTTGATTATACCACGCAGCTGTAAAGTGTTGTGAGTGTTTGTCATCACGACATTTTCTCCATAACTGCACAAAGCAAATTTATGGGTGATGAAAAATAGCTAAAGACTGAAGTTCTTTAAGTAAAACTACCGCTTTGGTCATGAAACGAGGTAGGAGATTAATCTGCAAACTCAATCACACTGCAAATATGAGCTTCTCCATTCTCAGTAACAGCTATATGATATTCAAACAGACTATGTAAATGAGGAAGCCCTGCAGAAATTAGTACACAATCCAAAAAGCAAAATTCCTATATGAGGTGGCAGCTTCATCATGCAACTGAACTGAAACCTTTTGCAGGGTTGTTGTTTTTTTCTACTCTTCCTTTATCCCTATGCTGTTTTTAATTGTCATCACCAACTAGTGTAAATTTCTGATTGGTTGGGCTATTTTAGTATTATTGTTTTAAAAGGAATTCAAATGCTAAAAATATGCATTNNNACTAATGTTCTTAATGCACAAATATATATTATTTTATCCATAGCATATTTTAGATGTAAGTATTATTATTAACTGTTTACACAGAGAGAGAATTTTTAAGGTCTTGTTGAAACTGAAAAAGAAATAAGGACATTCAGTACTAAAGTTTCAAGAACACCCTTATATCGCTTTAATCTTTCTTTTTTTTTTAATGCTACAATTGAGAGATTTCACAATGCAGTGTATTTTGACAGATTTTTTTGATGATGGTACGCTACCTCTAACAGTCCAACTATTTCATTTCAAGACATACCAAAAGAAATCCTTGCCACAGTTGTCTTAAATTAGTGCTGATTTAGGAGAGTTATTCCCACCCTTCCACTCAATCTTGCTTTTTCAAGATAAGAGCACTGTATGTAGAAATGGAAAGATGGAACAGATAGAAATAACTCTGTTCAATCAACTTTAAAAATCTGATTTATACTCACAATAAGAAGGAAATATCTTTTTTTTTTTTTTTGGTATTCTATACATACTTATCTAGGGGACAAGGTGGCTTGCAGGATTAATACACCACTTCCCTCTTTCTCGTTTGCTTTCTACCATATCTCTGGACATTGGAGATCTAAGTTTTTCAAATAAAAAATTGTTGCTAAATAAAATTAGCTTAGAATTAACTTGATATTATCATCTAAGTTCCCCTGAATATTTTTTGGTATTTCTAGTCACCCAAACTGAAAGTACAGTTTTATAAAACTACAATTACAAAACAATATATATATATCCACATAAGTGGCATATTTATACACATATAGACACACACATATACATATAGATATATATACAGAACATATATATATTTATATGTGTTTGAATAGCAATTTCAATTACATATGAGGGTTAAAATAAACTATTACAAATTACATTTTCACTTCGGCAGGAAACATTGGGGAAATAAATACCAGAGCCATTCTACATCTGGACCTAGCACATGCACTATCTGCTTCATTAATATTTAGTCTCTTCCAGTTTTCGTCTATAGTTTTCTGGTTTTTTATAGTTTTTATGTGCTTCCTACTTGAAAACTTCATGACCGGTACCATGAATTATTTTATTTCTAATTTCCTAATTCAACCTGCAATGAAAGCATATAATTCATACACATTTAAATATGAAAGAATAAAGAAACTGCATAAAATTTTAATGTAAGTTAAACAAAGCAAATATAAGATATGTTCATGGAATACTTTTCATTTTCAAACTGGCATACATATGGAACACAGATCTGAAAAGCCAACTAAAGTTAAATAGAATCTGTATGTTGACTCAAAGACTTTGGCTCAGACTGAACACGACTGAGTCTATTGCTTATTTCCAGCTGCTTAACTATAGTGGCCAACAGCTAACTTCAGCTAGATATTTTGAATACATTTCTGTTATTATTTTACATATAAGCAATCTTAACTTTTGCTACAGGGATACTAGGCAGTCATAAAGTAAGGGACAGATGGTCACTACAATGAAAAATAGAAGAATTAATAGCCTGTGCGAAGAGGGAAGAGGTTTATCAAACAGCTCTGTGATCTGAATGGAGAAATTCTGATAAGACTTATTTGCTACACTGAAATATGTCATAAAGTAAGAAAACAGGCTGATTACAATGAAATGGTATAGAACCATTTGTTTATGGTTTGCTGCTTTAAAAACTCGGATTAATTTTGCTTGGTGAAACTGAACAGTCATTTTGAAGACTGTTTATAAGCTTCCTAGTTTTTACAATATCTATACTGTTAATTTTTTAAGTTAACAAGTACAGCATCTACATATTCTGGTCACAGGGGGATGACTGGAAGCATAGGCTCAACTTAACTGATGGATTCAAAATTCAGGAGGACTGATTTAGTTTCTCGGTTTGTAAGCCACCGTACTATTTTGCAGAATAGGCTAGTAAAAAGTTACACTGATGGTCACATCTTAGTTTCAACAGAGAAAACTGGAATAATGATTTTTTATATAGAAACTTATAAACTGGTGTTTATACATACATATTTTACACTATGTAATGTAGTGGTTATCATCTTATAAACAGAAGTGTTTGCATTTAATACTGAACCAAGAAAAACCTGTTATCTTAAATGTCAAAATAAACCTTCTTGCTCATACTGCTCATTGAAAGCTTCTATCAAAACTTTCTCTTCTGATTAGCTTTCTACTACAAAATTAAAGAAATTAAAGCATGCTCATCTTCACAGTTAGGGAGAATTACTTTGCTAAACTCTGCCAAGAGACACAGGTGTGACTGCAAAGTCTTTGCCTCCAAGATAGAAAAACTGCAGTAAAGTTATTTTAAAAATGCTACAGCTGGAATGCTCAACAAAAGAAAAACTCATTTGTTAGTTATTTGATCATCTAAGTCTTTAAGCACGGTCTCAAGATGGTGCAGCTTCTATCTCAGTTTTCCTCTTGGACAAAATGGCTTTACCTTTTGAGCCAAAATGAACTTTTTCCCTTCTGGAATAGTATTATAGAAAAGAAATATAGGGAGATATTTTTCTTTAAAATCTAATCAATGCGATTGGGACCACAGGCACTTAACTTGCTTTTCCTCTGACTGGAAGAATATTGTTATTGCATATCATTGGGGTGTAATGATGCAATTTTTTGGGTGCTCCAATTTTGAATTTCCACAATTTAAGATATATGGGATCATTATAAGTGTAATACCAGCTCCAGGTGTCGTGAGATTGTACAATCTCAAAATGAGAATAGCAACTGCCATTACCAGAATTCCTACCTTAAACCATTGCACTTCTTTTGCTGTAGATTTTTTCTAGAAAATGTACTAAACCCAAGAATATTTATTTTCTTCTTTGCTTACACCGTAGTGAATTGTTAATTTTTGTTACTCAGAGGTAAGTCACAGTAATTTTGTTACTCAGAGGTTTTATATGAGACCAGACTCTAGATGATCCACTCAATAGGGCTATTTTAGTAAGTTCAATATATATGTAAGGTCGAACATATGGACAACGGCCTTTATCAAAGGCATTTTCATACATATTAATTCCTTGACAGTTATGTCACTTGTTACATGTGGATCTCAGGCATGGAAAAATAAGTTGGTTGTTTTGGTTTTTTTTTCTCCTCCTTCCAAAGAATGGAATAGCTATTAATATTATTCAGTAAAGAATTTCCATTAAAAGAAAATATCTTCTATTCCAAAGGAGACATATGAATATACAGTAATTTTACATCCATATGGAGTTTGAACTTCATATCTTGGCAGCTACCTGCATTGATTTTCTACTGATGATTTTCTTCTGTTGGAAACACTTCTTTCTTTTAAAATTTGTTGAACTCCTTTAGGAAAAAAATTAAATTACTGAAAAAATAAATAATTTGGAAACAATGAAGCAACATAAAATAAAAAAAAAAGAGTTAGAAATATACAAATTGTGAGAATGAGAATTATTTAAAAGGAAAATTAAAACAAAATTTTAATAGTACAATTAAAACCAATGAAGATTTTATTTTTATTTAAAATTTCAAAGAAAAATAATATTTCTTCAGTTCAGCTTTGTTGGTGTGATACTCTGAAAGGTCCTTCGGGAAGAAGAAAAACTCGTGCTAATTTTTTTTTATTTATATTTGAAAAGAGTTAAATATAATGGGGGTTTTTCATATGTCTATATCAAATGATGAAAATGCAAGTGTAATTTCTTAATATTCATGTAATCTACTACTTTGCATTGAAAAGAATTGGCAAATGTTTATTTTTTTCTTTATTGGAGCCATAGCTAAGCACCTTCTGTAAGAAAGAACCTCAAACTGGAAGACATTTATTCCTCTGACAGACAGTGTAATACTGAACAAGTTATTTTTCACAGTTCCATCTCTGTAAAGTGGGAAATTCAGCTATTTTCTTTTTTTGTTGTTGTTTTTTCTTTAAGGATGTGGTGTGTTTGCATCTGTGTTTGTTTTCCCCTCTAATTCACACTGCTTTTCAAGGATGGCCACTTCTTTCATACATTTATAGTACGCTGCCGAGAATACTAAAGCTATACTGAAAAAGCTGCCAGATCCCTTTTTTTTGCATGTGCCACCTGGGGTCAAACAACCCAATGCAACAGTGCCGTCTGGGGACTGACTAGGTGGGGAGTGGCTCTGCTAAAAGAAGCAAGAAGTTGGCTAGGTGGCTTTGAAAGGTCCCCTCCAGCTAAATTATTCTATGTGTGTATGACTAGTTAGCATGGGATGGCAGCCAACCTCATCTTCTTATGTGAACTCAGAGAATGAGGATTTGTAGAGGAAAAAACATGATCAGATGTAATGCTTTTTCTTTTTTTTTCCTTTTTTTTTAATTTTTTTTTCTGTTTTTTCTTTTTTTTTGTTAAAAATCAGAATGATCGCTTGGTCTTCCTACAGTTTTTTTCAATTACTCTTTTTGCCTACAGAAAGATAAAGTTAAAAAGACCATTTCAAATAAACAAACTAAAAGCCAAAGCTTTCATTTCCTTTCACTTGAAAAAAACAGATCCCTCAGAAGGTTTAAAAACTGGTTCAATTAGGAATAATTTTTTTTTCCTGGAGGGTGGGATAAAAACAAAAATCAAATGAGCCCTCTCCTCCTTCCTCACCCTACTGAATTTGTGTTTTTCATTCAGCTTTAATTATTATTACATTTTTAAATGGGGAATTAAACCCTAAAACCAGTTGAAAAAAAAAAAGCCAAGAAAATAATTAAAGAAAGAATTGGGTAAAACGCTTAGGTAAAATGTCAGTAGTGGCATTTTAGTCAACATCGAGAAGTTTCGCGGCAGTGATTGCTTTTCAAGCATAACACAGCTGAACACATAAGGCTCAATCTTAGTTTAAAGAATGAAACTCCATGCTATAGGTAGTATCGTTACGAGTCAGCTTAAATTCTTAGTGGAAGGAATTAGCTTAATCTGCTCCTGCTTCTGTATTGTATGAGTAGAAAATGACTGTAAGTCATCCATTTTGTGGATGCAGGGAAAGCTGGAAGAAAGCTAAAGATAGTATTACTGATAAATATCTACTGATGAAAAGTTACGCTGATAGTGAATTTTTAAAAACATCCCAAATCCAATTTTGAAGAGGTTCATAACATCAGACATTGAAATGGTGAGAAAACTTCCCCTATATTTTGCATTATCTCATACAAGAGAGGATGGTTTAATAATTGCTTTGTCTTTAAAAGATAAAACTTCAAAGGTGAATAGATGATCTTGAGTCAAACGACTCTATCAGAAGAAAAGGCATTATTTTTTTATTCACATGTAACAGATAATAATCTATGACAGATAAAATTATATCTAATCATATGAAAAAAATAAATTGTTGTTTTAAAATGAGCTGTTACATATTTTCCCAAGACAAGGTGTGAAAGCCTCTTCACTTTGCCTTTATAAACCAGACTGTGTTGCCAAACTTGACGCCCACCTACAAGAAGGGTCAGAAGCAGAATCCGTAGAACTACGGGCCTGTCAGTCTGACCTCGGTGCCGGGGAAGGTCATGGAGCAGATCATCTTGAGAGCCATCACACGGCATCTACAGGACAACCAGGCAATCAGGCCCAGTCTGCATGGGTTTATGAAAAACAGGTCCTACTTGACAAACCGGATCTCCTTCTATGACAAGGTGACCTGCTTAATGGACGAGGGAAAGGCTGTGGATATTGTTTACCCGGACTTTAGTTCTCCCTTTTCTTCTAAAGCTTGGGTTATTCATATACACAGAGTAGCGTTTACCTATCCAACTGAAAGTTAGCTCTTTTAATATGTGGGAAGAAGGTAAAAGGGTTTGTGGCATGTGAGTCTGTAAAAATATGGCTTGATGTCAACTTTTTACACTGAAGAAATTATAAAGAATTACTTAGAATGTTAGAGAGTCATGGATGACTGTGATCGCTTCGGCTAACTTTACGGTTACAAATTATGAAACAAGGAAACATTTTTAACAAGAGTGTGGGAGAATTTCCTTTTAATATACATTTTGGAAACAAACAGTTGTTTTAAAACAAGCTTAATAGTGTGTAATTTCTGTTTTGTATTTTTAGAGCTCTTTGAAGGTTTGACACACCTTATGAATTATCATGCGGGCCTGTAACAGCTGCAACTTTATCAGTTATCCTCTTCATCAAAAGGCTTTTCACTTAAAAAATACTCCTACAATGAAGAAACAGATAGACTGTGATGTACAAAACAAACATCCTTATGTTGGGTCTTTCTGGGGTTTTTTAAAAGTTTTTCCAGTCTTTTTGACAAAATAAGGCCATCTTTTCAATATAATTCTGTCATATCACAATAAGGTCTTCTATTTATGTTATTGCATATTATGTCTCTAGTTTAGAAATATAATTAAAAAAAAAAAAAGTTGGTCTTTACCATACATAATGTTGGTCATAATTTCTTTCATTCTTTTTAATTGTCAGCCAGTATAAACCAATTTAAAGTTCAGGACAGGGGACATAATATTTATGATTGTAATCTAAAAATTATTTAACATAAATAATTACCAGATTAGTAAAAAATATGAGTGCCTTATTAAACATTACCCAAAAATATGATGAATTTCACTTTTTTTGGTGGTGTAGAAAATGAACCAAATACATTTGACATATGCTGTCTATGTTGCTTACTACAATTCTGGAAATTGTTCCGCTGTTTTAATGATAAGATCAGTATACAAATCCATGTATTATTGATCTTTGCTGACCAACTTCTTCAAAGATAATATGAATTTTTAAATGATGCAATTTTAACACTTACACTTGAAATCTCCTACCCAGATATTTTAACGGAATGTTGTTTAACATATGGTCCTACTCTCTTTGAACTTTAATCACAAGCCAGATACTGTTATTATTTCATCCCGAAGAGCCTTTTGGGGTGAAGTAGTTTAACAAAAGAATTTTTTCCAGTAAATTATAAAAAAAATATATTTAAAGACTGTTACAAAATATATTTACAAAAGAGATTTCTAGCTTCCAAATCTGTATGCAGAGAATGAGCTTTGTATCATCTCTAGTGACACAAAACTCCCAATAGCTTTGCCCAGAGTTTTGTAGATTTTAAAATGTTTTCATATTTTGTTGTTCTTTTCTATGATGATAATGGAGGACTTTGTAACTGCAGTTGAATGTAACCTTAAAATTTTCAAACATAATAAAAATTCATTTTTCCTGCAGTGTACAAGATTGGTACTGTCTGTCTGATATCAGTCACACCATCAAACGAGCTTCAATATCTTCTTAAAAATATTTAATAAAAGTGTTTCCCACACAAAATTTTTAATTCATAACTAGAGGTGATTTTTCATTCTGCAAAACAATTTGTCTGTCAATTTCAGATATATCTGGAAACTACTGCTGAAAAGAGCATGAAGACAATATACTTTAGGCACAGATAATCACTTTAAAAACATTCAAATAATTTTGAGTGGATTTTGGAGTTTTTAAATTACAAATTCAGCAAGTTCCTAAATGTTATATCCTGTAAACTCATATATAGTAGTGTAAAAATAAAAGCATATAAACACTGAAAAGTGAAGCTAGTAAATCTCATTTTACTGATTCCATTCACTTAAATATAAACACAAAACTTGCCAATACATTTATGTATAAATTTTCTATTTTTCTTTAATAACTTTTTACTGAAATTTTCTTTTATTTTCTTAGAAGTGTTTGTGTTATGTGTTGAAATATTCTGAGGTTTCTTAGAAGTGCATATATGCCAACAAAAGGACCAGAAAACAAGGTGAACTTTTCATGTATGCATATGTTTTAGAGTAGGCATCTGCCAGTTAATCCAGTGACAGTCATCAGTATGAGAGGGAGAGAAAAAAAAGAAGACATTTTGGTGGACTAGATAAAGTAATCAGTCATTACCTCTTACAGGACAAAAAATTAGTAGGCTAGTTAAAATTCACTATGTACTTTGATAATAAGTATTTTTTCCATTAAAAGACATAAGCATTAATATTTCTATCCATAGACAACGTAAATAAAAGCATTTGGGTATGTGACAGCTGTGCCTGCCAGATAAGAGAAACATTGTGAAACAGTGGAGAAGTAATTTTCCTGAGACTTATTTATATTCATCACTGCTATAAAAATGGAGGGGAGGAAAATCAATTCCAGCATTTTGGGGAAAAAGCTCAATAATTATTTTTTGAACATTGTGAATTGGTACAGTGATACCTTTATTCTGGTTCATTTCTCACACTCTTAAGATAGTAATCAACACAATGAAGAACTTTCAAGTGGTTCTGAAATGTATTTCTTTCCCAGATTTCAAATGTTGTAGGGCACCTCTACAATCGCTAAAAGCTGTTCTGTGTCTGATCCATATCTGATGACGTGCAGAAGCCAAAAAGTTTTTATGACATATAACTTAATTGAACTTCACAAAGACCTACTAACCCTCTGGCCTGTCAAGAGGGGATCATTACTTCCCTTTAAGAAATAAAGGAGGCTTATTTCTAGGGATGTAGCACGATGCACTGCCTCCCACTTTCAAAGCTTCCCCTGGCTTCTACATCAGGAGATAGCTCTGCTAAAAAAATACTGTGTATTTCAAGTATGAAAATATCAAATTCTGGATTCACTGGAAGTTAGAGTTCCATAAAATGTCTTCCCCTTACCAAATCCTACAGAGAGTGCAGTGAGGAAATCTAAAATAAAATGGTCTTCTGAGAGAGCGTAGGCTTAATTTTTAGAAATACCTTTTTGGAATTCCTTATGTCTGTGCAGACAATACAGAATTTGCTTATAGTGGTACTAAATGTCTACTCTCAGAATTAAACTTTGCAAATAGGAATGCTATAAGTTATCATTATGTCCATGTGTACACTCCAGTGATCTTTACAAGAGTGTTTTATATCCTGATAAATCCGTAGACATGTTCTGGCTAAGGAAAAATAATTGTGTGTTCTAAAACCAGCAGATGGTCAAAAATTTACTATGGATAAAAGTAAGCTGATGTGCTATCAGTGGAAATGAGCTTTATTAACCCACCAACTAATGCAGTCTAAAGCCTTCTTTTTACTTGTTCAAAACCCAGCTTAAAAATTAATATGAAGTCCAAGGCTTGGGTCAAGGAGCAGGATGAGCATGCCTAAAACTGCACTTCGTGTTCCTGAGGTTGCCTAACAACTTTGATTTTCCTGAAAATCCAAACCACCATAGAACATTGGTTTCTGACTACCAGGGAAGCAGTTTATTGCTCATTCAACTGAGGAGAGGCAAGGGGCTATCTGTGTCTCTCAATATAAAAAGCAGGAAATTAAAAGAAAAGAAAAAGATTAAGAGAAAGCAAAAAAGAAGTAGATGGTGCTGAAAATGTTTTTTATGGGACTTTAAATAACACTGTAAGAAGATGCTACTCAAATACATTACCCTCTGCATGCCCAAATAGCGCTGATCATTTCAGAATCATTTCCTTGAGGGCAAAAGCTTTTTTTAAAACGCTAGATGCCCTGACACAATTAGTTGCAAAGTTATATATGCAGTGTAATTAAGAGCTGTGGATAACCACATATTTCAAATCACATACCGAGATTATGTTTTGTGATTGCCACATGGTCTATACCATAATCTAGATATTTCCTTCCTTTTTTTTTTTTTTTTTTTTTTTTTTTTTTTTGGCTTCTTTCCCACTGATTGGTATTCAGAAGACCTTCTTGCTGCCTGGTCATAGCAGTGCACTCTTTTCTGAAGTCCCAATGCTCAGCTCCATAAGCCTGTATCTGGCGCTCTTCATTTAATAACCCCCAAAAAAACGCCTTTATCAGACTGCCATTCTCAGAGCTACAGTCCTGTCTCTCAATGGAGCTTATGGTGCAGAATATCCCATGACTTGTCTAATCTGCCACTTATAGGGTCCCTATAGTCTGGGAGGGCAAGCCCTGAAGAGCTCTGCTCCCCACTCTCTCAGATATACATACATCTCTGTGAGTCTGCATACACGTGTCTGCACACATACACACAAGGAGAAAGAGGAAACAGAAGATCTGCATTAACAATTTCTTCTGAGATAAACAATTCTCCAAAACAGCAAACACTGAATTCTTTCCACCCCCACGAGCTTCCACCACTGATAAATCTGAGAGTAGCATTGAAGAAACAAATAGGGGTTGTATACATAATTTCCTGTTATTGATGGCAGGCTTTGAATGGGGCATCAGTTGACAGATGTGTGCACAGAACAAAACAAGACTTGCCACACAGTTTTGGTCCACCAAAGCTCAGTGTTTTTGTTTTTTTCTTTGCTGCTGGGAAACTCTATTTTGAGATGCAAAAGAGAGGGCATATGTTTATGGGTATTTTGTTTAGAAAATGTGACATGCTGTAAAAATATGTTTGTCAATTCTATCATGGTTTTCTCCCACATGCTGGTGATTGGTGGCTGTAGCTGAAGTAAATTGCCAATCGTGGTTTCTAAAATTGATACTCTGAGGACATACGGAGACAGCGGAAAAGTCAATATGTCCATTTTGGTGAGCATTTCTCCAACAGTAGGTTGATTAACATTTTCACCAGTGTATTTAAAGGCTGGATTTAGTTCCCCTCATCATCACTTTTCCCCTGCTGAAGGTCATTTGAAAAAAAATGTATCTGCAAGCAAACAGCCTGTGGCACGAGAAGTAAATACATAAATGTAGTCTCAGATGTCTTCACCATAGAACACTGAGAGTACAGTAATCTTAGGGAGAATTATTTCAATGAGATTGGAGTCATTCCACATTTCCACAAACCTGAAATCATTTTGCAGGCCAGCCCTGCATGGTGTGCCTGTGATAAGCCCAATATGAACGAGGCAGCAAATTGATAGGCCAATAGATGGTTTCTGAAACTCTTTTACTGCTATATGGACACCTCTTATTTTCTTGAGAAGGCAGAGCTTTCAGACATGACAGAACAGTACTGACTTTCCACATGGTGCAGAATTTTGAGAAAATATTGTAGATAGGAAAAGTAATTTGAGCTGTGTGTATATATATCTTTATGAGTACATATGCAATGGAAAAAAAAGAAGTCTGGAAATTCTGAAAAAGATCTACATGTAACATCCCATCAGATAGAAGTTTTGCCACATGAATTGGCAGAAAAATGAATGTCATCATGAGTTAGATTAAAGAAGCAATACTTTCTCTAAGTTTCTCTTTCAGCTGCATCTGGAACATCTTATTCAGGTTAGGATGCATGGACAAGAAGAAGAATAGTCAAATTGCTTGAAATTCAGGAACAGTAAGAATCAAAATTGGTAGGTAAGTAAATAAAAAATTGTTGAACCTCTTCCATGGCAGCTCTGGGGTGACGTGAAATATTAAACTGTGCTTTTAACCCCTTGTGTGAAGGTGAATCCTCCTGAAGAAAAGTTAGATTAACTAAAATGCTCAATTGTACCTTCCTAATTATCGTCGTTATAATAGAAATTTATCACTGCGTTTGTCAAGCTGAGGAGTATTATTTCGTAAATACTTGAGAAATAACCAGCAGAATAAATCAAAATCAGTAACTAATCTTTCTACAAGTATGAATAGGGACAAGAATCTTGCCCGACAGTCTTTAGACAAACTGATTATCATAGCTCCTTTGAAAAATGTGTTTGCAAAGAAGTAGAAAATTAAAAAATAAAAAAATCTATTAAAATCTCTTTTGGAGAAGAGAAATCTGTTGTAGATTACTAAATTGATACAACTCACATATTTTTCAGGCCATGCCTCAGCTGAAAGGTCTGGGGGCTATGAGGCAGACTATGTAAGAAGAATGTGGAGTAAGATGTGTTCTTTTCTAATAATTTTACCTTTGTCTTAGTGATTTTCCTAGAGACTCAAGAGGCTGTTTAACTCAAATTAAAACAAATTGATTCTTGTATAATTTTTTAAAAATGCTTTCAGATCCATGTCATGTCAAAAGTAATAGCACTATTTCAGCTTTCTTTGTTATTGCAGTTTCAGGAAGGACACTGAGAACACTTCATAAGTAAATGTCAGATAAATACAAGCATACATCACCTTATGTTTAATGTTAACACTCAACTAAAGATATATCAAGGTATACAACAAGAAAAATCTGTTCAGAACAACTGTCTTTGTATTATTATTGATCCCATTAAACTAAAATAAATCATACAATCTGCTTCAATATAAATGTTTCGTTAATGATTTAACAATATAAAAAAGTAGTAGAAAATTATTAGTCAGTCATCAAAGCTTTTTTTTTTTTTTTTTTTTCCAAATTAAAAGTCTAAACATGAGACAATGTTTAGGTAAAAATTACTGATACGTAAAAATTCTGAATTCCAGTTACCTTGTTTGAGCATCTGGCAAATTCAAATCAAGCTAGCAGTTAATGACAGCTAACTTTCCAGAAACTAAAGACTTCTCATGCTGTTGCCACTAATTAAAAGTTGACAAGATAAAACTACATGAAGATATAGTAGGGAGTCTTTAAGTGCAATGAACTAGGGTTGTTGCATTACATAAATAGCTTTTAAAATAAGTTGGTAGTAGTATTATTATTATCTTGTCTGCTTGTCAGCGTTTAATTAAATAATATGATATTATGAGGAACTGGAGAACTAATTGGCTGACATTTAATGTACTGTATGCAGGACAGAACAGATTGCGAGGTAAATCCTGTTAAAAATTATAGTGGTTGCCAGTCATCATGTTAGATGACACTATACCAAAGTTTGGAGAATACTTTGTTAGATGAGGAATGTGAGCATATCTATATATTCATTATAGCTGAAATCAGCATGCAGGCATTTGTATCAAGTCATTCTTACCCCAAACACCCTCAAAAGAAATTTTTATTATCCTATCTCACAGCTGAGCAATTCAGCCACAGCAGTTACAAAAGGCATGGCTGCTGCAACCATAGGTACAGATAGTGAGAGCTGTGTGCCTAAATTCATTACAAACTGCTGGCCAGAAACAAGAGATTATTGTAGCAGGCTATATGGCTAAAATATGCTAGGGCAATCCTTTATTATTATTGTATTTATGTACATTTATGTATTTATATCGATGTATATCACTTTGATTCACTTCTTGCTGCAGTACCGTTCTCAACTGCAAAAGTCCCATGACAACCTATATATCAAAACAAAAAAGGGGACCAAATGTGACTTTCTTTTTGCACATAGTGCAAAAGGACAGATAGTAATCTGTACTTATTTTCCCTGAGATTACACTAAAGAAAAGAAAAGAGAAAAAAACAACAGAAGGAATTTTCTTCTGTGTTTCCAAGTGTGAAGTTTTGCATGCCTGAATGTCGATGGCCATATTTGTAAAATTGAGTGGTGTTAAGTAAAACAAAGCATTTGACCTTCAGCTCCTACACTTCACTGTGATCTATGTTTAATTTTTATTAGGAGAAAAGATGAGCTTTGTGGGGAAAACAACCCTTTGTCTCTTACTGGCAAAAAGCTTGCAAAACTCTAATGGTAATGCATGAATTTAGAGAAAAGTGAAAACTGTAACTTTTGTTTCAAGTGAAGAGCTCTCTCTAAGATGTAGCTGAATTGAGATTGCTTATTATCTTGCCACGTTAAAAAGCTAAGTAATAACACGTTCTTTTGTGTAGCCATCTGATGAGCTTACTTTGATGACTTTTTCCAATAAACCAGCATAATCTCCATGAAGAGAAAGTCACATGTAAATCTCATTGTACTCTTAAAAAAGGCACACACGTCCCTGCCTCCTCCCACTGTGTAGTTGGAAAGATTCAGCTCTCAGTTAAGTGCAGAATTATCTTTCTGTTGACTTCTGTTGACTTCTTTATGTTGATGAGGCACGAAAAGCCTCTGGCCTGGCTTATAATTGTATTTTGACTGTTATCCTGATTTTCAGTCTTGCTTGGAATTTTTTTTTCTTATTTTGGCAGAGATTCGTCTAAGTTCCTGCCTGTTACTTAAGCTTGGTTTTAGAATCATATTAAAAGTACAAGCTTTGAAAAATGGATTGAGATTAACTAGTGCTGCAAGTATTTAACGAATGTTCTTTCAGTGCCATAAAGCATTGGGATTTTCAAGCTGTCATCCAGAGACACAATTTTTACTATGAATAGTAGATACAGATTTGAAATAATTCATATTTAAAAAATAATAATCCTGTATCTGTAAGATATTGTTCTTGCAGAGGAGAACATCAAAGACATATTTACTTGGTAGCATTCTGGATCTGACAATTGGAGCTGTTTGAAGAATATTTGTGAATTTATTTACTTGACACATTCTGTAATATTTTTTTCCCCCGGTAAAATATTTGAAAAAAAACATTTTTTTTTATCTCTGCGTAAATTCTCAAAACACTGAAGTTTTCTCAGTGTTAGTGATCCCTAGCTATATTCAAACATTTGGAGCAATCAACATAAATATGTTATTTGCGCTACAGAGATTAAAACTGATTACAGAAAACAAAATACATCTCCTTTGTGACTCCAAATATCCAGTATTTGGACTGTATTACAAATGAAGTTAATTGTTGAAAAGACAGAATATAACCTGGAAGGAAACAAACACAGGATAACATTGAGAAGACTTGAAAAACAGAAAATGGTATAGGAAACTGAAGGCCACAGATAGTAGAAAATACTTCACAGGAGATAATTCTGCTTAGTACACTCCGAATGTATCCATGCAACCCATTTTCAGTACCTCAGTATGGAAAGTTTCAGCCAAGTGGCAGTCATGCATAAGAATGACCAAATAAGGCTCCTTTCTAACATACATTTTGGCATATTCTTAAATCAAAACCAGTTTATCTGACTTCAGGCTCTTTGTAGTAAGTGGAAACAAGGTACTTGTTGTATAATGTCAAAGAACCACAGAAGTCTATGGAACTGAGATCTACCTGAGTATATGAAAATAAGATTGAAAGACTGTATAGCAATCTCCAGAAGACTCTGCTAGAGGACTCATTAACTGACTTCTCAAGAGGCAGTAAGGAACTAGATTTTATCAGCAAGCCAAAAACTAATGTAATGAAATAAGACGTAATAACTTGTGTATATCTTTACACTGCAATTTTGAAATTAGTAGCATATGTAGAATTAGTAGAAGAAAATCTGTATATATATATGTATTTATATCTAAGTATAAATGTAAGTGTATATATATATATACATGTATGCATACTCCTGAGTTTCTTGTATTTAGGTTCTATCTGAAATTAAAAATAATTACAATGACTTGAATAAAATGTTTTTCCCCCAACGTAACATCAACAAAACAATTTCAATATAATTGTATGTATGACTAATTTCTACTTCTAAATGGAAAGATGACGATAGTATACTGCTTTAGAAATGTAAGTCTGTTGTGATTGTACATTTGATGTTTCACAAATGGTGAAAAATGCAGTAAGTATATATATTTTAACCCAGTGTTATACCATCTTGGGGGCAACCTTATTTCTTTTGGTACACAGCAACCTTCTCCTCAAAGGTTCCCCTACAGAACTCAAGGCTTAACAAACAATGAAAGGTATTTAGTTGCTAAAAATCTATTTACTGACACATAAATGTAATTACTAAAAACATGGCATAACATGCTGTCATATTTTGGGCTTTCATATTAGGTCAGAACAGCAAGTTTAGATGCAATATTTTTTTTTTGGTAAGTGCAATGGAAAGTTTATAATCACACCACTAGACAGAAACAAGAGACCTCTCAAGATATTACAGAAATATTTTAAAAGAAAATTTGAATGGGTTGGTTTTTTTGGTTTTTTTTCATTAAATGGTGTTACATCTAGCATTTCTAGTAGCAGACTTTCATTTTCAGTTACACATTCTTTTCTTCCTTCTGTAAAATTAATGCAGTTAGTAAATTTTTGAATAGTTAAAATAATAGTCATCCCATCTCAAAAACATTTTTACATTTTGCAAGCCTGTTTTCATTCCGTTGCTTAAAATCAAAATTTTATTTTTTGCTGAAGTACAAGTTGCTTTAACAAAAAACTGAAGGGATCCCATGAGTTCAAAGGCCTTCGAGATCCTTTAATTTAAATATGATTACCCTTAAATAGCACTGTAGTTTCACAAAGTCCTTGTGTGCAACTATTAGTCACAGTGCTTGGAAGATGCTGATTAAAGAAACACTGTAGAAAAAGATGCATGAATGAAAACGAGATGATATCTGTAACAAATCTTTATTACTATCAGTAAATTCTGCTATCTCCATTACACACACTTGTTAAAACTACATGGAACAAATTTCCATCAGGAGAGACAATTAAGCTGACAAAACAGTAGGGTTGTGGCATGAAAAGAAAATAAGCTAAGAAATTTAGAATTATATTTAACACATCATTCCATTCTTAACAAAGCATAGTAGGCACTATCTTTACTTAAGTGGCAGTTAGATCTGTGCACCTTTTGATTATTCTGTGGACAAACTGTCCCAAAATAATAATACCTGCATGTTAATCTAAAATCTTCAATAGAGCTGTGGTAGTCTGTATTTATGTTTGGCATAACTGCTTGTTACAGAAAATTACTTTTTAAGCATATTATTTACCATAGAAATAAAAAAGTCTCTTTCAAAACCACTCGCAACTCCTGCATAATCACAGAAGGAAAACTGAAGAGAACACTAGGGATGTAATCAAGCCAGAGCTGGCAACAGAACAGGTCTTATAAATACTCTGAGATTGTTTAGATAAATCCGTATTCAAGCATACAAGGGGTTCTTTTGGAAGAAATATATCTATAAATAAAAATACTGATTACACTAGCAAAAATCCCATCCAAAACCAGATGTTTAGAGTCATTCCTAAAGAAAAAGGTACCTTCTTTTGAAAGACCATTGGAGGATTAAGTTTCTTGCAAACAGGAGGAAGTATAAACTTTTGGATTAGACACCTAACATATTTTCTCCTTTGAATCTGCAGAGAGTTGAGGTAAAAAAGGAAAAGGGACACTTAGATTGACCCTCATATCTGTATTCCAGCAGTGTAAAAACTGAGGATTCAAAGGTTCAGCCTGTTATTCCATCAGTGGAAATAACATGTATCTCACTGAAATGTCAGAATGGTGTCTGGAAGCAAAAGGCTTAGACAGACTTTATATCTCTTTCTCGAGATTTAACCAAAACAAACCACCTCCTTCAGGGCATGCCTGAGCTAGTTAGGTAATTCCCTCACTGACCACTGAATTCCCCTGTGCTGGCAATAGAGCCAGCTGCCCAAGCACAATATTTGTCCATGTTCAGAATAGTCTCAACCAACTGCAAGAGAGATTAGAAAAATAGGCACAAAAGTCCCCAGTGAGGTCTAATTCAGCAGACATGATCCAAAGTTGTTTAATGCGTACTGACAAGACCAGAAATGTAGAAAAAATAAATCAAAGTTACATTCTGGATAGAGAACCCAGGATGCCTCACTCCCTACTGAGAACATCCACCTGGATGGATACAGCCAATTGCTTGTTCAATAAACACGTGTTAGCCAAATGATTCTGATTCCTTTAACCACATGTGTGCAATACAGTTTACATGCTAATAAAATGAACACTACCTTCTTCCTTTCTATATAGAAGTTTAGTTGTCAAAACAGTAATTCTCAGCTTTTGTAACTGATGAGTTAGATTTTTTGCGGTGGGGGAAATTCCCAGGAAAATTTTGTATTGCGACAGCAGTTTTCATTTTGTGACCAAAGTAGGATGAAATTTTAAGCAGTCTCTTATTACTTACCCCAATTACGTTTGCTTGCTTGTTTCGGAACGCATGTATTTTTATCTTCTTTTTTAAGATTTTATTTATACTGTTACAGTGGTTTTGCATTCCAATCTCTGATATGTTATAGCACACTAATTGTCTTTTAACAGAAGTTAAAAAAACCATGGATTATAATAGTTTGGAGTAGGAAATCTGGGTTTCTTGTCGTCTTCTTTTTGAAAAGATTCAAGCTCCTCTCCTACACAACACAACAGCACAGCATCATATAGGATGGACAACTCCATAGGCTGCTTGTATATTTTGCACTGAAGAATGACTTTCTTAAAAGAATTTTAAGAAGCAGCTTAAGCACCAGCGCCGCATTAACCTGAGTATATGTACAATGATGAGTATAGACATTTATCTGTCCAATACAGTCTTGACAGATGGCTGTGAGCCCGCTCTTCTCTGCATAAGATGCTGGCATACTGTTGGTCTCAACCTAATAAGAAAAATGTTTTTCAAAGGATGAGTTTTTGCTTGAGTTTTTTTCTTGTTTGTTTGAGGGAATTCTTCTAGTCACAGTACTAAGAAGATTCCATGTAGTGGACATATCTGTTTTCAGTTCTGTGTCAGGTTGACTAGGTTTCCCGTGAAACATTAGTGGTTACTGTGTCCTACTATTTTCCCTCCATAACTTATTTCTCGTATATATATATATATTTTACTATTTTTTTAAAAAATATTTATCTGTCTAGGCCACTTTTCTCTTGATATATGTGGATTGCATGGCATACAATCCTACACCTCAATTCCTATTTTGAAGTGTAACATTCATTTCTACAACCCTTTTCAGATTCAGCCCATGAACTAAACAGCAAACAGCAAGATCACAGAAATCCATGGTTAAAAAGTGAAAAGGTGGCAGGAAATGTGAAAGTTAATTTCAGCACAGCTGATGAAGTGATTATTCTTTAATAAATTTGAACACTGTTCTATTAGTGATAGGCTATCTGACTACTAATATGAAGAAATGAATTGAGTAAACTAATTGATTAAGACTTTTCAACCACATTGTTGAATTGCTTGTCAACTGACATCAAACCACATACTTAAATGAGCTGTAAAACGAAATTGTTAAGATACTGTAGAAAAGGGTGCATCTTGTTCAAATGAATATAGTTTTCCATTTTGAAGGGAGATGGAAAAAGAAGCATGAATGAAGACAAATCTGTATTACTTTTAGCCAGTTGAATCTTCAGGGAAAATGTCTGTTGAACATCATTGTCTCAGGTTAGATATTAGGAAATATTTCTTTACTGAAAGAGTTGTCAGACACTGGAATGGGCTGCCCAGGGATGTGGTTGAGGCACCATCCCTGGAGGTATTCAAGAGAGGAGTTGACATGGTGCTCG
>JAOXJM010000033.1:73087714-73114665 GCA_026413425.1 Tringa solitaria
TTAGTGTTGGGTGGTGTTTTGTGTGTGTTTTTTGTTTGGTTTTGTTGGGTTTGGTCGTTGTTACTTTTCAACCAACAGGTTATCACCGATTGTCATCAGCAAGTGAACGAAATTCAAAATAGACTAAAATAAATGTGTCATTCTTCAGTACTTATTTAAGAAATGCACCTATATCCTGAGGCAAGAAGATACCTGACAACTCAGTTTCCCATGGTGTACTACCCTCTACAAAATTTCAGAACCCCCATATTTATTAGCCTCCTAAAGACACTAAGAAATTCTGAAGTGCTGCAGGAGCCAACAGTAAACATCAGGGGAGGTTAACACTGCCAGGACTATCATAGAAAACCAGCCAGCCAGACTCTGATCTCAGTTTCTCTGGAAGAAATCCAGTAGAAGACAATGGAGCTATGCTGGATGTGTCTAGTGTTACAATTGAGCTCTGAGTCGCTCCTACAGAACTTAAGGGTGTCTGTTTAAATGAAGTTTGGCATAGTAGGCATTTACTATACAGCTGCAAACACAAAATGGTATTTACTACTCCACGTGTTCATATTTACTTCAGAAACTGATAGATATTTACTTGAAACTTTGGCACACAACTGCATTTATTCAACAACAATCTATATATTCCAGGGTACTTTAATTAGTTATGGACACATATAATCTGAACTTGACCATCTGATGTAATGATGCTATTAAAAAAAAACATTGTTGGCACATTCTTTAATGTCAGTCTGGCCAGAACAAATTTCTGTCTTGGAAATTTTTCTATAAATAAATTAAAGAGTAAGATGAATTAAAAGTCATAATTTATAAAATAAAATAATTAAATGTTCACAGAAATGGAAAATTTGAAGCTGATATTCAAATTCATTTTTCAAGCATGCTTATTTTTTCTTTGATAATATCCAGTAGGAACTATTTCTATTTATTTGCTTTCTGTTCTACAAAACCTCAACTCCTTGTAAACAAAGCCATACATGGATTGGAGGCAGATCTATTTGTCACATGTATAAAACAGAAAATGTCCATACGCTTTGATGAAATGTGTCATTATACAGAGTTACTGAAACATAATAGTGAACAGCTTGAGGTTCGTGTACTTCTGTCTTTTAAAAGCAAGTGGAAAATTAAGTTTGGTTTGACAACAATGTTATCTATGCATTTGAAATTAATTACATAACAGTGAACAAATTCTAGCAGTTTAAATTAGTGGAATACACAAATGAGTAAAATAAGGTTATTAATTCAATGTATTATGGTAAACCTGTTGTTTTCATTCTTGCTCTAGATGAAATTAGAAGTTGCAATTAGCAGCCATCACAGGAGTTTTTGCACTTCAGGACCACAAAATCCTCAGCAATTTGAGATCAAAATAACATTTGGGCCCTGCAATAGTTACAATTAAGATCATGTAGTTCACCATGTAAGAAGGGAGCAAAATTATCTTTGGAAAACATTTGGCATAATTTGGCTGGTACTTCTGAGCACTAACAAAAGCTACAATAAAACTTAATTTGAACTGAATTGAGAGACAAACCATGAAAAGATAATAATGTAGAATGTACTTTGATTTATGCTTGTGGGTTCTTCCAAAACTATGCCAGCTTTCATGGATACCCAAGTTTAAGAAAAGCCTATTGGAAATGTGCTCTAAAAGCAAAGGCTGTAGGGTCTCAAGAGTGAATAATGTGGCCCAGCCAGTCACACGAATGCCTATGTTTCTGTTTCTAATTTGGTAATATTGTTGTTCTCAACAAAATTTGTTTGAAGCTCTTCTCTGTATAAATGTTTGCATGGATTCCCCTTTCTATGCATTAGTTGCAGTATGTGCCTCTGAATTGTATTTCTGAATTGCCTTTTCAGCTTTATGTATTCTTAGAAACAACGTATGTTCATTGTTCTTCTGTGAATTGGGGGGGAAAGCTTTGACTTATATTCTGGTGTCAGGATACGAGAGAATAACTAATGTTTCTGATGTTGAAATAAATGAAATATTTCTCATTTAGATTGTTTCCTTCCTTTCCCCCCTCATTGCTTTAGTCTAGTTTTTGGCTTTACATTTTGTCCTGTGTGAAAGGAACACAAATCCGAAATTTTCAACAAGTCCACTTTCAAAACTTATCTGTGGTTCTAAATATCATATTTGAAGGTGTTGTCAATATAGTTCCAGCAACAAGAAGTAACACCATCCCCATCTTCATTTTCCAATTGAAGGGCTGGAGTGAGTCAGAGAACTGAAGCACCTGCTTCTAAAAGAGATGCTGCTGGACTTCTGCCGAATGATAACAAGGTAAAGTTTGGCCTGTCCATTACAGACACTTTCTCTTTCCTGTAAAAAATTGTCATACAGAACCACAGGTCCTAATTAGGAATGAGAAACTTAGGTAGCAAAGGTAAGTTTGAAACAGAGTGTTATACGTGATGGGAAAAGGTAGGAAAGCCTCTTTTCCTCCAAAATCTTAACAAGGCTCCAAAGTTTATTGATTTTTCTTGCCTAGAGACTAAAATCACAAAGGAAATAAATCTTAACTATTAACACAGTTAAACTATCCTTAAGCTCTGCTGCAAACCATCTGCAAAATAAATCTCCCTCTCAATTACATATATATCTAACAAAAGTCCTAAAGGGTTCACTACCCAAGTGTACGTACATTGAACAAACAGATGGAAAACACTGCTAGGCCACAAAATACATCATACACTGTAAAAAGATTATCCCCTGAGAGCCTGCCAACCTAATTAATTTCCTATATACACTTCCTTCTCCCTTACTTGCCATCCAACAGTTCAGGGGAAATGCTAGACTTTTCTACGTTTATATCCTTCATGTTGGGAAAGCTCCTATAAACACTGTGGGGACCTTAGCCTTGTTAATCACTAATGAAGCAGCATATTACCCTTACACTAACTTAGTTAAAAAGTGCAGTAATTACACACATTTTTTTATCAATCCATAAGTAACAGTACTAAAATTATTCAGAATGAATAATCGTGGAGGTTTTTATAGCTTTATCCTTGATTTGCTAATTGTCTTTTTTTTTTTTTTCTTTTCATGAAACACAGCTAGAAAACAGAAAACCTACACTAACAATCATTTAATCTACCTCTGGTCAATTCAGTAATAAATTAAATTAAGATATTGTACTCTGGCCTTCTGCCTCTTCAGATTTCACTTAGATCGTCTACTTCCCACATATTGTACTACTTGGTCCCAACCTTTCAAACTCTGCTGATCTTAAATGCCTTTTGGTCAACAAAACCAACATTTTTATTTTGGTCTGTATTCAGCTTGTACTTAACTCAAAATCATGTAGTGTGTAATCATAATATTTCCTTATCAGTCATGAAACTGAATTTTAAGTGAGGCAAAAATATTTTTCAAACATTTGAGAAGTATTTAGCATTTTTCTGGTGTTACTGTATTTACAAATCATTAGTTTTTGGTAATTCTGCCCAGAATATTCTATCTCAACCCCAACTCCCATTTCAGAAAGTTGTACTACTAGCAACATAATTTTGCTGCTGTTTATTGATTCAGGTTTGAGCTCTTTGAGCCCAGCTGATTTTTCTGTTTGGCTTTAATTGATTAACACAGAAATTACATTCCAGCTGAGCATTTGGTGGTCAATAAGATCCTTCATTTTATTTTGTTAGTATTTGAACTGTCTGAAATATTAACTTCACATTCAGCAAAGTCAGGCAATGAGGCAGTCATGGATCCTGAGTTAAAACCAAGAATACTTCTGGCAACTAAGTACCTCGTAGGTTTCTATCACTTCCTGTAGAATAAAAAAACATTTTGGAATAGATGTGAAACAAAAGTGAACTACGAAATGCTATTACCAGTCTGGGATTGATGCGAAGTAAATTCCATTACCTTGGGAAAAATCAAACATTCACAGATGTAAATGTGAAATTATCCAAACTTTCATATTCATGTACTTGCTCTACTGAGATATTAAATGACCAGTCTCTTAAAAAGTTTGATTTCCATTGTTTCATACTCTGCCCCATAAAAGCTCTATAAGATAATCTAGTGTTTCCTAAAAAGACCAGTGTTAATTTCCTTCCTGTCCTATTGATATGTTACCACTATTTTGTGTGTTGCCACACAAGGGGTTTAAGTGAGTGATATGCCCTTGTTGTTAATCATTTAACATTTTATTAAACTTTCTGTTGCCCTGTGCTTTAGCTAAATAAAACTTAGAAATACACTAAAATAAACTAAAACTTTCCATCTGTTTGACTTTTTCACACTACACCAGAGCTTCTTGGACAATTGTTATGCTGAAAACTACCCAAGTCAGGCAGACATCCGACAGAGAATATGTTGTATTCTAATTACCACAGAAATGCTTGCAATTTAACTATAAGAAATGGCTCATTATACTGAGCATGTCAAATGTAGTGGTGTCCAAAATAAAATCCATATTCGGAGTCGGTTTGTCTGGTACAAATATGATTTAAACTTTCTAACAATGATGGCTTCCATATGATGCTGGAGATGATCAAAATAAGAGGGATGGGGAAATAATTGGCTGGAACAGACCTTTTCCTTTCTTCTTGATAGAAAATGTTTTAGCAGATGCCTATTCAGAAGGAACTCTTCCAGCACTCTGGAAATGAAGCACATGAAGCTCACTACTGTAACTGCCAGCAATAAACATTATAAGAGAAAAAGGTCTTATTTTGAGTAGCATTAGGGGACATATCTTTCAATCCTCACTGCAACTTATTTGCCTTAAAGTTAAAACCATATCTCGAGGAATAAGTCATAATATTTTCGATATTATTTGACATCCTAAAAGTGAAACTTCTCTACACAGTAGAAATTTGGGGTTTTTTCCCTGTTCATGGGCTGAATAGTTTCTAGGGAGAGGAAACTCAGAAACCCTCCTTTGTGAAATGGAAAGCATAGTTCTTCAATGGAACATGGGAATCACATTGAACTTGACAATTTCCTTGGCATGATGCCACAGCTATTACCGTTGAGCCAGAAGACTGTAGCCAGTGGAAAATGGAAAAGAGATTTTTCTCATAAAGGTGTACACAAGTCCTGATAATATAAAAGCAAAATCATAGTGAATTTGAGGTATCTAGAAAGTGGATGTGCTTCCACTTATTAAGTGTATACAGCTATTAACGCACAGCTATAATTGCACAATAATTTGTAGGAAATTTTATAGTTTAGCATCACTAGAGTGAGTAATTTAACTCACTCTTGTGTCAAAGATGGAAAAGTATTCTGGGGACAGTTCAAGATTACTTTTTTCAGATTTTATTACTTCCCACCATATCGCAGCTGAAATAAGTTTAATTATGTTGCCAGATTGTATCTTAGAATAGAACTGGAAGAAGAAACAGTGATCTGTGCTTCAGCTAGATGTTACTTTAGAATGAACTATTTTGGTAAAAATAAGAATTCTTAAAAATAGTTTTTGTCCTCCTACAGAATAAACGTTTCTAATAAAGTGATTATCTCATGAGGGTTGCCTATTAAAGGAATGCTCTCAGGTAAGTAGTCTATGTTGAATAATTCTGAAAAGAGGTATATTTCAAAACAGATAACTTTCTTTTGTTGAAGACAAATAGTCATAAAGAATCAAGACAGCTGACATAGTTAGCTTTCCTGACTGTCTTGGCAAAGAGTTCCAGTACTTCCCAGGATCTTCAACGGACCTCTCCCAGTGAAGGTAAACCCAAATTGTTTCACACAAAGGACTTCAGGTTCAATGAAACTGGCATTTTTAAATGAAACTTTGCCTTGTATGGAAAAGAAAAAAAAAAAGGATCATAGCTACTATTTGAAACATAAATTGTGCATAAAGCAAACTGTACTGCTTCATCTTTTTTTTTTCCTGACAGTGAAAGATGAACACTTAAATCCTATAAAATACTCTGACTAGTTTTTCAACATGCTGAACTTATTGCGGTCACCATTTTAAAGTAAAATGCACAACTGGGAGCAAATATGAAAGCCCTCCAAATCTTCATTTCGGGCTTATGTTTAAGTTTAAATATAACCCCTTAGGAAGCTGTGATAAAGGAACTAAGCTCAGACCAGTGAATTCAGTTCAGATAATCAGAGCTTTAATGTTAAAACTGGTGATGTCAGAGGTTGCAAGATGAGCAGCAGCCAGAGCATGCTGTAGGTCTGGTGGCATCAATTCATATTTCTTTTGAGGGTAGCCTGAACTCCATCTTTCAGGGAAAGACGTAAGCAACCTTCATTTCTGATATTCACACACAACCAGTCAAAAAAGTATCCAACCTGGGTGTCTAACTATTCTGTGCGTTGCTTGAACACCAATCCATACTTGAGACTTTCAACTTTAATATATTTAGTGGGTTATCAGAGAAGACGATGAAGAAAGCAAATTATGTGTACAGGCAGCACATCCAAACTTGATCATGACCCTCAGACTACTTCTGCTTTGCACTACTATGTCAGAGAATGTCCATCTGAACATCTTAGTTGCTTCTTGGTCTCCTGAACTAGTATTTTGGGACTATTAAGAGCCATTTGACAGGACTGTTAAGAGATATTTGGCTGAAAGATTAACAAGACCAGAACCCAAAAAGGATTTTATAAAGGAAAAAAAAAGTTATGGACTATATTTTTTTTCTTATTCATAGTGCTGTTAGGTTTTCTGAAACCAGAAGGAGGGCTGACTTTCTCATGAGTAAGACAGTGGGGTGAACTGTGCAGACAATCCAAGGCTGTGTGAGAGTATCCATCACCTTAGAAGATGAGAAGGAAGTGTTGTTAAAGAAATTATTTTTAATATAATTGAACAGCAGGTTGAGATTTACTTCCACTTATGAGACAGTAAACCTGGACTAGGAAGGAAATGTAGAATCCTGTACTGTAGGAAATGTAGAATCGTAAGTAGGAAAGCAACATAGACAGAAACAAACTTCAGGTTTCACAGAAAAGTTCAGGGATTCCAACTGTGTGTTTTAAATATTCAGTATCTTAGCTGTTTAGCTGCTAAGCAACAGAAACACTACCTACTCTGATGTAAATTCCCTGAGTAGAATGTGTTAAATATTAAAATTAATAATCTACTTAGATTATGAACTTGGGACAGGTGCAGATGTTGTTAGTGGCGTTCTCTATCAAATCTGTTTTCCTGACATTCTGCTCCAAGTACTCTTCCTGCTGCCTAAAGGAATAACCAGTTGTAACTACACAATTCCTTGTATCATTATTGAAATCATTCCTATATGCTAGGGATTTTTTTGTCCTTGTTCTTGGAAACAATTTAAAAACTTTTTCTTCTTGTTGCATACAACTTTACCTTGAACATCAACCATCCCCTATGAATGATACATTTTCTAACATAACAAACAGTTGACTTTCCACACATAAACCTTGACGTTCTCTAAACTGGGAAAATGTGAAAATTATGACTTTTGAGTTATTGACTTTGGGAAAATGAGTCAAGACTTCTTGCCATAAAACTTCATTCCTTCATATTCATCCATACAAGGCAGCTATATCATCTAATACATAATGTTCAGAAATGTCAATATAAACATGAAGAGGCATGAGTGACTAAAGCAGTAATATTCAGCGCAGAGTAGCTCATTTTTTTTTGCAGAACACTTTCTATACATCTGGATTTATGATGTTCTTGATTGACTTTGAAAACAACCAGTGTTAAGAAAACTAAAAAGTCTTTTGATATATTTTTGTGGGTGATATACCTAAAGTTAGTATAAATCAAAGAACGGGGAATCAAGCCAGAGGGTGGAGAATAGACTGGAAGGAAAAGAACATGAGAAAATAATCGATTAATAGATGTCACAGAGATCTCACAGAAAGTCCTTCACCCACTAGTACCAGGAGTCTGAAAACATATTCAGAAGTGTCCCTTGCCTTTTCTGGAGACAGTACTCCAGATGTGGCCTCGCTACGGCAGAGTAGAGGGGCAGGATGACCTCCCTCAACCTGCTGGCCACAGTCTTATAATGGACCTCAGGAGACCATTGGCCTTCTTGGCCACAAGGGCACATTGCTGTCTCATGGTCAACTTGTCCTCCAGGCCTCCATGACTCCAAGGTCTCTCTCTGCAGAGCTGCTTTTCAGCAGGTCATCCCCTAACCTGTACCAATATGGGTATGTGGTTATTCCTCCCCAGGTGTAGGACCCTACACTTGCATTTGTTGAATTTCATCAGGTTCCTCTCCACCCCACTCTCTAGCCTGTCCAGGTCTCACTGAATGGCGGCACAGCCTTCTGGTGTGTCAACTGCTCCTTCCAGTTTTGTGTCATCAGCAAACTTGCTGAGAGTACACTCTGTTCCTCCATCCAGGTCATTAAGGACTATATTGAACAACACTGGACCCAGTACCAACCCTTGGGGAACACAATTAGTGGTGGAAAATGAGGGTATTCCCTATAGTTTTTTGTCAGAATCTGAAATATTTACCTTTCATGAAACATTTAAAGATTGAAAGTATTTCATTGCTTAAATTAGATGCATAGTGACAGACATCAGTTGACAACATCCTATGGATTTGTATTTAAAAGAAAAAAATGGATGATAAAAAAAATGCTGAAATATTTTCAAGAATTTTCAGAAAAAATCTAAGTATAAGCCAACAATTAAATGAATTACAAGGACTTGGAGTACAATGTTAGGACTAGGAAAACAGTCTAGAGAAAGGAAAAAAGTAATTGTTGAATTTCCCTACAGAATTTAAGAAACTGGTCAAAGCAATTTCAAAAGCATTAGTGATTATCTTTGAGAACTCAATGACAGGTGAAATCTTAATAGACCAGAAAAAGAGCAAATGCTCTACCTATTTTTAAAAAAATGAATCTGGGGAATTATAGACTACTCAGCATGACTTTGAAACTAAAATATTCTTTAAAAATGAAAAGGGAAGATCTAATTAGATAGGAGATGAGGTCATAAATAGATCACATGAATTCACCAAAAATCATGGAATCTATCTCATCTCCAGCTTTTCCAGTATAGAGGAAATAATAAGGAATAAAGGAAAGGGGAAAAGAAAACTAAACTCCCCAAATCTCATCAAATAAGACCTGAAAAACCTACAGCTCTATGAAAAAAACATATCCAAGGGAAAAATACTGGTTTCTACTGGTTTCTAATCACAGCTAAATACATTCTCAGTAGTAGGACTCTATTTTAGGTCTCAGGAGTGACTTCAAAGGTAAAGTGGTGAACTTCCTTTTAAAATTTTTAGGTTACAGCAAGTGAGAGACATGCAGTAACTCAAGAGAACGGGATCAAAAATGTCAGATGTTCTCAATAATTTGGAGAGCTGGTCTGAGATCAGCATGGTAAATTTCAAGATATGTAGGGGCCAAATACTACTCTTTGTGATCAAATTAAGAAAGCCAAATAACTGCTAGCAAGCCAAAGTGCAGAAGATTATAATTACCAAGAAATTACAACATAAAATTTAGTAATTTAAGTGAATATGTCTATTTATATTATTAATCATTACAATTTTCTCCCTATGCAGTCTCCCATTTGCATTAGGGAAGCAAGCTCTCTGAGGCAGGAGCAGTACATCTCTGGACTTTGCTTTTTGCAACTGCAGTCTTATTTTCTTCAGAGAAAATTCAGTTAAAGTGATCATATTATTTAGTTGCAGCATGTAAGAACTTGCTAGAACTGCAAGAGTACTGAAAGATCGCAGATAATGCATGTTGCTAAGAAGTTTCATCAATCTTTTTTGAAGAGTTAAATAACAAAGAACTGAAGCTAGTTTAAGCATGAAGCATATATAAATAATCCTAAAATAAGTTCCCTAATTTTTTGCAAGCTTTGCTTATTATAGTTATCACAAAAACTCAGCAAAATGCCTATTACATCTGCTTTACTTCAAAGAAGTGCAACCTAGTGTAACTAGAGTATGAAAACTAGTAAATACAACACATTTCAATACAGTTTGAATATTAACCAGTCACACAGTTTTACTTCTTCTCAGAGAGACAATATTCAAATTGTTGCAATGAGGATAGCAAGCAGGAAGTATAAACATACTTTATCTCTGTCAACCTATAGGTTGTCATTGCAGAAAAGGAACAAGGAAAACTGAAGGAAGATCTCCATAAGTTTCATAAAAAGGGAAGAAAAACCATATGGAGAGGCAGATCAAAGAGTTATATTGGAAATCAATGACAGTTAAAGGAAAACAGTCAATTTGAGTGTTATTTGATGAGACTTTTCAGTCTATCCTGGTTATAAACAAGTCTTTGATTCTTCTGTCATTCCCCAACAGTTTTACAGGTAGAGTGGAAAAGAAAGAAGACATTTTTTCCAAGCTGCTACTTATAAACTTAGTTGCAAACTCCTATTTAAGACAACTTTGCTTTAAACATGGGAAAATTTGGAGATTTTTGTCATTAATTCCTTCAAGTTGAGGATGATAGCACCTAATAGAGGTGAGTCAAACTTTGTGGGTGCACAGTATAAAACTACGTACATAACTTCTGCACAGCAACTCAGTGCAACTCTGATCATGAATCATTTTGTTGTTGCTGTTACGGATTTTGAATACTAAAAAAAGATTTTTTTGTACTCCAAAGGCCTTTGTCTTCCCTTATTTTGGTCCTTCAGAGAGACCTAATAAGACTTCAGGTAGGAGTGACTAGCTAATTGGCCTAGGTAAGTATACTTCTCTGTCAGATTTGATTGCAGATGTAAGAACACATGACTTTTTCACAATCCATTTCCTTGCCTAGGCTTTGAGGTATCATATATCAACTTCTGATGATGTGAAAACCACAGAACAGTTACAATATTTTCATCTCATTTTACCAAAAAGGTGAGCTGGAAGATTGTAGAAGGAACATATATCCCCTCTGTCAAGCCACCCTGTTAATTTGTGAGGTGAGATGCAGAAAGGTAATTTTTTCCTTGAGAGAAAAATGTGGAAAAATTGCAGTTTTCTAAATATTTTCTGCTTTTCAGAAATTAATACCTTTTGAGAAGGCGTGCTTTTCACTCACTTCAAAGTTTGCTTGGAATGGAACCAATTTTTAAACATGCAGGCATCTTCTGCCCACATACATTTGATCTTTCTGTATCACCATTCTGCATAAATAAATTGCTATTTGTTCAGGTCTCCCACATAGAACACTGTGATTTCATAAACACCAAATATAATGTTCCTTAATGAACCTTCCCAAAGAAAGCCAGAATGAGATAAATTATTGTCTTTTGGACAAGCAACACACCCTCAGCAATGGTATTTGAACATGTTCAGAATCATTTAATAATGTAAGATTTTTTCCCCAATGACTTTAATACTGTGATAGTTGCAAAGTCACAGGAGGATTGCACAGGGCTATTAGTCTCATTTTTTATTACTTTTAAACACATTTTCATGACAATGGTAAGCATATACTTCAAAGGTACATTTTTTATGGTCTGAACAGGCCATCTAATTCATCTCTGACTGTATCTGCTCATCAACTGACCATACTGTTAATCTTGAACACTGATTATTAGAGTCCCAGAAAGCTTCTTGTTACAGTCTTAAGGCATTAGGACTGAAAAAAAACAACACTTTAAATCCCTGCAAGACTATTTTTACTATTGTTCTCAGAAGTTTTTAATCTCATTTTGAGCTACAGAAACCCATTATTGACAAGGTGAGAGACAATGTCACTAACACAGCCTTGATATAACTAATTATTCTGCTGTCTTTTCATGGGATATTGACACAGAAACACATCATGACTATTATTCTGTGCAGAGTAATATAAGACAAATAAAATCAATGTTTTCTAGCAAGTAAAGATAAGAAATGTCACAAACATAGTCTTTCACAAATGATTATATATTCAGCTCAAGGGATTCACAGTAAGCTGTAAAACCAGAAGCAAATGTTATAATTCTAAAAAGATAAATTCAGAGGCCATTATTAGACCACAAGGAAATAGCGTAAAAGCACAAACTACTTTCCTTAAAGGGCAAATTGAAAAGCATGTTTACAATTCAAGCTAATTAATAAACTACTTACCATTGTAAAACAGCAATAGAATCTTTGTGTAAACAACCAAAATAAAAACAAAATGAAGTAAGTCATTTACTCAGTAAGTCAGGGATGGTTTGTAGTATGAGTAACCACAGTAGGTAAGTTTTAAACAGAAGCTGAGCAATAAAAAGTCTAACTTTCAGGTAGCTTGTCACATTAACAAGCCTCCATAGGTTCCAAATAAAATACATGGAGACTGTTACTGCAGTCTAATACAGAGAGTAGGAAATGCTAGGAAAGAAGCTTAGGCTGGACTGGTCAGAGGGAATCATCTCCAACTGACAGAATTACAAAATATCCAAAGTATATAAAAACAAGCCTGACCCTGAATTCAAGAGGTTAAAGCTCTAAGACACTGGTGCTGAAGAGCTTGACTTGAAGTAAATGAACAAACTCGTAGACAGTAATGAAACTTAGTTCAGTTGTTCTAATTTACATCAATTAATTAACTCCTAATTGGGCCAGAAAATGTTATTTTACATACAAGGGGTGTGGCATCAGCCTGAGAAGAGAAACCTTGAATGATTGTATTGCAACTCAAATTCCAGCTAAGTTCCTGAATAGCTGAGCAAATCTAGATCCTCATGATCTAGATCCTCATGAATTTAAGAGGATGTGCATTAGAGAGGAAAGGTTCTGGCAGATGGCAGCAGCCTGTGAACTGCCAGGCCACTTTTCAGAGGAAAGTTTTGTTACAGAGGAGAGCCGTCACCAAGAGTTTTCACCCTCTTTCCCTCTCCCCCCTTGCTGGCAGGGTCAGTAACAGCAGAAGCTCAAATTAAATAAAGAGGTCTTGCTGCCACAGGTCTGCTTGCTCCTGAAGCATCCATCTTCCTTGCAGTAAAAGCAGTAGCAAACAAGAAAACAAAATGTCATTTTTTTCTGACATTTGAAAAATAGTTGATTTGTATGCAAGATTTATGCAGTCTGAGCCCCTAGCCCTGTATGTTTTTACGAAGCAGACAAAGCGCTGCAAAAAACACAATTCTATATGATTCATAACTCTGTACGCAGCGTATCAACGATATAGATATATGTTAATCATATGTATGTGAGTGAAATGCCCAAGCAAAGACAGAAGGATAGACATTGGAGCCTCCAGATTGAACACATATTACCAACTAAGTTCTTTGACTTCTATGACTCCAGTATAATTAATTTCTGAGTAGAAATAGGTTCCTGTGTAGAGTGGTGATTTACTATCCCTCTATTTTTTTAACAAACATTTTACAGTCTGACAGTGCTTGATGAGAAGAGTTAATACTAATGAAAATAAATATTAATTTGTATTTGAAATGACTGAAGATAATCTTGAGAGACAATGTCCTGGTGAGTGAAAGGGTGTGATAGGTAGCTACCAGGAGAATAGCCACATGCAGTAAAGTGGCAAATGGAATTAATGTGGTGGTAAATACACCTGCATCTTTCCCATTGCTGTTACTGCTGCTGCACAGAAAGAGCGACTTCGGTTTTGTGGAGGGGCTGAGAAGGAAAAAAAAAATCTGTATGGGAAGGAAATGCACAGGGGAAAAGGTTTCCTTTGTAATCAGTCACATATCTGACATTACGTATAGTTTTTCTCCAATGGAGTAACTGAAGCTTTGTCATAGACCTCAATGCCAACAGCATCGGTCTTGAAAATGCAGTAAATTCATTCAGAAGCGTCATCGAGAAAGGTCAGGAACATGCTGATGTTGTAAGAAAGTCTGGATTATTCGCTTCTGTGTTTGAAAAGATGTAAATAGAAACAGCTACAGCAAAGATATTCTATAATTAGGTTTCATGCTGGTTTTGGAAGTTGCTTGTTATAGATCTTTTAATAGTAGATAAAGTCACAGTTTGAAACTGTTCATTTGGATTTTCTGCAGCTTTAATGAAAAAATTATTATTTTTCAAGTTCTATGTGGGCTTTTTGTGTTTTACTTTTTGTGTCAGATAACTGGAACGCCTCTTTTGACTGAATATTTGTAACACTGAGACTATTCTTAAAGATTTATAACCCAAATATCTTTAAACTGTCTGACTTAGGAATTTCTATCCAAACTGTGGGGCAATTCTAACAGTTAGGAATTTATCAGTATCACCTTTTAAGAGGTGGTAAACAACTTCAAACTAACAAAGACAAGTGGATGACCAAAAGTGCTGGATTTTTCCCTCAACTAGCTTGGACTAGTAGTTTAATAAACTAGTGAACTAACAATTTAGTGAGCTATTGAACCCAGGTATCAAAAAGACTAACTAAGGATTTTTGCTTACTAAAAAACATTGAGACAATGGAGTTACAGCCTGAAATATAAATCCATATCTTCAGGCCTAAGCGAAGAGAACATGTATAGACTTTCAGTTGTCTCTGACTCCCATTACACAAGACGCTGGTTTGCTGTCTGTGCATCTACAGCAAGAATACACATAGTAAGCAAGAGAAAAACATTTGAGATTTCCAGGCAGAATGTCACCTGCTTTTTGTTCCTGTGGTGTTCAAGGACTTTGAGAACAATTTTAAAATCCAAACTCGTTACATCACATCTCATTCGGAAAGGACAGAGGTGTTGGAACAGGAGAGATGGACAGTTTTGAAATACACACAGTTCAGTCAAACCTAGAAAAGATCCCTATAGACCATTTGAGACTGCAATGACATAAATATTGTTCTAGGTTGCATTGAGATTTACCAAATTCAGTTCACTGATTTTCTTTTGTCTATGTAAAATCAAATATAATCCAAACAGAAGATTAAGGAAAAGGCAAAATGAATTCCAGATCAGGTATGTCTTCACTCACTAAGACATAAAATATTCTTTTTTTTTTCTTTTCCTCTCCTTCCTAGTTACTTGCAGGTAAACTTGCAGTCCTCAACCTCTTGCCATTCCACCCCTCACTCACACACATGTTCTGCAGCTTCATCCAAGGGGATAACTTGTCCCATGCAGGGAAAAAGGATAAGTCTCGTCAAGTAAAATTGGATGTTGATACTATCAGGTTGATTCCTACAGGTTCTGCTGGTTGGTCATTGGCTCCAGCACCACCCTCCACCTCACTTTCCATAATTTGGTTAAATAATGTAAAAAATATAATTTTTAAACCATGTCCATGGTTTGGTTTTGGTTTTCTTAATCATGAGTGATGGATGCCATTCCCTGACAAGTTCTTGCTCCTGCATTCCAGCTTTGCTTCCATTCCTTCTCACAACTTTTCCATTCATTTCAGTAATTTCCTATAACATGCAGAGATACTTCATAATTTAAATAACGGAAAATTATGTATGTTGATTACCCGTAAGTTAATTTGGTCCCTTACATAATTTTCCTTCCCACACTTAATTTACATCAGATTTAATTTGAAAATGTTTTGGGATAGACTTGACTCTGCATAGCCTCCGCTGAGTGGTATTCATACACTATTTGGGTAGCTGGCACCCAATTCCTTTCACAAGCAGAGGAAATTATTTGAGTGCGTGCTTTCTCAGAACACTGAAGGAAGAGCTCAAAGAAGGTTTTTAATGTGAATAACTTTATTAATAAAATGCCTGTTTGGTTCTCTGTAGGGCAAAGATTCTTGGTAGCTCTCAAAAGCAGCAGGATAATATAACTTGGAGATAAGGACTCTTACACCTCCAATCATTACGACAATAAGAATCATATATCTGCTGCCTTACAAAGTGTAATTCTGACATATATTGATGTTTCAAGCTTAGTGTCTTGTATTGTTCAAAACCAAAGCTCTACCATGACTCTGAGGGGACAAGATCCATAGCTTGTAGTATGTAGGGAATGCTTAAAACTTTTTTGAAAGTCTTTTTGCTAACAAATGTAATTTCTTATGTTAGAGGCGTAGATCTCACTGACTCACAGACACCCTTCTAGTCACATTAAATATTTCTTATCCCTGTCACATTGAAATCCATTTTGAAGTGAAAGCTGTTTATTCGTCTTAAATGTTGCTGAGGCTGTCATAAGCATGGATAAGATGACAAGTGCTATATTTTAGCCCAAAGTTAGCAAAAGCCCATGACTCAGAAGAAGCTCGGGTTCTGGTATTAATCCAGCTTTCCCTTTTTCAGTTTTATTTGATTATAAGTTTGTTACTGCATGAGATGCACCAGCACTGAATTATACCAGTAATTCTCTGCACTGATACACTGTTGGCCTACGTTAGGGATTCATTTAGGATGATAGCCCAGGTTCAGGTAAAATAAATTTGTTTTCACTCATCACGTGGTTGAGCTACCTACTCCTTTGTCACCCTTGAGACTTTCAAAAGGCGATTTAACTTTAAAAATTTCATTCAACCTTGTACGTACTTGGGAAACATCCTGAGTTCTTGAGTCAGAGCCTTTGTGGGCCACAAATGCAAAGGGCTTACAGACCCTTCAGTCAGTAACACAGCTTACAGAAGAAGAGGACATTGAAGGACTCATGAGTCAGTTCCTGGACTCCTGCAGTTTATAACCCAATGTTAAGGTAGAAATGACACTGATTTCGCCTCATGCTAATAGGCTGGACTAAAGGCAAAAGTTGAATAATAATCATGTATCAAGTCCATCCCTGCTAGGGGAGTCACAACCTCCAGCACAGAAACAGATAAACAGATAACTTCTCCATAATGTGAGAAGCATGACATATATAGCCTTCCAGAGCCAATGACATGGCAGGTAGTTCATCTGTTCTTTATATGTAACTATGTATGTTTTAATCAGTAAATTGGATGGATGTCTGTAACTTCAGCCCAGGTGGTACTATTGTGCCACCTAAGTTGCTGGGCTGTAACGAATTCCCCTGTAGCTGACATCAATGCAAATACACTTGAACAATTTCAAGGGCTTGTGTAGACATATGGGGAAAATAGAAAATCAATAATATAAATTAAAAAAGAAATATATTTTTGAATCCATGAGAAATATTTGAAGCTAGTACTTGAAATACCTCTAATGGCCATATTTCTTATTGTGAAATTAAAATGCTGAAGCATAAGATGCATTTGAACAGTTGTATCTAAAAAAAAGAACATATTTTAATGAGTTCTACACTAAAATGTTCTGTGAGACACGGAATGTACACAACATCTTCAGGAGAAGCGCATCTATAGTGCCAAGGCACCATAGAAGAATGTGCAAGAAATAAAATTTCAGTGTCTGGGTAAATTCATTCTGTAAAATCCACCAATTTGGAATCTTTGTGTAGACTTCTAGGCAACATTTGTTTAAAAAGACATACTGTGCTGTAGACTTTGATATAATTAAAAAATAATAAGAAAAAGAAGATGCATTTGTCATCAGAAGTGCACACCTTTTCTTCTAAAGTGGTCTTCAAGAAATTTCACTTTTTAAGAAGATTCTTCTGTCATTCAGTTATACATGTCAGAGTCATAAAAAAGGAGAATTAAAATTAACGCTTGACTTTATGGAAAAAGACGATACAGTTTTGTGGCTCTATTTTAGTCTTTTTTTAGAAGAAGCAAGCATAAGTAAGCATTCAGTATGAATCATACTCTATGATAGAGATGTCTTCTTTTTTCTATGGTGTTTTATTTTAAAGAGTTTTTTATCAAATCTAGTTCTCAGTGCTGGAACTCTTTCCTTCCTGCATTTTTTGTGTATGCAGAATTTGTGTGTCTAGGTGTGCATACACACATCTGCATTGCATATAGGTGTTTGTGTATATTCGTTGTATAAAACATAGATCAGCTTGTTTCTTCACCAGTGCAGAGCCAGTAAAGGTATACTCACTCAGAGGTGACAGCCTACCTGTCTGGGTCTGTGACAAAATCACGTTACTCATTTTAATAAATCTTATTTATATCTTATAAATTAAATTAAATTTTATAATAATAATAAATTAAATCTTATAAATAATCGGCAAATTATTCATTATGAACAACCCCCTTTACAATCTCCAGGTCACTCTGCCTTAGAACAATACAAGAGATTGTCTTTGGGTTATAATTGTGCGTACATCACTGAAGCTAGAAGTGTGATAGATTTATCCTCTGATCTGCTTAGGTCTATCTCACACTGAAGTAGCTGAATCCTCAGTAGAAAGATTGTACCTTGAAGAAGATTTTGAACGACACTTTTCTAGCAGTTTGTTATATCATGCACAAGTTCATACTATAATGTGCTCCTCACCAAGAATTCATACACTCAGTAAAGTAGACTGCTTGATTCGGGCTGATTAATCAGACTTATTACCCAGAATAGAATTATCCAAAAATACTTCATATAGAAAAGATAAAAAAATAATAATCCACAGTGGGTCCAGAGGCACTCCTAGGGAATTCATGGGTTTGCCAGATCCTGTGCGATGGTGGTAGTGAAGCAGAACAGATGCCATCCTCTGACTCTTGTTGAGGGCCAAGGGAAATGCACTATAGGTATGGATCTAAGAATTTATTGTTATTCCAACCTATGTTTTAACAACTTAGAAGTGCAAATTATGTAATAATACTAACACTCATAATCCAAATTAGCATTAAAAAGTTTTGTCAATAATACAGGTAAATTTGATACACAAAACCACTATTCTACTGAAAACTGTATATTGTCCTTCTAGATGAAGGTCATCAAGGGGGCCTGAGGGTGAGGGGAGTTGAGTGTCGCTGGCATCCCAAGGTCACTTTTGTGAGGATCAAAAATAATTAAATATGAGAAAGGAGGACATGTTCTGTAGTGGAGGAAGGTCTACAATGGGAGAGTCTTTTGTGAGTCCAATGACCAACACACTGAGAGTGTGGAGATTGAGACAGAGAAATATTCAATACACTTCTCTGCTCGATGACCTTAGAAAAACAGAACACACAGCTGGGCATATTCAGTCTCCCTTTTAAAAGAGTTTGCCAAGACAGTGATTTGCACACCTCATTTCTGACAGTAATGCTGCTGACATGTGGTTGTTGCTGGTGGAAACATAGACAATATTTCTAAACCCCAAATAAGCCTGGTCTTCAATGTGTTGTCAGTGTCACTTAAGGAAGTCACAGCTGGGCAGCAGCACTTGCAGGCTTAGATGTCCCAGAACACAGCCAAGTTGCAATGACTCAAATCCTTGCCACGTCCCAAGGTTGGTGTCACAGTCTATGGAACAAAGCAGGAATACTACAGAGATTCAACATCCTAGTTTGTTCAACAGCAGATTATGATTTCCTATTTGTTTTGTCTCATTAGGAAAGAAAGGGGAGAGAAAATAGAACTGACATTTGCCCCGTTGACTGAGCTTTTAAGTTCTTGTTTCTTCACAGAAGGAACTCTGAGACTCTGGGTGAATGGAAGTGTGGAGGAGGATTGCTTGCTGTTTATGAGGGATATGGTTGTTAGAAGAGAGCACACCTAATTGTGTGTCACCACCTCCCTGCCGATTATGTTGCCTTCCTATTTCTACGAATGCTTAAACTTAAATGTTGCAGAAAGGCTCCTTTCATCATGTCATTAGGGAAGTCAGACCAAGCCTGTGTTCTTTTCATCCCAGTCCTGTGCTTTAAACAAACCTAGATCTATAGTACCACATTATAATTGAATTTATAAATATTTTTATGGCTTTAAAAATTCCTGGCCCTAAGAATAATTTTTAAAAAAGCAAATTGTATAATGATAGGGTAGGCATATATATTTTGTCCCTTGTTTAAATTTCACAAAATGCATACATTAAAGCAAGTTCTGGCAGGAACCCTAAGGCTTTGAAGTACCTGAATTGTTCCAGTGTGGTTCTTTTTATAAGGAACACTTACTTCCCCAGGTGACTGGAGAACATGCTATAGAAAAAAATTGTGAAGTATTTTACTTGGTAAGTTTGAAATGGACCAAATCAGTGACCTATTTGTTACTTGAAATATTTTCTAGAAGGAAAAAGAGTAAGGCTAAAGCTTACTGATGCAACTACCAGAATTAAAAATAAATTATGGTGTGAAGGGACCCTGCTACGATTCATGCTATTGAAGGCATCTGAGAAGGCATTTCACTGTTTTTTCATTAAGGCTAGATTTTAATCAAACTAAGCCTGCAGTTGTCTTTACATAATGAATGCACATATACATATAAATGTCTCTTAGCGGATCATTATGTTCACAGATTCAATTTTCTATTTGTGTCCAATTTCAGCCACTTTGCAAATAGTCTTCCAGACTGTAGGATACTGGGGACAGTGTGGGCTTTGCATTTGGAGAAAACTGTGGGACGTTGATTAACAAAATGCAGTGTTTTGCTCTGTATCATGCCTTTCCTTGTGTAGGATTTCAATGGCAATCAATTAAAGTGCCTTGCACTGAATAAGTATTGTTATTACTATTATTATTATTTAAGGATAGCCAACAAATGTTGATCCCAGGCATAATTTTGAATGTTTATAGGATAGAAAATAAGTACATCAGTTATTCAGAAAAACAACATATTTTTACTCGATAATAATTAAAAGGAAATTTATACGGCAAGCCTTTTTTAAAAATAATTTTCTGAAAGTAGCTAATCCACACCCACATCGGGTATTTCTTTTGCATGTCTTTCTGTTATCAGTGCAATTGAATGATATAAAGCTATTTGTACAATATTAAAGTGTGTGGAGGTCTAGCTGGGATATTATATATGAAGTTCAAAATTAAATTTTTCAGCTAACTTACTCTGGTCATGACATGAAGTGGAGGTGGCCAGGAATTATTAGTTTAAAGCTATAATGGAGAGAAAAGTTAATGAATGCAAGCTTGTACCAACAGCTTTGAATGGAATTACAGCAAACATGATATTTGATGATTCAGGAACTGAGATTTCTGACTTCATTTCTTCGTTCTCTGCAAAGAGAAACCAATATCTCAATGTTGTAGAGTCCTGTCGGTCATGGAGGCAGAAATGGACTTATTTAGTCCAATTAGTCTTCTTTTACAAATTTGTCATGAGGTCCACATTAAAAGCTTAAATGATAAGCATTTTAGGATATACAGGGAGTTCATCACTAAAGAAGTAATTTTTCCGATAATCCAGAGAATTTCCAGGAGAGGAATTGCTGAAAATTATTTTGCTATGGGTAATATATTAAACATTCTGGAAAAATCTTAATTGAACAGCAAAAAACTTTCCAGAAAAATCTCTATGAATGCTGAAAAATCTCATTTCAAACCTTTTCACAGCTCTTGGAAATGAAAACATTTTTCTTCACATTTTAAGAAGTAGTTAAGAGATTTTACCTCTATAAGTTCATGGGCTATAATATTCATGCACAATACCTCTACTTTAGGTGAGCTATTCTATCATAGTATTAATTTATAGGTAAGTACTATAAAATAAAAGTGCATACTCATTGAAACTTCATATATTTACACGAGTGAGCATCTCATAGCAGTGTTATTTATTCTACAATTAAGATTCTTGTTCCAAATTTGAAAGGTAATTTCCATAATTAAATTCCAGTAATATTTTCAACAATTTCTAAAGACTGAAAATTATGAATTTTCTATGAACTATCTCTAACTCTCTGAGCTTAGCACTTATGCTTTTAACAGGAAAAAAACCCATATTAATTTGATTTCTATGAAGCACAAAGATGCAAGTCAACAATTTCTTTGAAGTACTTCCAGAAACTGGGCAATGAGTAAAAAGAGTAAGGTGCTCGTTTTCATTTTTTCATAGTATATGTAACCTTTCTTTTATTTTCCTTTATTGTGCCTTTTTATTCTGCTGTATTTATTCATTTGTTTTTTTATTTCTCATGCAACAAGCAATTGCTGGGCTATAATATATCTCTTGAATTAATATTGGCTTTACTCACTGCATTTACCTCTTCCCCTTGCAATAACCAAACCCCTAGCTGGACATCAAAGCAGTGACATGTCCCATGCCTGATGAATTCAAAACTCTCTGTTCAGACTTCCAAATTGAGGACTTGATATCAGGACTACGCTAGAAAAAGCTTCCTTTTCTTTAAATATGACACCTTAATAGGCAGTCTGGGTTTTGTGAATTACAACATATCACACACACAAGAAATTTGTAAGGTAACGAGGAGCCAGATGATGACCAGAGTGTCTATTTTCTATTCAGAAGCATTTCACACTGTTCTTATTGCTAATGTAGAGGATATCGACCCTTACCTATCAAAAGAGACCAATATTTCTCCGAGACTGGTAACAGAATCAGCATTCCCCATGTCTGCCCTTGTAAGAACAGGTAAAATAGATACTTCAACTCTAGAAAAGGCAAACAGCTTTGTGATAACATGCCTGACTGGGCTGCCACGCAGTCAATTCTCTGCCTATGCAGAAACTAAGAAGGAAATCTGGACCTAACATGCTATTCATCTGGTCTAAAATAAGTCAGGCAAATTTTATGCTGAAGCGCCTTCTCCTTCGATGGATTATAAGGAAGTTTGAAGTGACTAGCTCAGATTTCATAGACATCTATGACTATGTGAGGTGAATCTCCTAATCAGATTTTATTATTTACATAATAAAGTCTCTAGCTTGGAAAAAAACCAACCCTGCTACTAAGTCTCTATCCACTGGTAGTTCACCCAGGAATACTCCGCCAAGTTGACCTCTCTTTACCGTATGGTCTCTCTGTCTCCAGCCCTGGACCAATGAGGTGAGTGGGACTCACAGGGTCTCAACTCTTGCCCTTCCCCCAGCTGCCCTCCTCTTGGTGGGGCTCAGACCTATGCTGCCTGATCATTAGGATTAGGTGCTGTAAATCCCAACCTTGGTGGGAATTGTTCCAACTAATACACAAAGCAGTGCACACTTCTATCCTTCTGGAAGGCATTAAATGCTAATGTAAAGGAGCTGAATTTGTCCATTAATGTGGCTCATGATGTTCAGGGCTTTGTCTGTCACAGGTTTAGAAAGAGCAACTGCATAAGGAATGTGACAAATAAGACACATAGAATGTGCTTGCTTTAATCTGTGCAGACAGCGAAGAGAGGTTTTTGAAGTGTTTCTGCTGCCCTAAATTTCTTAAGGAATCCACATACTGTTATGTCTTTTACAGCACTTGAAATCTTATTTACAGTCAGCCTAGAGACATGCTTACTAGCTTAGTTAAACTTCAGGTCTTTCCAAATATGCGGGGAATGGACCACCCTGCAGGTAGCCCTCACGGCATATTTGTTGTGAAAACAGCTGTGAAAATCTTTGGATGTTGAACGTACGTTTATCCTGACAGTTGTCAAGTGTGTAGATACGCTCTAATTTTTGTTTATTACAGTGCATCATGTGGTAAGTAGTAGTCAGCAAGTCTTTCTCTTCCTTAGTCCAGATCTTGGTTATTGTAATACCCTTACAGTTTTGTTACATATTCTGATCATAATATACACCAGATGGGGCTTCCAGGTGAATCTATTTTATTTGACATAAACCAAATACATAAAAATCTCATGTCATAACATTCACTCAGCCTCAGCAAAGGAAATATTGGAAACATAAAAGTCTGGAGGTTTAATTTTTTTGAGATAAAAAGGGGGTACACTTCTTAGAGACATGTATTTATTAGAACATTTTAAGCATCTCAAAGTGTCTGTTAGGAGAATTAGTTTTTAGCATTGTTTGTAATTTTTCACTGGTAGAAAAAAACCTCAGACTTCATTCTGCAAATCTCCGTTTGCTTCCAAGATGATACTTTTGTTTACTCAGCAATCCTGCTCTATGGGAAACTCCTGACTGGATTTAATACAATCCAAAAATGTGAAATATCTATTGGCCGCTTGTTCCCTTATGTTCTTCCTGTAAACGATGAGCAGAGTAAACTTACCAAACCTCTCCTTTGGAGAGAAGATGAAATGTAAGAGAACAGTCATGCTAAAGAGCATGAAAAATAGCATAAGGGCAAGCTGAAGAGCTAGAGGATGGCAAAAACATGACTTTATTTTTCAGTGTTTCAAAGGAAAGGGCAAGCCTGGTGGACCACTTGCATGTGTAAACTCAATGATTTTGGATAGCATTAAATGCTTTCCCATTCTAAGATAAAAGGACATATATTGACTGGGCTCCTAGGAAGTGCACTTCTAATGCAGAACATTAAGGAGGTTGGCTGCTGTACATTTTTCTTATTAATTTAGCACAGAAAGAAAAGAAAAATCAACCATTCAAGTACAATGCAGCAACTACTTTGAGATATTTGGGATGCTGTGTCTAGTATAGCTGCCCTTCTGTTTACAGCTGTAATTTGCTCCATTTATATTAACAAGAAGTAGGCTGCTTAACATTTAACTTAATCAAACTTATGTACCGAATCGCCAGTGAATGCCACCAGGCTCTTCAATGCATAACCAATAATGCTTTATATAAAATGGCAATGGGAGGCTAAATTTAGAGAAATGTTCCCCTGGTCCCTTTCTGTGATCACTATTTAAAATACTATTAATCAACCAATAGTTAGGGGCTATTAGTGGCTGGGATTTGTTCAATACAATTTAAATCAGTGTTGTTTGATACAGCATAGATGTGTGGAAAAAATTATGTATCTTAGTGTTTTGGGCCTTTACCTTGATGAAAACAAAAATGCCCAAGAATAGGACAAGTTTGCTATTAAAAAACACTGGCAAAGAACAGATTAATATGGCAAGAAAACAAGCTAATAGTAATATTACAAAATCAGGAATGATCAAAGAGGTGTATTTTTGAGATTTAAATCTTCCTATGAGCATTTTCTCTCCTTTTTTTCAACAGAACTGAAGAAATGGGATGCCTAGAAAAGATAATTAGTTTTATTTCAGTAGAGCAGGAATCAGATGCTGATTAAAAAAGGAAATAAATGACTTAGAGTTAAAATATTAACTTTTACTTTGTCATGAGCTTTCATTCATTGAAATTCTAGAATATTATAGTGAATTCTGTCACAGTGGTCTAGAAAGATCTACTTAGGATCTTGGGTAAACTTTTACTACACCCCATGGTGTGCCTGATGAACATGGTAATCTTAGTGACTCACCATGATCTCCTGATATTAACAAAGCAAAGGCCACATGGGCCAGAACCTCTGAAGTAACAGATGTAGATTCAGAGGGTTATTTCTTCACTGCTACAGAGGAATTCAGGAAAAAACCCATGGACTTTCTTTCAGTTTCATCCTCTCCATACTGCTCCTTCCTTGGGAAATGAATGAGGTGATATGGGCCTTAAAAACATTTCTAAACATTTGCACTAAGTATATTTGGTGCCATGGGTTAATATAATATCCACTTTTCTGACATTAGCTCCCAAAAGCATCCAAATGCGTGGGTACACTGACATAATTATGACATCAGCAAAATTAAGAAACACTTGTGAGAAATTATTAGGCAAACTACACTTTTGTAAAAGAGAACAAGAGAAAGACAGTGCTTGATTTGTATTAGATTTATATCTCTATATATTTCATGGAGGTGTGATACAAAAATAATTTCTTTTCATACTTTCCATTTTAATTTATAGATCTCCAGACACTAGAGCTGAAATCCATTTTTGGAGTAGAAGCTCTTTAAATACTGCTTCTAATAAGGCTAGTTCAGGGGACAAAGTTACTGGCTTCATCTGAAGTAGATATCTGTCCAAATACAACATGTCATTAGAAGTAGCACAAAAAGAAATAGATTATTGTCCATCTCCAAGGAATGATTCCTTCAAGAGAAAAGAAAGAGTGGGTTGAATTAAAAATGTCAAAAAAATGTCAAAACTATATCAGGTAGGAAATTATATTTGACATTTCCACTACTGTTATGATAGTTCATATTGATTGTAGTGGTTACACATCAGCTCAAAAGAAAAAACTTTTGGACACAAAGTCTAATATTTATCCTAAAAAGAATAAACTTTCATATTAAATTGGTTTACTTATCCATCACAATACACAATTGTTGCCAATAAGATGTGGATCTTGATGTGTCTTATTGATCTCTCTGAAAAGAATCCCAAGAGGAAAAATGTGGCGTTTCTGTGCAGAGAGAAGCAACAAACATTTGCTGCATAGACAGAAAGGAAAAGCAAACTCTACAGATTACTAAGGTGGTTCTCTGCAAAATACTGCTTTGAACTCAGCAGGCTGAAGCACACACCGTGTCCTGAGGAATTCCTAGTCTGTTATCATAAAGCATGAGGATCCCACAGTGTGCTTTGGAACGCGAGTGATGGTGATGCTCTCCCTTGGGGATAACTCAGGTGGCTCCCACTCTGTCTTGGGCATAATTTGAGTACACTATTGAGTCCTACTAGAGCTGGACCTTGAGAGAAGGCAGGCTGAAGGTTGTTTAATCTGTGAATCCTAAACTGTTTAGAGAAAGAGTTTCCTCAGCTCAGACAAAAAGACAGGAATTCTGGACACTATTAGAACTAACTCCTTTTGTAAATCAATAGCGGCCTGTTGAATTTTTGTTGCCTGGATGGTGGTGTGGGACATCTTTGAATCACTGTCTTGAGACTAGATATGCTGTCAAGTTAAAAAGTCTTCTGCTGAAATAATTCTCTGCCTAACTGCTATTAAGATATGTTCTGCCTAACTATCTGTTAAGATATGTTCTTTTAGCCCATGGCATGTGCTCAGTAGCGCAAAATTAGTGTAACCTCCTTTCTTCATAGGTTAAGCTGAATTGTAGTACTTTGCCCTTACAGAGGGGTGACAGTTTGCTTCTAGAAAGCTATCTTGACTCCGATGATATATGGTAATTTGCCAGGCTGTGATAACCTGATTCTGTGATAACTCCTATACTTGTGGAATTAGGCACCAAATTGCTGCCTCAGAATATCCACATATCCACAGAAGGTGAATATGTATTCTTCTAGTTGGCCATTTGCCACAGTTCCCTATTTTATAAAAGATTAGTGTTTCTCTTTCCACACAATTCTGTAAGAATAAAATCTGCTAATCATTAAGAGAGAGGATTCTGTCATTGACTGATGAAGACCTTAGGAATATAATGTTAAATTCAATGCACTTCTGTCACGTTTTATGGCCATTTCTGATTACTCTAGTTATGCAT
>JAOXJM010000033.1:73138815-73150258 GCA_026413425.1 Tringa solitaria
AGAAAAGCATATTGGATATATATGAGTCATTATGGTCCCTGAACCTCAACAATCTCATTCTCCTAGCAGTTGTTCACCAGTTTCTTTTATATTAGCTTTTTTGACTGTAAAGAGGATCTGCCACCTGGTTCAAGTCTTTGTCACTAAAACACAAGGACTGTGAACAGCACACATTCTCTACAGGACACATAAAATCACAATTCTTTATTTTATGTAGAGGTCTTCTACTGTTATTTTCAATTAGGTGTTAAAAGCCGTAATGAAACAGTGCTTTTATTTAACATCATTTCTACCTTGGCAAATGACTTATAGAATTCAGAAGATTTTGGTTTTCTATCTAAATATGCATTGAGACTTACTAATCGAAAGCATTGAATAGTTGGTATTGAAAATCAGATAGAAGGTAAAGGTTGGTTGAAATTAAAAAACAAGAGACACACTTCATGAAACTACTGTATTCACACGTTTCAGAATAAAACCCATTTTTATGTCAAAATTTTGTTTTTATTTATGTTACATGTCAAAATTGTAATGAAAGGTTGCAGTTTTACAAATTTCAGTTTTACAAAAGTACTGGCAACTGAATTGTTAGCTTCTAAAATCTGTAAACAAATTCTTTGTCCCATTTCAGAACGAAAATTTGGATCTTAAGAAATTCGCTATACAATGGAAAGAAATTGCCTTTTCTACAGATGCTGGTCACTGTCTGAAAAGTTAATATTCACATTAGTCCTTTACTTACTACCTTTTCTAAGCTACTTTTTTTTTTATTAGAAAGTCAGAGAATCATAGAATGGTTTAGGATAGAAGGGCCCTTAAAGATCATCTAGTTTCAACCTCACTGCCATGGGAAGGAACACTTCCCACTAGACCAGGTTGCTCGAAATAAAACTATTTGATTAATTGCACACTATAAATTAATGAATTAATCTGATTTTGTATTGCTGAAAAATTTGCATTGCAAGTTACATTCTGTATAAAAATTTATCTTCTTTTATTTCATTACTGGCATTCAACTTGTTTGTGGATCTACTTCTTTGCAATGTATTTAGATACAAATATGGAATAAATCAAGTCTTGTCTATCTGCCTTTTTTTGTTAATTCCATATCTTATAATGAAGTCACTACATGCCTCAGCACACCATCAACTGTTGTCATTGTTAAGTAAAAAGAGCAATTTTAATGTGTCTAATGTCCTAGTGAATTCAACTGTTCCATTTTACTTACAAGAGCAAGTTAAGATTGACAATGTGGTAAATTAAATGCAAGCAAAATCATTTAAATGTTTTCTTGATTTCAGCTGACAATCATTCTTGATCATCTGAAGATGTCCTTAGTTTCTAATATTCCATCTGATAATTTTTCTGACACACTTGAAATGCTGCATAAAATATTTATCAATTTAGTAGCATCTAATTTCTATCAAGATGAGTATTCCTGTAGGTTGTGTTTTCTTTAAAATACTTTTTCTGTTACATTGGACGTTTCGCCTCCCACTCCCAAGAGAATGTATTGACAATTCCAAATTATCCTATATTTGAGAAATATAATTTGAAGCACCACTCTAACTTTTTACCAGGCTTTCTTCTAAGTTCCTGATAGAAACGGCTTCCTGGCATTTGAGGTGTGGATTTTTAAGGTTGTTTTGATACCTGTTGAGCATATGACACCCAAGAATGCTGGTATATATTGTTTATTCTTTAAACTCAGGAGCTTGACATAAGTTCCCACACATCATGTTTCCCCAAAATGTGTTCTTTTGAAGAAAAACCCATGAAGATTCCCTATGTTAGCATAAGAAATCCCTGAAGATTTTATTAAAGATATCTACTGGTCCCTGGTGACTTCTGAAGGCAGAATCCTTAGTATGCTTCATGCCTAAAATATCTCAAGGGAAAATCAAAATTAACTCATTTAATTTTGATAATCTAAGTCTCTCTTACAATAAGAAGTGGATCAGTCCCTCTGCATATGTAGCAGATTAGCCATGAATTATTCAGTATCAAAATACACGTGACAATTGGCTCCTGTTATGAAATATACATAATTAATAAGACATCTGTTCTACGTTTTCACATTTAAGAGGTACAAAGTGCAAAGGCAAAAAGTGTGAAATGGATATATAGGAATATTTTATTTCGTATCACTTTTTCTCCCACCCTGCTCAGTAAGGGTTAAGTAAATAGCCATGTACTAATTTATATTCTATATGTATTTTTTGATTACTTTGTTAGGAAAATTTACTTGCTGGTAATTCTCTTTTTGATAATAGCCTCAACAGAATTATTCAAGGACAGATGCCATGGGTCCATTTAGCAGAAAACAAAACTGTCAATCATGCCAAGTATAAATCTTTTATACATATAAAGTTGTAAGTAGATTTTTTGTTACATGTGTGTCTGCAAGTATATGCACAGGCATATGTATGTATGTGTATGTGTATGTATAGATACTTTGACATCACAGTGAAAATAAAGAGTAATTTCCACTGGACATTACTTTATCCTTAGCCTAACTAGAGCATAGAGGTGCACTAACTGTAAGTCTTCAGAACCAAACAAATCCACCTGGCATTCAGAACATCCCAGTTGAGGGTGTTTTATTAAATTGCACAATAAACAAAAAGAACATTAAATGGTCTCTGATTTCATAACTACTGTTCAATGAGAAGTAGTATTCACATGCCAGGAAAGTTCATTTTTCAAATACTGCTCCTGTCTTGAATAGGATAGTGAATTGAAATCTCATTACAGTGGGCCATAAGTCTATCCAAATGTAACACTTTGTTTCCATGATTTTAGAGCATTTCATTTAACTTTGACTCTCAAACTTAAATGACTTTCTCAAAAAGAATGTTGAAGTTTAAAAAAAAAATTACTGAAGAAAACATTGTGCTGAAATGCAGAAGAAAATCACAACAATTTTGGAGATTTTGACAAAATTAAAAATCAATTAGAAAAACACTTAAACCATCTCCAAAAAGAAAGCTTATTTCAATTGACCAGAAATCTTCATCCAAATAAGTATACACATTTTTTCAGATATATTTATTGGTAATTTATGACAGACTTACTCCTAGAGCTTGCTCTTAGAACACAGGATACCGAGAATAAGAAAAGAAATACAAAATAGTTAAGAGTGTATTACTTGATACAAATCAAACGCCTAATATGGTAGCTACCTAAGAAAACTAATCTCAATTCATATGAAAATGCAGTTTGCTATCTTCTGGAATTCTACCAAACTTAGGAAGTATTCTGAAAGGTTTGAAAGATATTGATAAGAATCTGCTTTTACCTGTGACACTAAGAAAGTGACGAAGACTGGTGTCCAGGAGATCATCATTTTGTGGCCATCCTAGAACCAGACATCATCTTTGAATTCCCCAGCTCACATTATTTGCCATTTCTTGCTGCAGGCCAGTGGGCAACCTGTGTGTCCAACTCACTGCCTTGTCCTCACAGGGACTGTTCGACTCAAGTGTAAAGACTGGCAACTTAGCATTTCAGATAAAGTCAGAAACCTACAGATTCAGACAAGACTCGGAAAATAGGTGAAGAGATTTCTCCCACTACACTTTAGAGCTCTGAGCCATTGCTTTTCCATCAATTCAGCCATTCAGCCTTTTTTTTTTTTTTTCAGAGAAAAGAGGATAACTGTATCTATACCCGTCCTTCCCCACTAAAATATAGGACCATCATACACTCTCTGCTTAACAAATACATAACTATGGTTCTGCTTGATGAGGCAAATACTAATTTCACAGAACCAGTGATTCCTGACAGACTTGTTATGACCAACAACCATGTTTATCAGTAAGATACATGACTGCTATGGCTGTTAATATGTAAGTAAAAGCTTTTGTGCAACTAGAGAAAAGATTTCAGCAGCAACTTAAGCACTTTTATTCACAGAAATATTTTCAGAGCTTGGACTTCATGTGTGTCAGTGACCAAGTTCCAAGGCTGGATTAGATGAAAATGACATAGTTGTGTTCAGAGAATTTTGCTTCCTAGCTGGAATTCTTTATGAAGACATTTTGTCCATTAGTATCAGTGGCCATATTGTACAAAAGCTAAGAATTCTTCTTCTGCCTTTGAATAAAAAAACACTGCCTAGCTCGTCTGCTTTATCATTTTTCACTTTAAAGTCTAAAGTTCAAATACTCCTTGGAATATGGGATGGAAAAAAAATGGAGATGGTAAAAGAAGTTCTCGATTTTCAAGAAAGCAAACTAAAGTTCCATAAATGCAGGGGATCATGCAGATAAGTCCACATGGAAAAGAAAATCTGAAATACTTCACACCTGTGGACAGGAAACCTTTCGTATTCTTGGTCAAATCTTCTAGTAAAATAGACCTGCTGATAAATGGAGCAATTTCCATTACAAGCGAGGTCCTAATAAATCTTTAGTATGTGTGCCTGGCACTGGAGACTCTTGGCTGACCCTGGCTGCCACCCCTGGGTCTTCCTTGGTCCCTTGCAGACCCCAGCTGGTGAGGTTTCCTCCATGCTGAACATATTGGGAAGCAGCCAGCCAGCCCTTGAGGCACCCTGATGGAAAATCTCATGGAGTCGGTGTCAAAGACAGCAGAGACCTACATGCAAGTCCCTTGTGTAAAGCAGAGCGTATCTTGAACACAAAAGATCAGAGACCTGACTCTGAGGTTCCTACATTGCAAACCGCTATCCACCAGGCTATGTTTTCTTCAAAACAAATATTCCAATCTGTTTGACAGATGTGTAGCGAGTGCTTAAAACTTTTCAAGCAGTAATAACACAAGCGATTTCTTGGGTAGTTAAGTTTGACATAGTACAAACAGAAGTTTTGGTTCAATACCTCCCATATTCTGAAAGCCTTAAATTTCTGAAGGGAGCCAAAGTGTCTTTAGAAATAGATTCAGGAAACTAAGTCTGAATAGTTTCTTTCTTATGTGGGTTGTATGTGGTGCTCAAATCAGGCCCACATCTGGATCTATCAGGCATTATTTTGATTATGAATGTCAGTAGGAATGAGGAAGCATCCCACAAATGTCAATAAAAGAGGTTTCCAAGACAAGGGAAGTTATCTTAGGACGTACCACAAAATGATCTGTGTAACCAAAGAGTAAGGTTTAGTTAGACTAAAATAAAAGGTGGCATAAGGATGAAGAAAACTGAGTAAAACTGAATGCAATCAAAGCTTTTTGAAAGGATTTTCAAACAGTTAAAGGAGGAAAATTCTAATTGGGTTGGGATACTTCCAGGAGCAATGAGTTTCTTCCATAGAAACAAGACCTATATGACCTTTCTTATGAAGTCATTCATTCAGTATAAATTGCTTCAATGAGAGTTTTGTTACCCTGCGCTAGATTATTCATACAGCAGCAACGACCAGAATTATTGAACTTCAATAGGAAAATTCTGTTATTGATGGAGTAGTAAAGAAACTTATTTCCCCAATTATATTCATTGCAGTCTGGCAATCCTGGTAAGGTCATCACCTCAAAAAAACAATGTCTTTAACATAGAATCCAGAACATACATTTACTCTAGAGTAATCTAAAGTTTTAAAACCGCAGTCGATCTACAAGGCATTCTTTGAAATTTAATGATTTTAGCAGTATAATGTAAATTGCTAACTTTGAAGATTTTGCTGAATTATTTAAGATTAATTAATAAGAAGTAACTGTTTCTGAATAACCAAGAAAGTAATGTGTAGGACCTTAACATTTCCTTTTAAAAGCATTGGTTTTGGTTTTTTTTTTCCAAAGGCCTTTCTAACATCATGGAGATTTCTGTACAAATGAGGATGTGTAAGAAGCAGAATGATGTTAAATCCAGTTGCACTGGGAATTAGAAGGAGACGAGAGAAAACAGTTTGACAAATAAGAAAAGAGAAAAAAGTGGAAGAAAAACAAATTAATTACTGTGTTCTAAGAGTTTCAAACAGAATTATAAAAGCTAGAAAATACAAATAAAGCAACTGACAGCTGGTGGCTTTTTTTTAACTACTCACTGCACCACTATATTGCCATCACCTATTGTTATGATCAATGGTATATTATTACAGATCTGCTCAGCAATTGGGTGTACTTGGAACATTTAGCGTCAGACAGGCTGTTAATTTAAAAATCCCCCAGAGTGTTGGTTTTGTGTTTTTTTTTATCATAGCATAGCAATCAGTTATCTAGAGTTGCCTTTGTGCTACAGTGATGGTTCTTTCATTTCTGCTTATAAATAAAGTGCATTTCTTTGATCATTGAAAACTGTTGGGTTCTTTAAGATTCGTGACAAGCTCTGAATACCTAACAGCTTCTCCACCTCATCTTATTTTGTTCCTGTCAGTGTTACTATACACATGCTACATTAAGTGACATACCTTACTCAGCTGATCAGAGGATGAGTGTTGAAATATACTTGCCTTTTAATAATACTCATTTGAAGTGTAGAAAACATATTCAGAATTAAATGCAATAACACAAATATTTATGAAAATTTGGACATATTGAACTCAATCAACATTACATTCAGTTATGTTTGGCTCAGCTTGGGAAGGCAGAAAAGATGAGAAGAAAGAGCACAAACAGTCTCTGAAGTCATTATCACTTGCTTTTGTCCCCTGGCCCAACATAGAGCCACTCTAGTTCAGTGACCAAGTCTTTACCCTGTCTCCCCATCTCTCCTTTTATTTTATACCAAATGTGAGGAGATGAAGAGAATGAGGCTGGCTACCAAAGCTCTTGCGGTGAGAGGAAGAAGCTTAAGCTGAAACTTTAATACATTAAATACATAAAGCAATGCCAGAAAAAGAGTGATCCCATGCCCTGAACAAAGCGGGCCCTTTCTTTGCAGGGCCAGTAGACACACAACAGTTGTTTTGACACACAATAATATCTCTATAATGGAGAAATTTAGCTTACTATGTACAAATAAAAATGTGCCCCTTCCAGAAGCTCATAGGCATTCCTGATCGTTATAAACCAAGTCCAGTTTGGCATTGCTACTTTGTAGAATAAGGAAAGGAGTTGGTATCCCATTTCACATCTTCAGAGGTCTCTTCAGTTTGTAAAGGATGCCATGTGTTTCTACAATTGTCAGAATGCTTTTACATGTTACAGATGGAGGTTATGTGGGACACCAGAATGGATGCCTTTTATGCCATTGCTTCTTTTTAAGTGCTAGGAAAAGTAAACATTCCCTCCTTGCAACATAAAATAAAGTCTAAAATAGTTACTCATTAATTAACTATCATTGATTTCAGCCAATTTTAGATTATAATTTTCAGATCTGTTTCCAACTCCTTTCCCCTCCCCATTACAGTAAAAGTGAGCACTGGGGGGGAGGAATGGAAACAATGTAATTAAGGCCTATTTGGTTTAGATCAACTAAGAGCTGCTGTGGTTACTAAATTTTGTTGTTGGATCAATGAAGAGCTCAGTGTGTGTAGCTAGTCTTAATTTGCCCTGTCTCTTTTTCAGCCATAAAACTGCGGTGCTGTGCTGCAATAGATGTACCCCCTCTACGTCTTTAATCTTGAGATGAAGACGCTCATTAGTAATTGCTATCTGCTTCCAGTAGAATTATACTTTGTGGCTTTTCAGAATAGGCCTGGTGCCCCTCTCCATCACCACTTTAACTTCACTGATTTGAAGACCCCTGCTTAAATTTTTTTTACATAAAACATAACACTCACAGAACGTGCGAATAATGACTAACATGTCTGAAAGGCTTACAGTAAAGTCTAACAGAAATCTGACCTTCAAAAGAACTCACTATCACAGTTTCATCTGTAGGAAGAACGGACTTCTGTCAGGTGCAGTACATAGCTCTTAGTTTCAGACTTCGGTCTAAACTTCCCCATAGAGAAATAAATGCACAGGTTTGAGCAGCTCATCAATCTCACTCTAATGGGAGCTTTGTCTTGAATCGGGTGAGGCAAACCCAACGTTAGCTGCAAACATCAATGAGTAAGGGAACAATGCCAAATAAACAGAACTTCAAAAGTAAAATGCGATGAGTTTTTAATAAACTCACCCAGATTCCAAATTGCAGTTTATTTTGACAAAGCTGAAAATAATTACCTGCTTAATTATCTTCACTTGAAACAGCCTTTTGTAAGGTGTTTTGATACTATTGTGAACAGTCTTGTATGAGTATTTAGAGACATATTTAAATATTTATTTATTGAAATACAACACTATCATCTGTTAATATAATGTCAGTGGTAAACAAAATATCAGAAACATACTTATGAGTATAATAGCACAGCAGAAACTAATAATTTTTTCAGCATCCTCCAGTAACACGTTCAACACATTAGCAAGAAGCAACGCTAAATTTCTTCCTTCTTAATTCTATCCCAACTCATTCAAAAGGGGGAAAAATATCCTAACCAGTGATCAGATGACCTGCAAATCAGGCTCTGCCAAAAGACATTTTCTCACTGAAGTACGTCACAAGAGAATCATCTATTTTAATCCCTATTATGTCACTGTATTGTGCTGTCACCTATTTTGGCCTCTGTATACACCATGAAAAAAAAGACTAAATTGCTACAAAGCAGCTCTAAAAAAACCCATATACAACTTGGAAAACAAAACATAAAGAGTAGCCCCAATGCTGTTCTCCAGATAAAGACTGCCTCAAAACCTAGCACAGAGGCCATGCTATGCTAGCACAGAGGTATGAAGTGGAATGATAGGGGTAGAAAGAGTGCTTAAAAAAAAAGTCTGAACACAAACTTTATATTTTCTTTCTAGCAGAATTACAATTTCTGGTGCCAGGAGCAAAGGAATAAATATAATAAGTCATTTGTCATTTGTATGACAAAATAGTGTGGGCTATTCCAATTAGAGATAGGTCTGCACAGCATTCAAAAAGCACAGGTTTGTCCAGTAATTGTTTATGAGTTCTTATGATTGTTTTCATCTGGGGAGAGATGTAAAAATCATGAAAGGCTGAATTGCTTAATTCATCATCAACGTAAAGGGCCTTTAAAAATTTGTATTACCCTCCAGTTATGGACTTTAGCCTAAAGATGTCTTTCAGCTTGCCTTATATTATTTTTCTCCTACTATTAGTCTAGAAGAAAAGAACCACAATTCACTTTTTTACCATCCAGTATGGATAGACTACAAGAAAAATACAAGCTGCAATAAGCATATAAATTACAGAAAGTCCAAATGTGCACACATAGGAGACAGATTCTGTGCCATATATTCAGAAAAGCCCCACTTCTGTTAGTTTCTGTTTGGTCTGACTAAGAACGGTAGAAACAGCCTTGTAGACACCATAAATTCAGCCCCACAGTAGTATTTTGTTGAATAGCCTTTTCCCACCTTTCTCATATTCTATGCCCACTGTAACAGGAACATGGTAATCAGAAAGAGAAGAAAAAGCATCAGTGCAGAGTGCATGTTATGAGCCTTTGTACATAATAGAATATTCATGTCTTTAAAAGCAAAAGAAAGTCAGGCAAATGTCTATAAAAATCTAGTTCATATTTTTGTTTCAGTGATGTACATAGTGACTGCACATTTGGCTGTCCTAATTAATAGTGCTTCAGTGAACAGTTCCAGAAAGGATTGTTTCCTTCTTCTCCACTCGTATTTGTAAAAAAGACAACAAAAGGACAAAAAGGTGGGGGATGTAAGAAGTTGTCTTCAAGCAAGTCTGAGAAATGCAACATATAATAGCAAGTCAACTTGGCTCCAATTGTGAAGAGAAGTATTTAGGTGAGATCAGGAACAACACAGTATATTTTCTAGATTTTAACACTACTGTAATATGTATTCCTGTTATAAAATTTCCTAAAGGCAAAGGAAGCGGTGATAATGATGGCAATTTTGTGTCCCAAGTGAACAGCAGCAACTGCCTTTATGGAGTCTATTTTTTCATTTTTGTCACGAGAACTCTTTAATGAAAAGGCTTTGCTTTAAACTGCTGACATTTTTAGCTAAAATCTATTGTGATCAAATGCCAGAAAGAGCTGAGACTCAAAAGAGTCATTGCAGTAAGATTGCTACCATCTGATTCACAGACATCTACTTGTAGCCTAGTTATTAGTCCATCTGTTCTACTCTTACTTATTGAGACAGGGAAATATATTCCAATTCCACATCGAATGTAGAGCCTACACTGTTAAAAAAATGTTCCATGCAAGAATAGTGTGGCTTAAATATTGGGAAAGTAATTCATTTGTGAAGAGGGAGGGGAATGAAAAGGGATTGGGGGATTTCAGCTGCTTTGCTTAGTAATACACAGGAAGACATAGCTGAATGTGATGTATCCAAGTGCCCAATCAGTCCGCAGGAATTTTATTGGGTAAAAGAAAAACTGAAGCTAATGAATGAGATACAGAGAGCCAAAGTTTTTCACTAACTACTTTTAAAGTATTAGTATTATTTCAAAGAAATCCATACCACTCAAGTTATTTTAAGTACATCTGACTACAGTGATGGTCTCATCACCTCTTGAGAGCCCACAATTTTTCTGCTATTACAAATATATAAAGTGGAAAGACCTTTCATTTGGAATTTACTCTAAGTGACCTCCGAATCCTACATAGGCTGTGTAGGAAGGCACAATAAAACCTGTAGTAAACATCAGCTGAGAAGGCAACTTCTCTTAGTAACTGCTTTGAAGAATCCCCAAGGTTTCTACTACAATTTTGTCTGACCTTTAGCTAAAGGGCCTTTCTATTGATTGATTTCTTTTGCTGGTCCCTTCCTTAGGTGGTTGCAGTAGACAACATGGGCTTCATTTTACAGTGGAAAATGTGTGCACTGGTTCTGCACGGTGGAAGTGAGTCGGGTTGAAAGCAAAGATATTGAGTTGCGTATCCTCACATGTAAATAATTACAAACTAAATCTAACTACACTTATTTTACTTACTTAACATTACATTTTACAGACCAATAAAGAACATTTAAGTTAACTAAATTCCTTCACTGTTTTTTGTTTTAATCACATAATTGTTATACAGTACCTTTCTGAGCTCTTGGGTCTGGACATAAATTGTTTCAATACATATTTTATTTTTTAAAAGTTGGACCTTTTATTTCTGGTCCACCACTGAGTCCTCTGGTCGCAGTGCACTCAGCTCATAGTTGAAAAAAGAACGTGTCACTTTAGTGTTTCTGGGAGAACTGCTGAGGATAATGTCTCTTCTCCATGGGGCTTGTCCATCTGCTCCCAGTGTGACCAGAGAACACTGTGTAAAAGCTGCTGAGCTTGCTGGGGGAAGCCAGCTTCACAGCTACAGGAATAGGATACATGATCAAAATGCCAAAATTCATCAAGAATCCTGAAAACTCACACTAAAGGAATAACTATGCTGCAGGATACACCAATGTGTTAGGCTCATGTTTGTGTATGTTTGCAAATTACGTCCAAGTATTTTTATCAAAAGTCTACGCATAATTCAGACATTTGCATTAATGTTCACATAAAACTACAGTT
>JAOXJM010000033.1:73181538-73210299 GCA_026413425.1 Tringa solitaria
ACTAGACCAAGTTGCTCAAAGCCCCATCCAGCCTGGCCTTGAACACCTCCAGGGAAGGGGCATTTCCTCCTATTCCATCTGTCCCACTCCTGCTCATATTCCCTTTCTTTCCCCCCCCTTTTTTTTATTTTTATTTGCAAAACACGTGTTCTTTGTGTTCAAATTGTTCTTTTTGTGTCTGTTCCAGTTTTCACCTTCCCTATTTACTCCTTCCTCTTCACAACAACCACCATCACCAATAATCCCTGCTCGCAGTATCTTTCATCCGACTGGTAAGATAAACATGAAAAAAGGAAGTGAGTATGACACACAAATAGACCAGACAACACACTATTAATTTCTTCTTGGTTCGTATGTATATATGCATTATTTTTTAATAACTGAGGTATACTTAAAAGAAAATCACCTAAGTAGAAAGAAATGTGAACCAAGGGAAGTGGACAGAGAAGGCAAAGAGAGAAGTGACAGATGTAAGGAAGGGAGCAGAGCAGGACAAATTACCAGTCACTCTTTCACTAGCCAAAATAACAAAAGACCAGCCAATACTGATGCATTTCCACATAGGCATAACACTATTTCATTTGATGTAGGAAATCCACCATTCAGTCAACCAAAATCCTTTATGTACATATGCACTCTCCTCCTTGTCTTGACAGATTACTCAAAACCCATACAAGCTGGTGACAGAATACTTAAACAGCAGCAGCCTGGGAGCAGGGGTGTTAAAACTCTTCTCTAGTACAAACAACATTTTGCCAAGCAGTGCCAAAGGGATGTAGCACAGTTTTGGGACATGGTATTGCCTCTCAAGGGATCTGTGTTGTGTTTCCCTCCACCCTTGGCCCTGGAAATGGTACTTCTGTTTCATCCCACTTTTGTTTTAAGGTTGGATTCTTAGACCCCTGCCCTGATGACTCTAGCTGTTTAGGCAACACAAAAAGATGTTGCCTTTGGTAGCAATCTGGAGAAGTATGGGAGAATCTGAGAGATTTGTTCCATCTGTCCCATTCCCCATCTCAGCAGAGCAGGTTTACTGGCAGCCAGCCATTACCTGGCCTTTGCCAATCCCAGATAAGACTGCGACTTAAAGACAGATGCTTCTCCCTTTCTCAAATCCTGCATCAGCCTTTGGCTGGGCCCAAGCAGCTGGCTTTCTGACTTTAATACTACTTAAAAGACATCTGTTTTCTAAGGCTTATCTAGTTCAGTAGCAGTTTTGTTGGATTTTTATTGATAGCAAGTAAAGCTCCTTGGGAGACGTTGCATGGATGGTGTGGTGAAATAGCAATTTGTATTTGCAACTGCTGTTTACCTATGTGCAGAGATCAATATCTGTTGTATTTTGCCCTCCTAATTCACAAAATATGAGTTTAGAATGTAATCTTTTTCTATCTACTCCTCATAACAAATCAATGTTCGTATGTAATATCTGTCTCCTTAATTCAGACTTAAAATCTTTGGCTTTGTAGGCTTTTTTTCCTTCTAGTCAAATAGATAAAATGCTGAAGTTGTTATATTAGGAGGATGTAACATGGATTGGAACAGCAATCCAGGCTTTTCTTTGGATGATTTAACTATCTTTTTCTATAATAAGTGAATCAAATCCTATATAGTCAATGGCAAGCTGGATTTAAATTCTAAAGCAATGACCCTAACTAATGCAATAGAAAATCTGCAACTATCTCTAACTTTCAGGGGAAAACTAAACCTGTTATCAAGGCACTAGAAAGATATTGAGGCCTTCTTTAAAGCCTAGTGACATCCTAATAATTTATTTGAGCTTCAGATCAGAACATTGTTATACTTTGAAAAGATATCAAATCATCTATGATTTATGTAGTTTGTCTTTTTTATTTTTTAAGACTACTATAACAACTTTTTTTAGCTATTATACTTATTCATGGTGTTTCCTGGTTAAGTTTGTACTGCAAATGGGTGTGGAGAAATAAAACTTTTAGGATGGATGAGATAAGAAGAGGTAGTAGCAAAGGCCACTTGAGGATGGCTTTGGAAAATATGTGAGAACTTACAGAAACACGTGCTACGGTGCCTCTCTAGGACCCACACCCATGTGGCAGGCCAGTGCATGCCCAAAAGGGTGCCTGACTCATGAAAATATGATAAGAAAATGAATTTATTGGCCACGGTCCCCTGTAAAGATACTTGATAGCATAAAGCAGAGTAAGTGTTTCCAGTGATCACTAGGCAACTCCTGAGGCCACTTTTCCCAGGCTGTAGTTAACTCTGGAGCTGACCATTAGGTAAATATTTTCCCCCAAAGCTACTTTTTATTAATAAAAGACAGATTTTCTTTCTGGTTTTCCTAGCCTAGCCTATTTTCATGCAGCTGCAATAGCATTTAGGTTCTCCAGTATCTTCCACAGAAAATCTGTAGCTCCTAAGGATCAGAGGCCACAAATACAAATGGGTCTCTTATCCTGAAGTTAAACCACCAAGAGTCTGTGTTGATAAATAATTCTGCTGATAACAGTAGATATCCAAGTTACTTTGCTTAGTCTTTCTGGGACATTTTGGGTGATATTCCTGTCACCTAACTTAAGACATTTAAAAATCAGCCGTCTAGATTCCTTCCTTATGGAAATGAATAGATGAACTGCACTTTGGGGGCACCAGTCTCTCTCCTATGACTAAAAAAATGACACTGACTGCATGCTTATTCAACCAAATAAAATTATTTGAGATGAACCTCACTACTAATATCTAATACTAGATTCTACTACAACTACTAGATCACAAATATAGAAAATGTATATAAATCTTACCCACCTAATGGATAGGTTCCTCATATCTGAGTTGCAAAAAAAAATGGCCCTGCTGTAAGCCAGCAAAAAGACCTCCTTGATCAGCTTTCTCCAGGGAATTTTCTTCTTATAAAATTTATTTGAGCAGCATGATGTGATGCCTTTCCCAGAACGGCTGCTTCCTCTAGTTGACGCAGGGATGTTTATAATAGAGAAGAAAATATTTCAAGATAGGTCAAGAAAACTGCAAAAATATACTCCCTCTGTGCATGTGTGTGTTGTTTGCTTGACACATTTTTGGTTTGGTTTTTTTTTCAATCAGGCATGGCTTGTTGAAGATGGCTGCAATTTTCTGAGCTTCATGATCAGTAAAATAACTGTATATAATTGCACGGCAGAAGCAAAGTAAGGTTTCAGTCAATTTAATTTATTTACATCTCTCTTAATCCTATTTCATCCATTCAGTTTTATCACCTTCCTGTCTCTGCTGCTGTCTGTTATCACTCCAGCCTTGAACCTCCCACTCTCTGGCTACAACCACTGTAACCTTTTTATTTCTCATACTTAGCTGATCCTATCCTAAAAGCCTTTTATCCCCCAATGAATGTAATCTGACCACTTAACTTTTATATATCTGTTCCTTTACTCCATTCTTTCCTTTTACAAGATGTTGAACCCCTTGTGTTTTCCTCTTCACTTTTACTATGCACTTCTTATTTTCTATGGACTGAAAGAGCCCTCAAGGCAGACAAAAATCAGGAATCGTATGTACCATTTCCAGTGTTTGCTTTAGATGTGATATTTATCTTATAACTGATATATCGACATGTATTCTTTGGGTTTTATTCACAGGTTTTTCTGCCTTCTTATGGAGACAGTTGGTTTCATGACAGAATAGTAACTGGTCTTGTCACTGTACTGTTACAGAGGATTCAATATCAAGACCTTCCGGGAAGGAGCTTTCAGAGCAGGCTGAATCTGATGTCATGTACACTTTGATAGGTCACAGATGACTTCATTTAAACTGATAGAATTATGCTACTGGATAGCAAGTTCAAAATGAGACAGTGCTACAGCCTCCTGAATAGTCATGCTATGTGCACACTATCACAAAACCTTTCTCCTTCTCACTTACAAACCTCAGAATGCCATGGGGAAAAAAAAAAAAGGGGGGACAGGGAAAAGGGGTTGCGGTCAGTTCACACGTCTCTACTGCTCCTTCCTCCACAGGGGGAGGACTCCTAATGCTCTTCCCTTGCTCCAGCTTGGGGTCCCTCCCACAGGAGACAGTCCTCCATGAACTTCTCCAATGTGAGTCCATCCCAAGGGCTGCAGTTCTTTATGAGCTGCTCCAGCATGGGTCCCTTCTGTGGGGAGCAGTCCTTCAGGAACAGACTGCTCCAGTGTGGGTCCCCCATGGGGTCATAAGTCCTACCAGCAAACCTGCTCCATCATGGGTTCCTCTCTCCATGGACCACAGGTCCTGCCAGGGGCCTGCTCCAGCACAGTCTCTCCATGAGGTCACAGCCTCCTTTGGGCACCCACCTGCTCTGGCGTGGGGTCCTCCAGGGGCTGCAGGTGCATTTCTGCTCCACTATTAACCTCCATGGGCTGTGGGGGAATCTTTGCTCCAGCACCTGGAACACCTCCTCCCCCTCCTTCTTCACTGATCTTGGTGTCTGCAAAGCTTTCTCTGCCACATATTCTCACTCTTCTCTCTGGCTGCAGTTGTGCAGGTTTGTTTGGGTCCTCTATTGGACATGGGGGAAGTTTCTGGCAACTTCTCACAGAAATCACCCCTTAGTCTGTCCACTACCAAAATCTTGCCATACAAACCCAATACAGGAACAAAGAAAGAGTTAATATTTCTTGGTTTGTTATCATTTGGGGGAAACGTGATTCGATTTTTACAGTTCTAGGATTAGAAACAAGGCTAATTTAAAAAAATGTGACTCATAATTTCACATAAAAACTTCAGCACACCTTCAGAAAACACAAGGCATTTTCTATGCATTTATTACAGTGTTCCTCAGTGAAATTCTCCCTCAGGAGTCTTCATTTTTGAGGGAACACAGTTAAAATGATATTTACATAAAGCAAACAGAACTTTTCAGGGTTATTTGGCAGGAATTACCCAACCATGCTGATGTAACTTAAAAGGTTTGTAAAGTAGTGAAATAAGTAACTCTAGAGATGTCTCCTCGGAAATATTCAGAATCAGAAAATTATACACCTGAAGATTTTAACCAGTGAAGTACCCTTCCCCCTGGTTTTACGGAATTCTTTTAATCTGTCTTCTTTTCCTCAATCTCATTCATTTGGTTCCGTGACTCTTTCAGGTGAAGAAATTACAACTTACTTTTCCTCTTCCAAGCACCATACATTTTTTCTCATTTCCCTGCATTCATTCTGGTGCAGCCTGTAAATGGAAAGGGAAAAAGAACCTTTCTAAGATAAGGTGGCATCTGACTAAAGGCAGCCTACAACACAAGGACCAGAACAACAGTGTTATTCAGAATAATGAAGTAACTCTCAAATGGGATAATTGTTAGATGTGATAAACTGAATAATCTCAAAACACAGATATTGCAAACTAGGCAAGAATTAAGCTAAAAGACAATACAGTGACTAAAGGTCAACTAGGTCCAGGTGGTTCACTTGCTAAGCACCTCACAAACATGGATATGTTACTTCCAGCTCCAAGTATGGAGCACATTATAGGGAACCTGCATAAGTAAATCGAGCAATAGGTTGACATGTGCAGCACAAATTCAGGTTGCTATATTAGTTTACATTCTGAAAGAATGGAAAAGAGTTGCTTTGAGGAAACTCAGTCAGTGAATTATGTAAATGCAACTGTATGTAATAGATATGAACAAAGTATATATCACACAAGCTGTTATTTGCATGAAATTTCGATACCATAATATTGTCTTTAAGATGTGAAGAAGAGTGTCTCATGGCACTTAATCAAATATTTGCACATTTTATACCAATTATCCATACATTTTAGGCACGTATTCAAACACTCGAATTCTTGATCGTTATAATTATTGTACATTCCATATCTCTGAAACACACCAGATTCCTAATTGGAAGGAAGAAAATTATCTTGAGGCATGCTCTAACAAAACAATGAAAAATAGCCTAGGAACAATGCCCTTTTTGTGCTGCCTAAAATACCTCCCTGCTATGTATACAAAATCACAATAAACTTTTAATCTGAACGAGAAGAAAAAACTTCCTGATACCTACATACCTTGAAAGCCAAAGAGAAAACTTGCCATGTAAAGTGCCTTTATACATGACTGAATCCACTTCTATGTTTACTCTTATTCTACAATATAAACCAACACTCTCTCCTTCCATAGACTAATCTCCCTGAAAACAAACCAGCAAGGGGTCAAAAGCAGCAAAGGAATGAGGCTCCTAGACTGCACTGCAGTTTGGAAATCAAGTCCAAACAGCACTCAGAAAAATCTTTACTGTGCTGCCATCCAAAATACCATGCTGACTCACATTTTAAAACTAAATTCCAGAGATGCCTACAATTGACATAGCTGAGTAGTTCACAATGCTTGGCTCACACCTTGCTTATACAGCTAGATTAGGATCCAAAATTATGTCATTTCCTACGTATGTTCTCCAAGGAGCTTAATTTGAGAGACATTGTCAGAGCATATCTTATACACATTCAGCTTTAAAGTTCATCTCACTTACAGCTGCAAGTAACTACAATCTTTTAAAACATGACCTCTCTTCATCGTGAAGAGCTGTGAAATTCTAACACGGCCCCTCCCTTAGCCGGTTTCAAAGGTGTGGAGTGTTTTTTTTTTCTTTTTCTTTATATGAATATGACTAGAAAAGGAATGGGAAATGAGGAAAAATCCACCTAAGATGGATTAATGTAGTGCCTAGGATCATTTCTGAGGAAGCCTTCCTCCCAAAGGAGGTTTTAGAAATTTCCCAGTCTTTTAAACAGTCAGTCTTTGCTGCCTCCAGTTCATTCCCTGTTGTAGTCTAGTGTCCGGACTACTAGGTTGCAGCATCATGTTCCATTTCTGACCCATAATGTCCAGAAATCTTTTGAGTAAGTGGTGTGGGTTTGAATTCTTTGCGGCAATAAGGAAATATTAAACCAAGATCTTTATACTTCTCATCTGAATGTTTTGACCATAAAACTGAAGTTCTTACAACTGTATTTCTTTAAGAGTCAGGCACTTTAGGAGAGGCATCAGGTGTCTTGACTCAGGGACAGGATTAATAACTCAGTCACCCACCCAGTTGTTTAACACTCAGTAGCTACACATACAGTGTGTTATTCTACATGCCAATCTTATTTTACCCATGAATTGCCTGGGAACTTAGGTTTCTCATGCAGAATTCTTGCCTGAGGAGGCAACCATAAAAGTAATAGCACCAAGAAGTGCATTTATTTGAAATGATCTTTTAATATACATGACTTTGATCTTCCATTGTTTGCAAAATAATTTGCAATTCACTCTCCTTGCTAGTATTCATTTAGTGTCGTTTTCTTAGTAACTGATTAGTTTTCTTGGTGCTTTTCTGAGAAAGTTACATCCCTGACTTCCTGCGGCACTAAAAAATTGTATGGGTCACCCACAGTGTACACAAGCATTTTCAGCGTTGTTATTCCAATTCCTTGTTCCTGCCAAGGAATTTCTTTTTTAAAAGACATTGTGTATTGTTCCAGTGGTCATCCTGGGAAGAAAGAAGCTGTCTTACCTACAGTCTTTGTCTGGAAACTGGCACATTCATTGTTCATTTGAATATCATTTATATGACCTGTGGAAGTGGATATGTGATATTTTGATAGTTCTGCAAATACAATTCTCCAATACTGGCGAGTCAACTGGAAAAAAAAATACAGTCTAGCATATATTACATGCACCCAATACATCTGACAACTGAAATGGGTACAGTGGTAACAAATTCAGAGGCTCATCTGTTGTGTTGTCACCACGAAGCAGGTACTGTAATCAAGAGCATGCAAGACTTCTTCCCTCCAGACAGAAGCACAAGGACACCAACCTTGCTGTGAATTGCCTTTACCTCACTATTCTGGAGTTTCTTAGCTCTGTACACTTCCATGTGCAACCAGATATTATATTTTTGATCATTATTATTATTTTGTTTATACTAATATTTTTAATCACTTCTGAAGCAGAATAGAAGAGTTTCCCTATGCAAAAATCTATTTCAGACCTATTTCTCATTAAGCCTATCACAGTAATCCAAACACCATCTAATTAGATATTTTTCATTACTTTAGTTTCCTATTCAAGTTATTGAGATACCCTTTGCCATAAGTGAAACTGTGAAATCTTATTGATTAAGTGGCACCATAACTCTGGCAGTGGGAGGATAGTGCAATATTTGTTTACTTTATGGCTAAAGGGTATTTTGTTACTCTTCTCAGCCTTCCCCTCTGGTGAGAACTAGATTGTATTCCATCTTCCATGTCATCCTGTACAGAATAAATGTTACAAGTTTCCCAATATTTTTCATTACAATGTTTTTGCAACCCTTAGTTTCCTAATTGTGAATGAAAAGGCGACTAATCATAAAGCGCCCTCCAAAAAGAAATGTGCTTCAAACAGTTTAAGGAAGGTGGGAGAGGAGTTGAAATGCTGAAAGAAATGGAGCGGAGGAGCTGGAGCTGCTTTTGCAAATGAGGTTTGAGCATCACTTGTTCTACAGGGCTGCAGCTGAAGCAGAGGTCCATCTACATCAAAGCCAAGTTGTAAGTCAACACAACAAAAACTTATGAAAGATGTGATTATGCCTCTGTATCTGATGTGCATATTTCCCACTCTCAGTTCTGATGAAAATTCGTATCCCAGAAACTTTTCTATGAGCTTTCTGGGAACATTTTGTAGGAATTAAAGGCCTTCATGTTTCACAGTTCTGAAAAGCTCCACCCAGATCCATTTGAAATTCGTCAGTGCGTGGGAAGATGCCCGACACAGTCTTGATCACTCTGAGTGATTCCAGGTTCTGCAGGGACCTATGGTCCCCTGCCTCAGACCTTAATTCTCCAGCTCAGCAAGGGAGAATCTGTTGCAAGCTACATAGTTGTTTTTTTCTGCTAAGAATATATATGACTCCAATTCTTTTCTCTTAAACTGAAGCCAATCCATTCTTCAATGTATTCTCATGTGAATGAGTCACATTAATGATTCCCAGTTGTCCCTGGTCTGGGATACACATGAAACATATAGTAAAGAAAAAAAAAAAAGAAAAAGCACCGGTAGCAAAACTTGGCTCAATTTACAACCTAACATGCAAAGAAGGAGCAATGTAATTGAACAAATCACAATGTGGAAGTTTCAGGCAGAATCACCAGATTATTGTACTGTGTACCTATAGCATTATTTCTGCTTTTATTGTTGCTTGAATGGCTGAGTAAAAACATTTTGAATGCATCGGATGATGTTTCTGAGGTCATTACAAGTAAAAATCTCTTTCTCCTGTTATATAGCGTGTAGCTCCCTATTGCTCATTTCACGCTTCTTATGTGAAATAAGCACAAATCATACAACAGAAACAAGGTAAATTGAAAGGAAACCATTTTCCTGTAGTTTTTCTTCATTAGCATTTCACTTATTAAAGAAGTTATTTCTCTCTTCTCCAACTTGGATTCCTTTTCAGTTTCTTTTCACAGTTTCTTTCAAAATTTTGAAAGAATCAGTCCAGATATCCCTACAGTAAGTAAAATTTCTGGATTTGTTTCTGCCTACATCATATAACACATATATGGAAAATGTATGGGAAGCCAAGTTCCTCTGGTTTTTCTATGTGCCATTTCATAAGGCAAATTGCTTCTATCAAGGGGTGCTTTGTCAAGACATGTTTTAAGGGACTAAATTATCTTCTCATTGCTCAACAGGTATAGCAGGATTCAAATTTCTTTCCAGAAGTAAAAGGTGTTCCCATATAAAACTGCTTGTCAGGAACAAGAACTGCCCTGTAGAATAAAAGTTTTTAGAAAAAAAGCTTCTTAATTAACTTCACCATCTCAGGAACATAATGCTATCACACCATCTCCAATTAGATTTTTAACAAATTGAAACTGAAAAAGTAAACAGAGTGTATGACAGTGATTAGCAAAGCACTGAGCAGAATTGAGTCACTGAGTATTACATAAGTGAACCATTGAAGGTAAAACCTCAAAGACATTTAGCCAGAAAAAAGATTATGTTAAAGGTTAGTATGAATAACATCTCTTCAGTGTATTTTGAGCAAGTGTAGAAATAAACAATAATATTCATATATTACTGTTACTGACAACATATAAGTAGAATGTTGTCACTTATTTTTTCTCTTAAATTAATCTAAATATAAATGTAATTTAGTGAAAATAAATATTGTCATTTTATTAAAAAAGGCTTTTCTTTTGGAAAGTACAGCTAAGTTCTGCTGGTAATTAAACAGAATATTGCAAGTTATTGCATCATTAATCCCTGTATAACCATTTAAAGATTGTAGCCATAATTGCTTTAGTAATGTTTTCCCATATTGTCTTAATGATTTACAATAGTTCCATTTTCCTGAATGCTCCTATCAACCACTCAGGTAAAGAGGACAGCAAATTATACAAAGAATGCAAGACTGAACCTTGGCCAGAAAAAAAACACATCCACTACATAAGTGAGTAAAATTGTAATAGTACTTCATACCAGCTTGCTCATTTCTAAGATGTGTTCAGTAGCAGAATCCCTGAGCGAACCTCAAGTGGTCCATTCCCAGTCCTCCCAGCAGGCACTTACAAGCAACCCTTCCATAAATGAGGACAGGCCAAGCCCCGTTTTGTGCAGTCTGGGAGCTTCTGTGCTCAATGAAGTACTGGGGCTTCCAACCTGGTGTTTCTCTCAAACAATAATCAAAAAGTAGGAGGAGAAAATCCATTGAGTAATGGTTCTTCTGCTCATTCATGCAGTACCAAGGACAATGCTTCTCAAAGGACTTTCCTCCTAGACATAACTGAACAAGCTGCTGGTGCTAAGCAATCTAACAGTGTTGAATGGAAAAAAAAATTAATATGAACATCCTTTTTTTAAGTCTCAGTCTCTGTATTAAAACCCAATTTACTTCTGGGTTATTCCCATCTAATGTGCCATCTGCAGAAAAGTTTGCCACCATTTCTTTGCTACATTGTATATTTAGAATTCCTCCTGAAGTGTAAAAACATGATTTATGGAAAGGAGGGGAAAGGATTCCTTTCTTATTTCATACTACTCTCATAACTCATGCACCACTGTCTTGAAAACAAATATGGTGTAAGCAGCTGAATAGTACACCAGAGGATTTTCAATTCCTGTGAAACTGAATTACATTTGACCTCAGAGTTAATTTTTCCATATTTCCACTAATGTTACAAATAAGGGATACAGATGCAATTAAACCGAGGCCTGTGATCTACATCATCAGCCATTTTAAGGTTTGTAAATGTGTTTCTCAAAGTCTTTTTTAAGTTTTTTCTCCCATTTGTTTCTGGGAGGAAAAAGACAATAAAAAAAGAAATCACTATTAGTGTCTTGGAAACATATTACTCATATAATTCTCTTAAAATTCAATGCAAAATTTTCAGGACACAGTATATATGGAAAATATATATATATACACTGCTAACTTCTTACAAATAGATTAGGGTTAAGAAATAAATGGATGCATGGCTAAGAATAATGGTGGTACTGTAGAAAATACTGAGCTGAATTAAAGTGCTGCAAGACCCAATATAGCTTGTATTTTTTACCTCTAGAAACAGTAGTTTCAGCATTCATAATGTTTCGAGCGCACACACCGCAGGCAGTAATATCTAGTTTAAATGTCTTCATGGCACAGCTGGTTTCCGTGATACTTTCATTCATAAGTCTTAAGAAATCAAATGACAGCTTAAGTGCCTTGCAGAAATGCTCACTCCTCTTCGCACCGTCCTGCAGGTTGCTTGGGAAATCACAAAGCTCTTGAAAGTTGAAAGGGGAGGTTGTGACAAACGTTGTGTCATGACACCGTGGAACAAGCACTGTAGGCTATTTACCGCCCAACGCTCTTCCTGGGCTTTACACTGGAAGCCAATATAAAACTGCCATTGACTTCAATAAAAGCCATAAATGCTTGCCAGTTTAAGAATGAAGTGCAGTGTACTTGTGTAACCAGTTCAAAGGACTCTCCCAAATTCCTGGGAGCACCGGATGAGACAATATTTATACATGTTAAGATGGGAGGCCTGATTCTCCACCGCCTTCCACTTGCATATTCGGCAAATCTTGAGTGCAGCTTCTGTTTTGCCAAGTCCTTCACTTCAGCCAAGCTTTTGTCCTCTGAATGTTTTCAGCCTGGTGAGGCAACTGGCTATCTGCCAAGGGTGCTTGGGTCACCTCACCTCTGAAGTTCACACAGCAACAGATTTGGTGGGAATATTAGTGAACTTGTTAGGCTCATTTGTTTGACTTCTTTCTGAACAGATGTCTATTAATTAGTACATTACTTAATCTTTAGGTGATTGATCCAGAACGTGTTCAAGAATACTGGAGTGAGAATGAGGAAAAAAAATTGTCCCAATTATGGGTTAATTTATAAACTCCCTTCTAGGAATCATATCTTTAGTGGAAATTAAAGCAAGAAGCTGAGTTACAGTTTTGCTCACTTTCAAAAAAGTTTCTTTTTATTTCCAAAATAAAGCAAAATGAAATAAGATATTTACAGGTCTATTCATTGATGCTCTCGCTTTTCTAATTCAAAAGTAGATTTTTTGTTTTGAATAGGTGTCACATTGTACTTAAGGCATTGGCATTTCCAGTGTGAGTACTCATTTGGCATTTCTGAGTCGTTCCTGCTGGCTATTTTTTTTGGATCCTGCATCTTTTGAATACCTGACACACCTACATAAAGAAAAGATTTTAGACTGTGACTAAATATGCTGATACCAGACATTATGGTCTTACTGATATCAGCTAGCCATATCCTGAATTATACTTCAAAGTTCAATTAGTTTAACTTCAGAGGACAAAGTACAAACTTCATTACAGTCTGCCTTTTATGAAATGTTCTGGGTAGAGTTGACTCTTGACTGCTGTTTGGAACAGCTAGTCATAATATTGCCTATAAAAAGACGTATTGGCTACTAGAGTAGGACTAGAGGTAATGGGTTTAAACTGAAAGAGGGAAGATTTAGACTAAATAGAAAGAATAAATTCTTTACTCTGAGGCTGGTGAGACACTGGCCCAGGTTGTTCACAGAGGTAGTAGATGCCCCATCCCTAGAAACATTTCAGGTCAGGTTGGACGGGGATCTGAGCAACCTGATCTAGTTGAAGATGTCCCTGCTCATTGCAGGGGGGTTGGACTAGATGACCTTTAAAGGTCCCTTCCAACCCGAAGTATTCTATGATTCTATGATATTAAGTCCTTTCTAGCAAAATCCTAGGCAACCAAGCAAGGCGGTGCTTGGCTTTTAAACATATTCTCCTTAACAGAGAATTAAGTGTGTGTCCACAAACAGAGCTTTCATTATTTCTGCATAATCCACCAAAGAATGAGATCCATATGTATGAGTGCGTTGATCTGAGGAGCCACCCATAAGTGCTTGTAAAAAGTGCTAAACAAAAATATTGGGTGAAAACCTCCCTCCTTTCATGGATATAGTTAGATCTGAAGAGGCACATCTCTCTCACATATAAAACTACTGGCAAAGTTGGAGCCTGTGCACTAAAAGTGCTCTACAAGCGCCATTGGTTTTAATGGAGTTGAAGTCAGTCTCATAAGCTACCGCTATATGCTGGCACCCACAAATAAATATGATTGGGATTTCCTTATTAGAAAATAATAATTTTTAAGTACAAAAAAAAGAATATTCATTTTGAGGCTATGGAACTAACCAGGAAACTCTAATGCAAGCCGAAATGTCATTGACATTTCAGCTAGAAGTTATTTCATACAGCAAAGATAGGGTTGGGTGCATCTATAACATCACTTAGGAAACCTCAGTTGTGGCATAACACACTGTCATACTGCCTGAAAGCTTCCTGTCCTGAACTAGTACTCATAGTCAGAGGTGGTTTCATAGGGCAGAGTTCCACTATCACTCAGGTAAATCTCATTCTACATGGCATAGATAAATGCATCTTCATTTCACAGCATCACCATTTCCTTCAGAAAAGAGCATTTGGTCTATTTACAAAATCTGAACAAGACTGGGGAATGAATCCATGAGACATGCATACATAAGACTGCCAGAGTGCAGTTGGATCATCTGGATGGTAACAATTCTGAATCTTAATAAAACAGGGGAGAGGGGCATTAGAAGAGAGAGGGAAAAGAGACATAAAGGGATTTCTTGTCTTTTTTTTCCTCTTTTTTTTTTTTTTTTATGCATATGTTCTTTTGGTATGAAAGAGAAGAATGTGTAAAAACAGATGTGGAACTACAAAGCCTCCCCACAGACTCCTTGAGAAGGAGGATGTACATAAAGAGCAGTCTGTGTGGCCATTAAAGCACAAACTGATTCAGAGGGAGGATATGAAAAAATGTTACAGTAAACACATAATTCATGGCAAAAGTTGAGATGTATATAACTATCGCAGAGTAGCGGGGAATTAGTCTTTCTTGCATGATTAAATACAGCTAGTGTTTGCAAATATGAGGCACTCACTGCATGGTTGATGTAGAGCATGTAAAGTTTGTCGGGAGAAGTAGTACATTTCTCAGGCAAGTCTGATATAGCTGTAGCAGGGGAAGACAAGCTGGCTGGGTAACTTATAGCCTCAGTCTATAGCAGCTACAACCACACCACTACGACATTGCTGATATAAATAAGATCCTCCTTTCATCTGAGAATCTCATTCAATCTTTAGCGCAGAATGATATGTGGTTCTTAATATTGGCCAAGGCGAATTCCAGCGTTAGCTCATCCTCAGCCCTGCACTAGCAGTAGCCTCTCCGAATGACAAGGACAGCTTCCTATCATAGTTCTGAGTCACCTTAAGGAAAATGTCCCCCTATCTTCTCTATAAGATTTTTAAGGGTTACAGATCATTTTCTGATTAATTTACAGTCCGAACTCTTATATATTTTGTTCTGTAGTCCTATTCTCGCTTTGACATTTGCAGTCCAAAAATAAAAAAAAAACCCTAATTGCTCAATGCTTTTACCTCTTTTGAATTGTGTAGTGGTGTTTTGGTGGGTTTAGGTACTGCTTCTCATACAGTGCTCCTGCAATTTCTCATTCCATTCTTTTTTAAATTATTTTCCTTATAGTTTCTAACACTGAACGAAATTGGCTTTTAATAGTGAGAGACACTTAAAATGTACACAGGGATTGTATGGCAAGTGGAAAGTGTGATTTATGCCTTTGATTTGACTGTTCACATATCAACCATGTACTATCTATCATTGGTTTTAATACAGTGAATTTTTTTGTAAAGAAGTTGTGCTTTTCGCTTCATCTTCTGCTGCTGTGGTCTCCTCAGTCCCTGTCATCTTCATCATTCTGAAACCCCAGCCTGTTTCAGTATGTGGCCCTGAAATGTGTGGTTATTTTCTGGATTTGATAGGCCCACGTTTCAGACTTACCTCTTCTTAAGAGTGTATGTTGCTGAAAGTGGCTTCCAACTCACTCATCCCATCGGCCGCTCATCCCATCGCACAGTTCCCAAGCGTCATTATCATAGAGGCATGTGTTCTGAAACACATTTCGTATTAAATTGTTTCATCATATTTGAAAGCAAATATGCATCCATCCAACACAACTGCAGCGCTGAGTTGGGTGGTCCCTACTGCTTTGTGGTAGAGGCAAGAAGAAAACATCATGTGTGATTTCAACACCGTTTAAGTTGTTTATCGATGCTGCAGAAGGGATGTGGCTGAATCAGCAAAATCTCTGCTGAAAGAGGTTTCTGGTGTTAACTCTTCTGTTGCCTGTCATCATGCACAGACCACAGACAAAACGATTCCCTATTCCGTCATCTCTTTTAACTGGAAATGCCTACAAAAGCCTGTAGAGGCTTTGTATCAAGAATGACAGCAGCATCTGTCCCGCAGGGAATACTTGTCTTTGCTTTTCCTCTAGATTTCAATGATACATAATAAAAATACAACTGAAATGATTAAGTGTGATAGCATCTTTGACTAAGACAGTCTTTATTTTCCAGACTAATTATACCACAGAACTTCACTCTCCTACTCAGACTGCTTCAAAGCTTCTCCAGCTGGGCATGTTCCTCATGCACAGCATCAGATGATATTACTGTCTCCAAATCAGTTGGTACTATCATTCAAACGGCAGCTTCCTGATTCAAACCTAAAACCATAGCACTCTCATTAATTATAGTAATGATTTGGAGGAGATTGCTCTTGCACGTTACAGCCATACACATGAATTAAAACATCAACAAAACACAGTTGTGTTTAGAGTTTGGTAGTAACAGATGGGTGTTCATGTGCAGCTATTTCCCAACAAATGGCTAAACTCCTTTCTGTTTTACATAGCAGAATTGTATACTATTTAAGCCAGAGCTAAACTCATCCAGAATTCCACCCAAGTGTCTGAAGTATTTGCAGTGAAGACCTAAAGTTAATTTTCACTCACTTACTCCTGTATAGCTCTGCTGAAGCTAATAGAGTTGCATAGGTCTGATGAGAATTTGGCTTCAGTTTTCCAGGCACATCTGTTCATTTCATGACAGCCATTTCTTTGTGGGTTATGGTAGTTAGAAGAGAGCCAGATGCTGATCCCTTCCTCAAAGCAACTTATTCTTTGAGTGATCCCACTGATGTAAGCAACTTTTTTTTTTTCCCCCTAAAGAACAACCAGCCTATGCATGACAGTGATACACTATAGGTTATGTTCTCTTTATCTGTTCTTTCTCCTTAGCCAACAAATACCCTGATAGGTACAAGCAGTGTCACTCAGCACCAGTTAAGTGCTATTGAATCCTGAGGGAATGTAGGACACAGTTTACCTCAATGGCAGGATAAATCTTATTTATATTGCTAGATGCTCTTATGTTTTATACTGGCAAGGTAAGCTTCACCATCTGCCAGGGATTTATAGGAAACCTAGCAGAAATGGACAAAGAGAAGATATTCTGAATCAATATACCCCTTTATTTCTTCTCTTCCCTTCCTTCATAGACTCATAGCCTCTAAGCCAGCATCATTCACCCGTGCCGGTCGCTGCAGGAGTTCTGGCTTGGGAGGGGACACAGATGCCTTGAACCACTAAGCAACTACCCCTCGTATATTTTTTATATGCTGAGGGCTCCATGCCTATGCACCTGCTTTGGGATAACACATTTTCATTCAGCCGTTGAGGGCTTTGAATTCAGTTGAGAAAACAGCTCATCTGAATTCTCCACAGCTTGTTTGCTTCTGCATCTAATTCATTACCTGATCACTTCTAATTAGAACAGTTGCAATGGAAGAGTTATTTTGTTCTGTGCAGTTAACAGTTATTTCCTCCTGGTCAGGACACAGGACCTTTCTAGGCAGGGTGATCTGCAAGAGAATATTGAAAAATTTGGGTTTGTTTGCAGATTAGAGGGAAATGGTTAATGTTAAAAACTTGAAAGACAATACTCAGGTTTTCTGCCACAAGAGGTTTCCCAGTAGTCAAAAGATTTTATTTTTATATTATTTTTCTGGTATTGTTAGCACTTTCCATTTCTAGCATCTATTTTCCAAAATACATGGTTTAGTGTAATGATAATATACTTCTCCCTTCTTTTCTTTCCTTTCCTTTTCTTTGCTTTTCTTTGCTTTTTTTTGCTTTTCTTTGCTTTTCTTTTTCCTGATCTTCTTCTATAATCGTAGCCTAATTTGCCTACAGATTCATGTGCTTTGGACCCTCAGTGAGAAACTGTTATTTTTTGCCTTACAACAAAAAGGTACTATCATTTTACTTAAGAAAAACTGTATGTGACAAACAAATGCACAGTGTTTGGGGCATTATCATCATTTTCTTAAAGGTATATGTTGTTTGTACAAGGACTGTTGCTGTTGTCATTGGTGGAAGCCAGTAGCACAGAGGAAAGAATGCTGCTGGTTGAGAAACGATTGTTTGAAAGCATAAACAGAAAGGTGCTCACGAGCAGGAGGCAAGATGAAGTACTACTTCTGGTTTTGAAAAAATTAAAATAAGAGTAGTAGGCGTTTAAGTTCCACTATGTAATAATAATTACACTTAAAACACCTCTGTAGGCTACCAGCTTTGAAGCGTGCAAAAAGAAAAGTAATGACCGATAAGTGTTTGTGAGTGTTTAATTTGTAATGGCCAGAGAGACAACTCAGCCCAGTTTGATACTAATTAAGGATTTATTATCTCTCTTTCAGCTATGTGTCCCGTTGTACACTAAAATGATACATTTTGACTTCTTTTTTTTTTTCTACTAGTATCCTGGAGCATAACAAGTGAATGTCACTGTACCTCAGTAATTCAGGTATCATTATACAATTAGCTGAAGTGCTTGCTTGCATAATTGTAAATCAGCTGTGTGGTTTTGAGTTGCAGGTTGCACTTGTAACTGATTTGTAATACAGCCAAGATGAGAGCTGGTGTCTCAGTTCTCTGCTCTTCTACTAGCTCTAAAACAAAATTAGACATACAAGAAACAGTAGAATGTCATTAGGCAGCTAATTAATCAAATTTACTTAAAGTATCTGAAGCATTATTCATCTAGAAGATGTATTATGTGCATTTAAATTAATCTAACGTAACTTCCAACTTGTACCTCATACCCTTCTGTTAGCCTGGCTCAGCTTTGAACTGAAAGATCTGAATTAAACACAGAGATTTGAACTCAAGTCAGGTACAGCTTTTTCTCTAAATCAGCTGTCTTCTGGTTGTCTCCGAGCAAGAGGATGTTCTTTTTCTGGGCTTGTTACCCTAGGGCTCCTTTGACTATGCTTCATCTACCCTTGGTAGTTTAGTCTCAGGTCCAATGACCCACCTATTGGACCTCTTTTCATCCCCTGTTTTACTCTTCAGGATACAGCAGGATTTAAAAACTAATCTCCCGACTCATAAATCCGCAGAGCTCCATTGAGGTTATTGGAGCAACTTTCATCAGCTGATGGCCTTGATGGCCTGGTTCTCTGTAAATAGTAAAGTCAATTCTCAGTATTTATGTCGTGTGCTGTGCCTGATCTGTCTCATGTGGCATCGTGTCCCCCCAGTCAGCACAGGGAGGCCTTAGTCTCAGCCACAAGCAAACCCCTGAGAGTAGGATCAGCCACATTCACCTTGCTGTCAAATAGTCAACCTCATTCTCAGATGTGAGTGACAAACCTTCCCTGCCATGGGACCTTCACTCATGAAAGCCACTGGTTCTGTACCCAGGGCACCAACAATGTTAGAAGCTGTCTGAAACACAAGAAAAAGTGAGGTGAAACTTGGAGTTTTGAGGATCAGCATCAAAAAGCTCCCACACAGAGACCTGCCCACAGCAGTGAGCAATCCATTCTTGGGCAACCGTGGTGTGCATTGCCAGGATTTCAGGGTGGGATTTTCTTTGGTTCCAATACAATTCCCTTACCCTTCCAGTCTAAATGCCAACTCCTGAGAGAAGAGCAGGCAGGTGATTACATTATGTGCTGGTGTTTTAGACGAGTGTCCTCAAACTTATGTCCACTCATGACAAGTTTTGCGCAGTACCTTGGCAGCATGCACTGCATATCATCTCTGCCCCTACTTTTCTAAAAAGAAAAATATTCTCTACAAGCTATACTAGCTGCCACATCCCTTTGGTTCATGCTAGCTGATCTGTGAACTGGCCAAGCAAGACAAGGAATTAGACCAATATCAACGTACTGTGCGATAAACACACTGTTTTGCAGGAAACTCCTACTTACATTGAGGTATGGAATGTTCTTCTTCTAAGTTCCAGTCTTAAACTAAAAGCAACGAGAACTAGATACCAGAAAAAAAGAAAAAAAAACTGTCCGTTTTTAGCATGTTTAGGTTTATATTCTATGTAATTCTACTACTTGACAGTATACCAGTACTGTTGCTTGATATATCAGAAAATTATATGTGAATTTTTTGCTTCTTACCTATACTTCAACCTATTTTCTTTTCAATACTACCCTTTCTTTTGTTTGTTTATTTAATGGATGAGGACAAAAAACTGCCACAGGGCAATTTATGGTGCCTCTTTTTTTTCACAAGTTTTAAGAGTATTTATCCTCTTGAGTCTCACATAGAGGGGTTAAAATATGAGTTTTTTCCTCCTCTTCCTTCAAATTCATGTAGAATTAGTTACACTTCTCCCTGCTATAAACATGGAAAGAGAATTTCTGGGTGGGCTGGGAGTACTAGGCAATTCTCCTAATCATTATCTGGTTCTATTTTCCCTTTTTGAAATCAAATTAATTAGTGGCAAAATATTCCTCCTTCCTGTCTTTGCTTTATCTTTTCAGAATTTCCCATTTAGAGTTCTTGATTCCTAAATAATGAAGCAATAAATTTTAGTTTTAGAAAATGTTGTTTCTCTGGGAGGAAAATAAGTTGTTCTCTTGAATTTGGGATAACCTGTGGGTGGTCCTGGATTCTCTCCAACATCTACTGAAGATGAGATAAACCAGCCTGACCACTGTGAGAGGAAGACAGTGGGTGAGAGGAACACAGAAAAATTTGGATTTTCAGATATAATTGCAGTAGAAAAACTACAGCTAAACTTTGTCACTGATCTTCTTTGGTTCAGTACCCCAAGATAGTAGGTGTTTCCAACCCGATATTTCTTCTCTGCTATAAGTCCTTCATTAAATAAAGCCTTGAAAATAATAAAGCATTTCTCCTGTTATTCAGAATTTTTTAACTTTCTTCATACAAAAAGCCAGAATTATTTAATATTATTTACTGTAATTTTGCTCCCAGTTTGGAACAAGGCTGATTTTGACTGCAAACATTTTGTGCCTCACATTTAGATATTACAGAATTAAAATCACTTGTAGCTTAAGTCAGGGTCTCTTTTATTTATCCTTTCTACTTTCTGCAGTGTACCCACAGACAAGAGAGGAGAAAAATGTCCAGATAAATACCTCTCACTTTTGATCTACGTGTACTTTTGCTGTTCTTACAGACAGAGTGCTTTTAAAATTAAAAATGGAACTTTTTCTATGCAGGGAGGACATTAGACAACAAGACCCTAAATACATCAGAACACCACATCTTCTGCTAAAACGTGAAAGACAAGAAAAACTGAAATCATTGATGCCAACAGAAATGTTACTATTAATCTTAATGACAGATTAAAACATTGGATATGTGTTTTCATTTTCCTGACTCCCAAAATATACTCCAGAATGACATATTGCTACTGCTTCCCAAAATTTCAGACCAAGTAAAAGTGGAGTGCAGATACGTTTGAACAGACACCTCATGATTTTCAGGTGCTACAGCAACTGATCTACTCATTCAAGAGGTCCTACTCAGCATTTTGAATAATCTCTGAAGCCAAATTCTACATTATGGGGCAATTTCTATAATGGGAACATGCATCTGATGTACTGAGTATTTGTAATTTTAAGACACTCAGATTGCGTCCCGCAGTTTAATCCTATGTTTGTCATACCCTTCTGCAGAGACACTGATGAAGACAGAAGGACTCATATGGTCATCCAACTACTTACAAGCCTACAGCCCCCAGGCTACTCTTCTCAGGGCCCTCATGCCATTTTGAGAGAGACCCTTGATGTTTTCTAGCCCTCCTGTCACAGCAAACTGGTTGCCTGGTCTGTCTTGTCAAGAGATAGAAGGAGCACTGGGCAAAGGATGCGAGGGAAGAGAAGGAATGCTAAGACTTAAAAGACAAGTGGAACTTCATAAAAAACACAACCCCAGAAAGAGCTGGGAATGCAAATTTGTTCACAGTTCGTTACAACACAGCTAGGAAAGTGTGATGAAAATAATAAGCCTAAAACTGCACTTCTGACTGCTGAATATACTAATTCTTTACTTACCACTCCTAAATCCAGCAGAAATGATGGCCTCACAGGCAAACTTGGAGCCTTTGAGGAATGTTTAAAGACGTCTAAATTAGACAAAATATGTTTAAAATCTCACGTGGGCAGACCTCTCCCCACTGAACACCTTCAGAAGCCCAGGCATAAATTATTCCAACAAATGTCAGCTGTTGGACACCATAGGGGATTTCTTTTTTGCAGCGTTTTTATGAAATATTAAGTGTCACTTAGTGTAACTGTGTGATCTGGGTTGCTTAACTGACCTCGAGGGATTAACTTCTGTTCAGGGATACTCTCTGGGATTGAGGAAAAGGCGGCCAATGGACTAATGTGTGGCATGCTACCAGGTCTAGGTCGGAAGGGCTCAATGACATTTGAATAGATTTAACTGTGCGGTTCTGTAGATAAATCAATCTTATTCTGCCTTGTGGGCTGGTAGCCAGCAAGTAAGGAAAGAATTTAAATACCTCAATAGGCTGACTAGAGGATCATAAGACAATGGTATATGTAAGAGTTATAAAATGAAGTGTCTTTTACCCTCTGGGTGTTTGAACAGGAAAATAAAGGGGTAATCGATGTGTAGATGAGAATCTTTGGTTCTATGATTTAGGGGAGAAATGGTGTACCAGGCAGAAAAGACTCCTAAAGGACTTTGACTCACTTCCTAAAAGCTGACCAATTTCCTGACAGACAAAACCATACGGAATGATATGTTTATTATTTTGGCTACGACTGTTTTCTGTGCTATTTAAAGTAAAGGGTAATTGTGGTTAAAGTCTCTCAGAAAATCTGGATGTCTTCTTACAACTAACAGAAGACTTGGGGAGTGCATTGTAAATCCAGCACACCAAAATATTCCTGAACTACTGTGGAGCCCAGGTATGGTGAGTAGTCCTGGGAATCAGGTGATAAGAGAAATGTCCCAGACAGAGAGGCTATATCCTGGGAGTTACTGCCTGCTCGAGACTCTCAATAGCACATGGGTATGATACTTGAGGACTTCACAAACATCTAGGCAGTGCTGTGGCATGACTAAAAATGCCTTTGTTGTTTTATTAACCACCCCTATCTTTAATTTGACTATTCCCATAGGGGCAACTGCCCTTACAAAACGCATCTGTGTATGTTTTCAAGTTGGATGTTAAAACGCTAAACAATCCAAAAGAAGCATTCATTCCCAGCATCTAATGTTTTTACCCACTCTGATTTTGTAAGCATGTAGGAAATCCCTATAAGCAAAACTTTCCTCAAAGTTACATATTGTAAAGAAGTGCATTTATCTGAGATAGGTCACAGAGGACCTTCACTGGCTGGGAAGTTCAGATGCAGGGTTTTTTATTGATATCTGATATTTCCTAAAGCTTTATAAGCATCCAAGCTGTATTTTACTTCATGTTGAGATGGTGGCTGTATTAAGCTTTTTATTCGGATGCTCCGCTCTTGCTGACGTCCAGTACGACACATAATACTGCTGGATTGAATTCCTACAATGAATTTCATCTTCATGGCATACCCCAAACACATCACACAGTGCAGCATATAACTGATAGGTATTTACCTACACTCTCACATAACTCCACTATTAACTAAAAAACCCATACTTAGAGGAAAGGATTGCGGATTTTGTAAAAAGTTATCAGAAATCTATTGGGTTTTACCTATAGATTAACTCATTTTTTTATTTACTTTTGTATTCATAACTGTGGTCAAGTTTTATTACATGCGGGTCACAAGGCAGTTTGATAAATATAGAAATGGTACAGTTTGTGCTCTTCCACTGCAACTATGCAAAAACGTTATCAGGCAATTAATTTTTTCATTAAGCAGGCCCTAAATATTCTTCCATTTTCCACTATCAAGATATACTAATCCTTTAGCAGGAGAAAGTAATTTCTTATTAGTTGTGCAAAAGCAAGCTCGCCTGTTTATATTTACCTTTTCTTTAAGATTTTATATTTCACAATAAAAAATCACTTTGACCCTCTTAGAGAAACAAGAAGCATCTACCTACCGTTGCATGGCAATAAAAACACACATACAAATGGAATCCCAAGGTGGTTCGTGAATGAATGAGGAACCTGGCGCCTTACTATATGGTCACCTTGTTCCAAAGGCTGTGAAAGTTCCTTCTGCCTGTGTGTGCACACACACGTGCACACACACGTGCACACACTCACGCAGACGTGGACATATCTAAACTCTGTGGTGCCATGCTAGGTCAACCTACAATTAGCACTAATCCTCAAGGTAAATTCCGAGCATTTGCTGGAAGCAAGGTGTGCTCTTATGCACCTTAACATCCCAGAGAGGGACAGTAAGGCATGAAGGAATTAAGATGTGCTACAAGACTTGTCACCTGTGTCAGCAGCGGGACACAAAACAGGTCCCTGAGCCCCCAGAGCACAACACATCTGTCCCACAAACCCATCTCTCCTTCACGTTAATGGCCAATGCTCTCTGGAGAGGGCATGGAAAGGGTAGGTTGCTGGGAGGATCTAGTCTATTCAGACCTCTCCTGCGGGAAACACATCCAGTTTCAGTGGAAAAAAAAAAGTAGTTTTCCAAAATATTTTGGCTCTGTACCAAGGTAATGGTAAAATACCAGAACTTTAATTCTGCTCTGACCTTTGTAGAGCACACTTCACAACTGGCTGGCTGCTGCCTAGGAACCAATGCTATGCATTTATGTGGCAGAAGTCAGAGGCAGTATTATTACTGACAAAACTGCATTGCTAGAAAGATGATGAAAGCATAAATGAGTAAGAGAGAGAATCTCTTAAGGGACACCTCTTTCTCCAGTCCAAGATGGAGGACTTTGTACGCACACTGAATTTTAACTTTGTCCTTTGAGAGTGTTTGGCTCCCCCAGATAAAATAATTTGTAAATCAATTTAAAAATGCAATGGGGAGATAAAGTACCAAGCAAACAAACAAAACACCCACAAAAAACCTGCACTTGCACATTGTTAGTCATTAATCTTGATTATCTCCCAAGCTGCATGCATTTTGCCCTGGCTCTGCAACATGACTAAACTCAGATGGCCAGAGTCTTCCCTACCTGCAGAGAACCTACAGTGAGTGTAAAATATCCATCAGCCACCCAATCATCACTCTTTTCCTCCTGCTTTCTCTGTTAACACTACACCACAGATATTGATTTAATTAATGAAGTAAAAAAATATTATCATTATAAAAGAAAGAAAGTGATTAAAAATGCCAACACTTGTATACACTCACGTGCCTTTCTTTATAGATCAATGAATGATATCCTGATTTTTTTATAACAGAACATAATCTCTTTTACAACATAATTCCTCCTTTATTGAAACATTATACTGGATCTTGTTTGTACTGTGTTAATATGCGTTTCAGCAGCTTTCTTTTTGTAGGTTATTCTTGCACAGAGGAAGAACAGTGTTCAGGTCTGTTCTGTATTTGCAAGCTAATTTACACAAGGGCCACAGAAAAGCTTCCATTTGTCCTGAATCTAATGCATTGGTCAGAGTACATACTTCAGGGTTTTATTTTAGCCATATTTCTTCCTAAACACATACTTTAAAGTCATCATAATTCCTAATTAGATGAAATATAACAAGACATATAATTACTTTCTTTACATCTGTTCATACATACACATTTCCTCATCAGTAGAGATTCCATTACTTGGCCTTTAAATGTGGAAGTTTTTTAATTAGCAATGAAATGCTCTTTTTTCTTCATTTATTTTAGTTCGTTTTTTTATGTACCACTGTGCCTTCAGTTTTTGATATCCATGTCTTTTCCTTTGATTTCTGAGGCCTGTGATTTTCTGTGGTGGTTTCTAAGATAAATATTCCTTCCAGAGAAGATCATAAACATCGAACCATGGTACAGAAAATGTCAAAAATTACAGGCATTTCTCTCTGTCTGAAATGATNNNGGTTTCCTGCTTATAATAAATAAGAAGAGCACGTGTTCCATTACTGCACTCAGTGTGAAGTAGGGCAGATCCCAGAGCACATTTTCTTTATATTTAACCAAAACCTGACATTTTAAAAAAGAGATGATTCCTTAAAGGTTTTACTTACTAGACATGAGGCCCTTCACATTATTCCCATTACTGGCAAGTTTTTTAACTTCCCTTGAAATAGCAGATTTAAATAGGAAACTTTCAATGAAGTTTGTGTGTTTTTATTGCTCTCATATTCGCTTGTGTACAATCACATTAAGATCTGAAAGAAGCATGAAAATCAATGGCATCCATGACTTCTGTGCCAGTTGTGAAAGTATTCTAGCTCAAGCTAGAAAACTTTTTAAAAAGCCAGCAGATGCCCTCTTTCTCTTTATTCCTTCAGTGTTCCTCACAGTGTTCTCTATCAGGGGAGGAAATTGATTTTCTAGTTTATTAGCTATTCTGAAATTAAAAAAATAACACTCGCTTGGAACAAATGAGGAATGTCAATATTTTAAATTGCAAAATTGAAAAAATTTCTATGGCACAAGCAAAGGATTCCTTGTTTTGATATTTAAGTAAGGTTTTAGATTTTAAACTAGTTTAACTAAAAGAAAAACTACTCAAATGAAAATTGCAAATATATAAATTTTAAAATGCCAAAGCTTAGTTTGTAAATGTTTTGGTCTCTCTCAAAAAAAAGTTATTCTTAAATCAAGTGCCTTCAGATTGCCAAATATGTCATTTATTTGACTTTCTTTGGTCCAGCTTATGTGATTTAACATATTCAACAAAAGCACTGTGGCCTATTAAGATATTTTGGTCCCCCAGCTGCTTTCTTGCAAAACAAAATGGGTTTCAATATCACAGCTCAGCCCATTTCTCCACCTCAAATCTTCGTTGAAAGTGTAACTGCAGGAGGCATTGTGCTAAAACACGTAAGTGCTGGTCACCTCGAGGCCCTTACTAACTCGCTCAGATATGATGCAAAGATTTCTGAACAGGAAGCACAAAGCCAAATTCTATTGCCACAGTGACAAGGGCTTGGCTACTCTTGGGTTACTTCTGTGTTGGGAGATAAGAAGGGAGAAGAAGCAGCTGAGAGGAAACTGGTAAGATAGAGTAGACGAGCACAGCTACTCACTGCAGCAGCTGATGTTGATGATTCCTTCTAGAAGGAACCATTTCTGCCATTGTCTCCCAACTGCCCAAAGCAGGGCATCATGCCACACCGCCGCAGCAGCAGCAGCCAGACAGGCTTTCCAGGACACTGCTGTAGACCAGAGTCATTTTGTTGCTGCCAGCCCTCTCCCTTCACAGGAAACCACATACCTTGTTTTTAGAGTTGGCTCGCTGCTCACTTCTACTCCCTCCTCTTAGGAAGTGGGAATGTGTCACTGTGGGGCAGGTAGACAGATAGAAAACATTGATTTCTGAAAATAAAGCAGCTGTTTGCTTCCAAGCATAGGGCTCAATCACCTTATAAGCTCACTGCTGTTTATAATTTCATGACAAACGGTGCCTGCCTCTGCAGCCCGTGTCTGCTGAAGCTGATGGCTCAGTTGCCAGGATTTCAATTCTCCATTCCCCAGCAAATGTGCTTGGCTCCACGTTCGCACCTTTGCTTTCCAGTGTACATTTATATTTGTTCCCACCTGTGATGGAACTAGATTTCATTGCAAAGGGCAATGGCTTCCATAAAGTGGGAATATTTCTCAACTTGATTAATTATCTGTTCGCCCACAGCCCTCTTCCAGATGGCCTCCAATCTGCAAGATCACGAACAACTTTGTCTTGCAACGTTAAGTATACTATAGCTAAGCAGGCAGCCTTCTTTCCCTGGCAATATCAGACCCAGATGTCTACTTTTCTGGCACATTTCCTTAATTGTTACATAGTGGTACCAGTTCACAGTAATGATGTATGTCAGGCACATGAAGCTGCAAGCTTCAGGGCATTTATCACAGCAATTCTGAAACATTTTGTCTTGCCAACCTCTTGGAATTAGATCATGACAACTGCATTTATGTAAAGAGTAAAGTACATCTCCAGTCTTTACCGCTTTATTATTAAGCGTTCTCTCTCCTTTTTCTTCCTGCTGCAGATGCTGCATTGACTCAGCAGAGACTGTTACATTTTCCTGATGTAAGCACATTCTATCTTTTTTTTTAGGTTCATATGTTCAGACCTATGGACACCTACATTGCTGTGATCCATATGACTTATGACCCTAGTATATCATAATGATGAATTCCTCTTTTTCTTTTTTTTTTCTCAAAGATGAGATAAGTGGCAGAGTATCTAATCTAACTATTGAGTCCCTGATCAGGGAGGAAATGAACATCTAGTGGTGTACTGGGAGGTGTCCCTGCCCAGGCCAGGGGGTTGGAACTCAATGGTCTTTAAGGTCCCTTCCAACCCAAACCATTCTATGATTCTATGACATTTCCATCTGACTATATCCTCTGATCCAACAAGCCTGCCAAATACATCCATCCTTGTAAATATTTTCTATTTCTAGTGTTGTTTGAACACTGAGAGGTATCAGAAATAATATAGGTGTGTGTTGGGCACAGATCCCATAGGAAGCACTTAAAGGCACGTAGACGATTGAAACTGATTCCTGTCCAGAGAAACAAAGGGTCTTTTATTAATAAGTGTGTCTTCTAAAGCATTTATTATTCAGTGCAAGTTCTTAAATATTTAGTTACACACACACACACAAAAAATATATAAAGAGTTTAAAACAAGCAGAAAAACAAAGTACCTTTCTCCTGCTGCACATAAACCAGCTGTTTCTCCATCTGGTGCATTCTGTCCTCTTCTTCATAGCCCCAAACCTGGGAGCTGACTTTATTCAGGTTCCTGAACACCTCTGTTTCTTACTGAGGACTTTATGCATGGAATTATCAATGCATATCTGTCTATGCCATACAATTTCTCATATAAAAACTAAACATGTTTGTTTTTCAGCTTAAGAGTATATTACTGTACTTTTTCTTATAAACATCCAACTCCAGTACTGTGATAAAAAAAACCAACCACTTCCTCTCACCCCCAAAATCCTCAGAAATAGGAAATGGAAAT
>JAOXJM010000033.1:73222282-73233647 GCA_026413425.1 Tringa solitaria
AAGTAAAATTACTGAACAGAAAAATTAGTTCTGTTTTACCTCAAACCAGGACAGGCACCTTATATCTTCAGCTGCTCAGTCTATTTGGCATAGTCCAACATTTTCTATCACATATGTATGAAATCAGGATTCATAGAAAACCTCTTTCCCCCCACCAAATAACACTGGTTTTGCTGGTACATGAGTCAAAGTGCCTATCGAATACCTAGGTGTTCCTCGCTCAAGCCCTTCCTCCCTGAAGATAGAAACCTAGCTGTTCTGGAAGAGAGTTCAAACCCCAAGCTTTTTAAAGAGAAATGAGGTAAAATCTTCTTCTTTTGAAGCTGTTTCACTGGGAAAAAAATAAAAAAATCTCAATTGTGACAGAGGGGGATAGAGAGGGTTTTCCACATTATAATGTAGATTATTTTTGGAATTGGAATTTTCCTCCTCAGTCAGTTTGGGGAATGGTCTTGCATTTGATTCTCAGGCCTGTGTTTATGCCTTGTCCTTTGGGCAGTAAACTCATCTCAGCTGCCATTTCACTCAGAGAAAATCAAATTGGGCAACACAGAAATTCAACTGTTTCAGTGGAAATGGATAAGATTACTTGGGACACTCAGGAAACCACTGAATTCAGGAGTTCTGTAGATGGTACATTTTTTTTTTGTTCAGTGGTGAAGTTAGACATTCAGAAACCCACACCACCACTCACTCTTCCTTCACTTAGGATCATACAATGGCTTGTGGACAGGCACTATAACAACCAAAATAAATCGGGATTGAAAACCAGAGAACCTTTGTAACAAAGCATCCAGCTGGCTTTTAACCAGCTTTTAATGACTTTTAACCACTGAGGAAAGGTCTCCAACTCTAGATTGCACCTACACTTATCCATACCGTGACGCTTGGAGATATCTAGTTAGTGCCAACTACAGTGGCTCCAAAACTGGAAGATAGAGCACGGCACGATGTGGTGTAGAAATATCCTGCCAAGGGGGCAACTGCTGGGGGTGTCACTGCTGGTGCTCTGGATCGCGTTGCACAGCACGGCTTTTCACTGCCAAGGGTGGTGTAAAGCCAAACTGCCTAAACATGCAAAGGGTTTCAATACAGGCAGTGTTATGAGACATCTCTACACTCAGGGTTCACAGTCACAGGCCCAGATCCTCAGCTGTTACAAGTGGATATCAGTGGAGCAACATTCACCTGGAACTGCCTTGATTTACACTTGCAGTGTGCTTGGTTTGGGAATTGGGTGGGTGAGAGGGATGTCTTCCCTATTCCTTTTCCCATGTTTTTATTATCTTTAGTCTGCCCATCTGCCCAACCCTCTCTTTCTCTCTATTCACCTATGTTTGGGCATTACATGTTGCTGCAGGTTGCGAATTAAACTTAAAATTTAAACCCTGAAAGGTAATGATGCCATTTCGCAAGACTTTGTTTGGGCCTCATCTAAAATCAGCTAGAGCAGAATAAGTTAGACTGGAAAAAAAGACTTAATGAGGAGACACTTAATAGTACACAGCTATGTGAAAGGCTGGTGGGGGAAGTGAAGATATGAACCAAGACTGAAGTTGCTTTCATTGCTGTATTCAAATATAAACTGTGTGTGTAAGCTAAAATGATGAACACAGACACGAAAGGGGAAGAAAACAGGAAGGTGTTACAGTTTGTTGAGACAGAAAGAGATGTCTGAAAACTTTGCATACGGTCCCTATTATTCGTATTCCAAACATGTAAAATCACTGTGTTGTATCAATTCCTCCTTACGTTAAGTAGGAAAATGCTGAGAGATGGGAAAGACAAGCCCAGTGAGAAACATTCATCAGTTACAAATTCAGCACTGCATTACATGGTGTTGCTGCTTGAAACAAAAGAAATGTTTCAAACCCTTTCTGCGCTTTCTACAAGGCTCTTAACAGTATTATCACCACCAGACAAATCATGTCTTTTCTTGCTAACTGGAAGATGCAATTTTATAACTGTATTAAAAAGCTACTGTGAAACAATGATCCAGAGTAGTGTCTAAAAGCATTTGTTAGGACGTTCTTTCGTTCCGCGGTAGTACATGCTCAGGGCACAGTTCTTGACAGGGACAAATGGAAGATTGCATTTTGATGGCCAAAGATACCTACAAAAACAGGAGAGAAAAATTTGCAGTGCCTTTTTCTTCACTATATCACAGTGCTTTGCAGTGGGAAAGAGCAGCTTTTAAAAGAGATGTAGACGAGGGTACGGACTCGTACAACCTACCCTCTTAGAAAGGGGAGCAGAACTACAGCAGTGAATTTGAAAATTTAAAAATTAGCTAAGAAAAGGATGAAGAAAGTAATTCTTCAATGTTCTGCCCCAGAGGAAGCAGCAGATGAAAAAGGAGCTATCTATCATTTTACACCTGATTAGCAATTAACCAGCTCTTAGTCCCTATAACCATACTTAAAGGTTAATCAGACTTACAAGAAGTCCTGGACTTCCCGCTTTTTGCTAACTTCTTCTGTAATCAATGTTTCCACAAAGCACAGATTCAGATTCTTGGATTGCTTCTCTTATTTAACTATATTTGTATTTAATTTTTAGAGAACTCTCTTTATGGAAATAAAAAGAATATTCCTTATACGCTTCCATCATGCCCTATAGCCCTCCATCATGATGCACTTCATTGACTGTAAGGAATTTCACTAGTGTTCACTTTCTGAACATAAAGAAATATACAAAGATATATATATATATATATCTTCGCTTAATTATACATATACTTGGAGATATATTTATATAGTAAAAAATATGCATAAAGCATTTCTTGCAATCAAATACCAACTAGAAGAGGAGGAGATACAACTAAATGTAACAAAGCAGGTCACTCACTGAACTTCTCATACTGAGGATTAGCATGGGTTGATAATAGCTGAAAAATGGTGGTACTGTACTAGAAAACAAAGATTCTAGATTGAACTGGGTGTCTCAAAGAGGGACAAAGTCCACAGGTTAGTGAATGAGTATTCGTCCAAGTTTTGAAGGACCTGACCCATGCAGCTTCCCACCAGCCTCTTGATTGGAAAATGTGCCCATTCAGGATCTCCAGGGCTTTTTAAGCGGTTCACATGCTGCAGAATATGAAATAGGATTAAGATGTGCTCCTCCAATTTTCTTACAGTTCTGTATTTTATCTCTTCCGGTCTCCCCAGTCACTTTTGGACATGAGGAAGCAGGTTCCCAGCCAGATGCATCACAGAAAGGCGTTGTCTCTGAAGTGCTGCTACCACACACTGATCCCTTGTTTACTCACTGCAGGTTGAGACAGATCACTGTGGCAAATGGGGGAGGATCTTGAGCACTAGAAAGAGCGCAGATAAAAAGAACGGAATACAGACCCAGATGATATATAGACTTTATGAAAGTACTGTTCAAAAAAAAAAAAAAATCCCCACTCTAGAGACAGATTGTCCCGCTGAGTTTAGACAGCCGAGCCTAATGAAAAAGTAGAGAAAGGTCATCTAAAATCAGCTGAAACTAGGAAAAAAACAAACAAATAAGCAAGCAAAAGATCCCTCATCCAACCTTTCTGTAAACAAAATCAGGCCAAGAGACTGTAAACTGTTGATTTTATGTATGTGAACTACAAAGCAAGGGGCCAATTATCGGTATTCCATTTGGAAATTGATGTTATTCTCCAGTTCAGTACAATTAAATCTTTGCCTTTAAGACATCAGTTGAAGGCAATGGGAGTTTTTTGCTTCCCACCACCCCAATGACATCTCTTCAGTAGCAGACAGGAATTTGCCCTCTGTTTTCAGTTTGTATAACATCATACTGTGCTTAAATAACCTACACGGTGAAATTCAACCTGATGTAATTTCAGTTCCTTCAGGAAAATACAGCTATATTTTCCTTAGCAAGCTACTCTTCAGAGGTGTGATATAAAATCTGAAATACAGCATTTTAAGGATCAAGGGAAATGTCACCCATGGGGTACAGTGATGCTGAGAAATGCAGAAGCCACAGCTCCTCACAGAGGAACAAAGTTTAAATAAAGATATAACAAACCCGACAATGCTGGGTCACAGTAAACTGAGAAAAGTCAAGCAAACATGAACAGGTCATGAATCACTCACAGTCCTACAAACTACATGCAGTAAACATCCTTCAAACAACAACTTTAATCTACTTCTCTAAATATTCAGTCTATGTATTTTCTTTAGACAAAGGCACAGAGGACACGCTTTTGCTCTTGAGCTATTTTTTTTTCTGGTTCTCTATACAGTTTCTATATAGTTTAGAAGCTCAGTTTCAAAATTAAAATTCAGTTAAGGAGAAGTTATTGGTCAAATTTCTATAAGTCTTACACTATTCCAAATAGGTGATCAAATACAGGCTTATAGGGCACACCTAGAAAGTAAAAATGGAAATAAAATTTTGAAAAAAGTTAAAAATAATATAAGGGGAGGGACTTCTTATCTTAAAACCGCTGTGCAAGCAGTAAATAGTTGCTACAAATGGTTGTATTTTCACAGCAAAGGATGAAAGCACCATGGTTTTACTTCTATGTTATCCAGTAATCAATCCTAACTGCTGCAATTGTATCCCTTGTTCATAGGTACAGCATATGGATCTATAGCCTGAAAACCATCAACATAAGCAGAATGCTCTTTGTAAGCCTCCTTGGGCAGTCTCCTCCCATTATCCACAGTAGTCACTTAGGTCACACAGTGGGTTTTTTTGTTGTCTGGCTGGATGACTTGAATTTTTTTAAACAGGAGGATAATAAAAAACGACAGGCAATAATTAAGAGCAAATGCTGTTGTGTCTAGTAGCTATTTTGAATGTGAAAATCAGATATGTTTGAACTAATTTACATTCTGAAGACTTAATAATCTACATAGATTTCAATTACACCTTTTTACCTGAGGAGAAAAATACATTGTCCAGTCTTTGGGAAATATTTATTCCTACTTAGGATTAGCCTATAGATAGAAAGTCTACAGATATTACTATTTGTAGAAGAGAAGCATGACTAACATGCATTTTTCCCTTCAGAAATCCTATACGTGGTAGAATCATGTTCTCGAGATACTGTGAAGTCTGTGCTGCTCAGTGACACTCTTCACCCTTAAAGATCTTCCTTCTAATTAAACTTTATATTAACAACTGAATGCAGACAGGTTTTCCTGCTTTCAATTATACGAAGTTAGTAATTCAATGGCTATATGCACATTAATTTACCTAGAACTTAATGGAATTTGCCTACCCAGTTTCAGTGGGTACTCACATTCGCAGAGCTACGCTGAACCTCCATTCACATTCCATATATTCTTGCCTGGTGAAAAAATAGTTGCACATGCATGTGATTGCCTCTTTGGATCCTTTTCAAAGCCTTCTTTAGGAATCTGAATACGCCCTTCTGTGGGAAAAACTGCAGAAACAAAAAAAGGAATGAAAAACTTTTTAAGACCGTCCTTCCTCCCAGAAGTTTCTCAGAACTTGATTGAGGGCTTTGGATACAAGGGATCCTAAAAGAGCAGGAAGGATCAAAGCCCCCAGCATCAAAACATTTTGGTTTCACCTTTCACTGCACCTCCTCCTTACAAGCCATTGGTGTAGAAACAGTAAAGTGCAAGGGAGGGAGGAGATGCAGCTCTGGGAAAGATGTTTCAATGGGAATTCCACCGTGGAAGGAGCCTGGCAGAAAGGTTATCTAAGTTGTACTATTTTTCTGCTTTGATCCCTGCTGGGAAAATACATACCCTTCACTTTCTCAATGTCTGGCGTCCCAGAGAAATTGCAGAGTATCCAGAGCCACAAAAGAATTGTGTGATCTATACGTACATGCACACAAACACGCTCAAAACATACCGGGAGCATAAATCAGCAGACACTTTAGAGTGACTCATTCCCTGTGAAATCACACTCTGCCAAATCAATGAGTTACTGCTGTGTAACCCAAGGTAAATTTCACTCACCATGGACGATTCATATCTATTGTGTTTGGCAGGTTTTTGTCAAAGAGTAATTGAAAAAAATGATTGTATAATATGCATGAATAGTATTGTAAACGTCACAGACTACAATGTGAAAGACATCTTTAAAATTTTAGTTTTGAACCACAGAATTTTGGGCACAGGGAAAGAAGTTGAAGCATTTGGTGGTTGCATAAAAATTTTCATTAGAAAAGTAGGTTTATTTTATGCTTCCTTTTATACGTAGATCAAAGCAGCCTGTGATGTGCCTCATGATTCTAAATAATATTATGTCTGTCCCCAAGGCCTTCACATATCCCAAGGGGATTGGCAATATACATCAATTGCTGTAGAGGTGTAAAGTGTAATAGATGGATCTCGGTGTGCTAGCTATTATAAATTATAGTTCCTCATGTTTTACTGATTGGTATGAGAGCACCTGGATTGACTTACAAATGATGCTCAGGGAAGTGCATACAAGTTCTACCTGCTTATGAGCTGAATTACTGAAAACCCCTTGGAAGATGAGTGCTCCTCAGACCCTACATAGCATAAATAACTACGAAGAGGTCAGACGTATCACACTTTCACCTCTTTCCTGATGCTTGAACAGTAGGTGTCTGTGTTTTTGCATTTGGAAGGAATGAAGAAAAAACAAACAACTGTTCATACAGTGCTATTAATCATTTACAGTGAAGTAACCATCCCACATTTGTATGAGCTAAATCTATCCAATGTGCGATTAATTAGATGTGAGGATCAAAGTTGCTTGTTCCTTTTGATGTATTATTTTTATAATATATTTTTAAATGTTCTGTCTTTTCTTGTTATGCCAGCAAAGAATAATAGAATGACATGTGACATGTGAACATAGATGTTCACACTGAGCTAATACAACACATGCAGAGGTTGAAGCTAAACAAGAAATTTTGTACTAATTTATTCCTTATGTAATTTACAGAAAATTATAGTAAAGAAGACCATTCAGAAGGTCATACATTTATTTCTATGGACTTAGTTTAGGATTGTCAAGGCCATTTAAAGGGCAAAGGTGTTCAGTGTGAAAATTTAATAAATAACTGGATAGTCATTTAATCTCTGGTTTGTTGGGTTTTTTTGTTTTGCCAGGGAACTTAAAAAATCACAGCTTTATTGCTATCCTGTCTCTTTAATATCAAGGAAAGGGCACATTGGTCCAAGTGGTTCTCATTACCTGCTTGGAATATGGTTACAGAAAATCCCTTCATGGCAGTTCTTGCTTTGCAGGCCTGGGGCTGTGTTTGGGAGGGCAGATGGTCCTGGGACTATCTGATTTAAGAACAATGTCTTTCCACCTAAGCTACTAAAAGAAGACTGTAAGAATGGTCATAATGGGTCCATCTAGCCCGGTATCTTGTGCTCTAACCATGGACAACAGAGATGCCAAGAGAAGAATATAAACAGCAAGTAACAGCCGAAAGGCTGGGCCCAGAGGATTGTGACCAGCGGCACAAAGTCTCACTGGAGGCGAGTTGGTGTGTACCCCAGAGGCTGACACCGGGGCCAATGCTGTTTAACATGTTCATTAATGACCTGGACAATCCTCAGGTGAGGAGGGGTTGAGAGCTGAGATTATTCTGCCTGGCGAAGACAAGACTGAAGAGGATCTTATCACAGAAACACAGGATGGTTGGGGCTGGAAGGGACCTTCAGAAATCATCTAGTCCAACCCCCCTGCCAAGCAGGGTCACCTAGAGCAGATTGCACAGCAGTGCAACCAGGCAGGTTTTGAATATCTCAAGAGAATGAGACTCCACAGCCTCTCTGGGCATCTTATCAATGTGTATAAATATCATATAAGAGGGAAAGAAGATGAGGGAGTCTGACTCCTCTCAGTGGTGCCCAGTAGCAGGATAAAATACAATGGGCACAAATTAAAACATCTGAAGTTCCCTCTGAACACAAGAAACACTTCTTTACTGTGAGGATCATCAAACACTGACAGGTTGCCAAGAGAGGTCATGGAGTCTCCATCCTTGTAGATATTAAAAGCACAACTGAACCCAGTCCTGGGCAACCAGCTGCCTGAGCAGGAGGGTTAGACTAGATGGTCTCAAGTCCCCTTCAACCACTCAGACTCCATATGATTCTGGGACAATAGCAATGCCTAGTGAAAAATTGTTACTATAAGTTAAGCACATAGATATATTTCTCCTGAACGCTCATACAACACTTTGCCTTGAGAATTTCTTTCAGCTAGAAGTGGTGTTTTGATATTTAACAGAACAGTCATAAATTTCTTAGTTTCCTGTAAAATTTTTCTCTCTTTTTTTTTCTATCATTCAACCAAAGATTAAATAGTTAACACTCTGGAGAGACACTAATTTCAGCTGTCTGCAGGCTCACACGAACCTGAATTATTTCACACTAGCATTTTGAATATTATCCCTGCAATCTGTGAACGTGTTTAGGACCTAATATCATTTACAGATGTGGATAGATGAGTTCAGTGGCAACTCACCATTTGCATTAACTTTTGGAATGAGGTAGGTGCTTAACTTACCGTGGCACTTCTGAAAAGACCTGGAAGTATTAAACTGTATTTTCTGTTACACAAATTACCTTTGGACACCAGTTCCTAATATCTTAGATAACAGCATACTAGAAGGTAACACATAGGAAATGGCACCTGTTTGCTGAGGTAGCCCAGTTTAGTTGCTATTTTTGCATATTTCCTTTTTAAGTTACATCAAAAGTAGTACTTGATATTGCCCAAAGTTTGTGTCAATAACACCTAATCTACCAAATCTCTTCAGGGTCTTTTATAGTACAGCTAAATTTAATCAACCTGCAAGATTGCAATTTTTTCATGCAAATGTTCTTATTTCAAGAAAACTTTCATGGAATCTAAAAAATTCCATAGGGATTAATGTAGAATAAGTCTTGAGTAGCCATATCTTGAGATACAGGTCCGCAGATGGCTGATGAGAGTTCTTTCTCGCTCTCCATTCTTTGCTTTTTTCAAACGATGTCACCCTTTAAGTCTTCAGCCCCTGAACCAGCAGTAACAGCTAAAGAAAATAGAGCAACATGCAGTTGGTTCTGATGTTGTCTCATATTAAATGTTAATTATTGTTGTTCTGACTTTATTGACCTATTTTTGATGCCTCGCTATTTCACAACTAATAATTTAAAATATGGCCTTTAGGTGCTTGAATATCAATAGTATTCTGAAATTTTGGCATCAAAGTAATTTAAAAATGGGACTTGGGCATGTTAATAAAACCTCTCCTTTGTGTTTCTCTTCCTCAGGGATGAAATGGATATACTGAAACCTTCTAACCACAAAGTGTTATTATAAAAAGAAACACATTGAAATTGTGAAGTAAACAATAGCTACATGATAATGTAAGATGGTCGTTGCGTAGACTCTTAGCACTGGATTTTGAGACAGATAAATGATATATGACAGTTCCATGCTAAAAAGACTTATACTAGAGAGATCACTTTGCTACACTTTTTCACTTTTCTTCTGCAAAAGAAATTAAGATATAATGCCAGTAGCGTCCAATAGCGTGCTACTGAACTGCATTTATTTTACCTCATTAGCCAATGAATTGGAAAGTTCAGTTCTTAAACCTTTCTATTTTCAGTCAGATAAAGGAAATCCCCCAAATATGAGCTTCCCTTGCCCAGGTAACCTTCTATCCTACCTGTTCCCTAAAAATATTCAGGAATCTAGTACAATGCTCAGAGACTTGATTTGTTCAGATCCTGAGAGCAACAAAAAAGTGCGTTTCATGGCCACGAATCTAGAAAAAGCAATGCCATGAGAGAGAATGGAATAAACCAGCTGGAAATAGACTTCTCAATAATTTGAGGGTCTTGTTCATATTTGTCACATCCAAAAAATATATTTTGTCAAAGCAGATAGAATATATCAACCCAGATGTAAATAAAAGCACCAAATGAAAACTGCTTACAGAGTAAAATACCAGCTCCCTAAGCAAATAGATGTGCCCAGGTTGACCAGTTAATTCTTACCAATAACTACTTTTCTTATGTGGCCACTGAGTGTCACAGTAATGGCCATGAATCCTTGTCCTTGTTTCCTGCATGTCCTCTAGCATTAACAAAAACATTAGTGTTCTGAAATCAGTTGCAAAGCTTTCCTCACTGGCACGCGGTGTTTCCTTCCTCTCAGTTCATTTCTCCTAAGTCATTTCTACACCTCGATGAGAGAGATGTGGAGGAAACCACAGAAGCATCCTTTTTTAGCACTTTAGAATAGAGGATCACTTGCAAATTCTATTTAATATGTTGTTACTTTAACAAACATTCTCATATTGCCATCTGCAAACACACAATGCAGCACAACACATTGAAAATGATTTCAAAGGACAGCCATCCCTTGACATTTTTCAAGTAAGTAGCTTAAGGATAAATTTTTCAGTTATTAAAATGTCTAGCAATCATCTTGATTTACTTGGACTCACTGGCCCACAATGTCACCCTCTCCCATGAATGTTCTAAAATAAATAATTAAAATCCTTCTGAACCCCTAAATTCTCCTTTCTTTACAGTAATGCTGACAATGGTTAGTTTACTGGCAGCAATTCTTAGTCCTCTCCAGCCGACCAGCACAGTCCCACTCCTGAATGCTACTTGTCACCACTTTGTATCTGTCTATTTTGCTTATACACACACATACATTATGAAATCTTTGGAGCCTGAATTTTTTATTGTGTACACAAAATCCAAGAACAGTTGCCCCTGAAAGCGTCAGCAGAGAATCTAGGCTCTATTTACAGCAATACTTGATAGCAGCAACAATAATACACTTTGAACATTTACATGTCTTTGTTGAGTAGAAATCATGAAATGCTATTGAACAGAAGAGACAAAGTAACATATGTTGTGATTTTCACCAAGAAAAAAAGTGCATTTAAATAAAAGACAAAGAAACTGAATTCTTAATTTTCTATAGTTTTGTAGGGAAAAAAAATCAAAGAAAGCAAGAGGTTTTTTGGGGGAAAAAAAAATAAAAAAAAAGCATTCCTGACACTTCCATTGCAAGGAGAAGCATACTCGTGTGTGTCTTTCTACTATTGTGCCTGTTTCAGAATACATACTAACTAGTGAAGGGGTCACCATGGTGTTACGAAGCCAAAAAAAATGTTTATTTAATAGCAGAATGAAATGCACACATGAATAAACTATGGAGGTCTCACTTAGACTAGGCTATATTGCACAGACCAGCTTGAAGAAATATTTCAAGATCTTAACGAAAGGGAGAAAAGCAATTTTAAAAAGATCAGGCATTGGTTAACTGTGTTCCTTTTTAATAACTGCCTAATTCACAACTGGAAATCCGAAAGGTGTCGTCTTAGCAAAGAAATTATGAGAAAGTTTTCCTTGGGATTGTATGTGACAATTTTCCTGAATTTCAT
>JAOXJM010000033.1:73248745-73268462 GCA_026413425.1 Tringa solitaria
GGGCGCGCGCGGCGGCCCTGAGGGGGCGGAGGGGCACGGGCGCTGCGGCGGCCCGTGAGGAGAAGAAGAAGAAGAAGAAGGGGGAGCGGCGCGGCGGGCAGGGCTGGCCCCGGCCCCGCCGGCAGCGAGAGGTGAGGTGGTGAGTTGGGAAGAAGTTTTGGTGGCGGTGGGGACCACCCCTTCCCTACCTCCCTCCGGGATAGTTGGGGCGCTGAGGGGAGGCCGCCTCGTGTTGCCGGCGGGAAGGGGCCGTGGAGCGGCGCCGGTCCCCCTCCGCCGCGGTGGCCGCCGGCTGTGGCGGGCCCTGCCCGTAGCCACCCACCCCCCACCTCCGACGCCTTCCCCGGCTCGGCCGGAGCTCAGCCGGCAGGTTGCTCCCAAGTTCCGCCCGGGAGGAAGGGGGTGGCGGTGATATTTCGCCCCGGGGGCAAGGTGTCTCCGTGGGATGGGCCGCGGCAAAACTTCATTCCCCGGGAAGCCGGCAGGGGCGAGAGGCGGCCGGCAACTGCCTCGGGGTGACTTTCTTCCTTTGTTTGAGCTCCAGCCGTGTCCCTCCTTGCCTCCCCGGCCGGATTCCTCCCCAAAAGAGCCGGTAAGGACGCGGGTCTCTGGAAGGAGAGAGCATCAGCTTGCTTTTTTTTTTTTTGCTTTTTTTTTTTTTTTTCTTTTTTTCCCCCTTCTTTACGGCAGTTGAAACAGACCAAAGCTTTGTTGGAAAGGTGCGCTTTTTTGATCTCTCGGTGTCAGCGGTAAGTGACAGTGTGCCTTACCGCTGATAGTATATATCCCCCCCCCGTAAACTTTCTTTTTGGAAACGCATTAATAAATTAAAACCTTCCAACGGCAGGTTTTCCTGCTCTTTAAACTACTTGCGTGCAAGTTGTTCCCAGGCAGCTGCATGGGGAATGTTACCTGTGTTCTTTTTCCCACCTCCGCTCTCTTCCTTTAAAAGAAAGGAATGCTGTGTAATAGATGCGTATTTTCCTATCTACTTTTCTAACCATGTGGAAATATTCGGCTACTTAGTGAGCAAAATACCTTGCTTTAACGCTGAGAACTATTTCGGTTTTAAGTTTTTGTTTTGTTCTCTGAAAAAAATAAAAATCTCACTTTTAAGAGACTGGAAGGTGAGCTTTAGTAGTCATCCCAGTAGTAGGATAGTTTATTGGGTTTTATAACTTAGATGCAAAGAACTTTATATGGCTATGTTATCAGTGCAAGTAAGCAAATGTAAAATCCATTTAAACTCTCAAAGATTTATATCTTTTCAGTTTTATTTTAAAGTTTAAAACTGAGTTCAAACTTATTAAAACTGTTTTTTGGCGTCGCAATCTTGAAGGTGCCGTGTTAAATTTGGATCAAACTCTTTCATTCGGAGATTGGAGGCCTGTTTTTCCTTGTACAGCTGCTGGGTTTAGTATTAGATACACTAGTATCTAACTGCCCTACAGATAAATAGTAGAAGTTCTCTGTGTGAAACTTTGTTTAACTCCAGATTCAGAATCTTTTTAGCATGCTGTTTGAATAAAGCTGGTGCATTTTCCTTTCAACAGCAAAGGTCTCGAAAGCATAAATCAAAGTATCTCATGGGATTAACTCGTAATGTGGAGAATACAAGCATCAAACTTACTGGACTTTAGTCACAAGTTGAAACTGTTATGTTAATCTCTGCGACAACGTACATTTTTTGAATAATTTGCCAGCTTTAGTAAACTAACATTACCATACGCTTTTATTGTGTGTTAATTTTCTGAATACCAAAACAGACAGACGCCTTCCCTCCCAGAAAAGCAAAAGACACTGTTAAGTTTTTTTGTTTGGAAACTTAAGCATGTTGAAAGAGCTAAACCTGATTTTTTTATTTTTTCCCCCCATCAGACTACACAAATAATTGCTTTTGAACAATTGAAAGAATAGGTGTAACTACAGTTAGTACAGCCCACAAAGCCACACAATCTCTCATAGACTTCTACAATAGGAGCCCTGTCATAACAGCTTAGTTGCTGCAGTAATAACTTTTCACAGTGCATTTTTGTCAAGTGGCATCAGTTAGGTGTGCTGATCAATGCTGACCTTTAAAGTATAGGTGATGTTTGATTGGTGGAGGCACTTTATTGTTAATAACTCAACAAATCAAATCAAAGAAGCTGGTGCACATATGGAGGGAAACCTCCGCTACGTTTGCTAAAAGTTAGTGAAAGGTTTCAGTAGACAAGTGTTGTAGAAACAGCACTAAAGAACCTCTTTTAGTCCTCAAAATGCTCTCTGATGTGTCCCTAGAGCAGTGTAACAGGCCATGCTCACAGACTCTCCTTCTGCTAATGTAAATGGTGTAGCTTAGTCTTACAGCAGGTCCTTCTGGACTTAACTGCCTTAACTGGCAGATCTTGCATGTGGAAAAGGGATAGCAATGGGGCTAAGACGCATCATGACTGAGGCTGTGTGGCCTGTTTTAGATTCTTTTTCTATCTGTGACTTTTATTTGATTGCTAGGAGAGGAAATCTCTCAATGTGTGGTCACCGTTGATATGTTGTATAGAAGAAAAGCTTGTTTTGCCTGGTTTTTTGGTGGTGGTGGTTTCTTTTTTTTTTTTTTTTTTTGTTGGCTTGCTTGGCATTGAGATTGCCGTTTATAAAATTCTTTATTTTTATGTTTAAAACTTTCAAGTCTCAAAATATAAACTTTGAAGTCTGGATACTGTAAGCGTACTGCTAAGACAAACAGTCTTTTAAATGACTGCTATCTTATCCAAATAATCTTCATTTGTAAGTTACCACTTTGAAGTCTGCTTGCTCCAAAACTTTGCTTGTTCCTATACCTTTAATGTGAAGATAGTTCATATTTCTAAGTTGTGTGAGTACTTTTTCCCATATACATGTTATGTAAATGGTGTTGATGCGTTAATAATTTTGTTAACATTGTAGCTAAGTGCTAAAACTGTCTTATATATCCCAGTGCTGAGTATGCTTATAAATAAAAGTGACCTGGATGTGCCTATAAATAAAACATATCCAAATAATAATTTCCCAATAGGAAATCAAAGTTTGTTTCAAAGTAGCTTTTCAGAATAAATACAATGTGCTCTTCTTATAAACCAAGGGCTATGATGTTTTGTTAAGCAAACGGTCGCCTTATGTGTTGAAAATGGATGCAGAAAATCCTAAACTGGTCCTATTCCAAAGATAATAAAAAATTTAGGAGTTCAAAGTGTAGCCTTTGGCTAAAATGTTTCTGAAATTCAGTCATTCTGGCTCGCTGTAGTGAGGCATCTGAGTTTATATCCAACACATTATCACTTTATCTTAACACTTTAATACTTTCCCTTAGTAGTTAAATGTCTTTACAACTGGCATTGTTTAATACCTTAGATACTTATCAAGATAATAGTAAGTTGATATTTTTTTTTTTGGATAATCCTGGATCAACATTTTTTAGTTTCCAGTAGCTCTGTAAATTATGACAAGATGGAAAAAGTGTCATGTAACAGAAATGACTAACTTGTTTTTATCTAAGGTGGTTCACTGTTCAGCTGAGAGATGCTCTTAAGCTCCAGGTTGTGACTCAGCAAACCTTAGAAGTTGGGGCTAAGAAATGGATTCTCTTACTGGTAGTTGTGTCATCGTGTGTAATAGACTGCCTTTTGCCAGTTCTGAGTAAGATCCACATGAAGTTATTACAGAAAAGCAGCAAAAAGTGCTAAAGTTATTATGGCATAGAAAAATATTTATGGTCATGGTAAAACACACATGTGTTTGACTTTGAATTTTAATGAGGAGTTTGGATATCTTAATGCAGTCTAATGCATCATGGTGTGGTGCGCATTGTGTCTAAAGTGCCTGAGATGTGAGGAGCAAACGATAACAGATACAGACAGGTACAATGTTTTACTTAATAAATACACCACTTCAGACAGCTTGTTGCCAAACAGAAGTATAGGCAGTGAGTTACAGGGTGCCATAGCACCAGAGGTCAAGCTAGGCTTTGGACTTAAGCTTAAATGTAAAAAAAGTAATAATAAAAAAATAATCATAGTGTAACTGAGGAAGAAAAGAGGGGAAGATCTGACCAGATCAGAATAGGAAGTGATAGTTTTTGACAATAGCTTCCAAAATTCCAGCAAGACAGAATAGAAGAACCCATTTCTGTTGATTGCTTAAAAATGATGTAATAATTCCTTAACATGTCTTTTAGGATAGTCTAATGGCATCTTAAGTTGCTCAGAGTTTTAGAAGTATTGATATCAATTATTTATTTCAGGGTTTGGGTAGTTTTGTTTAGGGTGGTTTTGGTGGGGTTTTTTTTTTTTTTTTTTTTTTTTTTTTCCCCGGTGGGGAGATTACATGGTTTGTTTATTTGGCAGTATGTTAGGGGGATGAAGCCCTGGAGACTCAAGTCTGTTTATTCCCAGGGCAAATCACAGCCTGGGAAAAGGAGCAGATAGGGGTGGAATAATATTGTTAACCCATTGAAATGGTGGCTGTTCCAACCTCACACTCATTTGCCCTCCCAACCTTTCCTTCATCCAGCTTTAAGACTTTGTAAGTAGTGGTTCCAGCAAGTGACTTGCTTTTAAAAGCTCATATGCTTTTTATTGTTTGTTCAATCACTTTTTATTGTTTGCTATGGTTATAGCTTTAATTGTGTAACTTAATTACTAGATTTGGAAGACAGGCATGCTTTCTTTTTTTTTTCCCTTCCAAAAGGGTGCTAGCTAAATTTCTAAATTTTTATTATTCCTCTCTAATATTTCTTATAGTTTATATGAAGCTGAGTCTCTCCTTAACATCATCGAGTTACTAATGGCTGTGGCTGAATTAGCTTCTTCTGAGGTTTTGAAGTGAACTGTTGACACAAGTAGATTAATTTGCTCTAATGCTTTCTGGTGGGTACAGGCAGTCCATGGAATTTCAGCGGATGCCATCTTTCCTACCTGCCCAGGTAGATACATGAATTAGGGGAGAGAGAAATAACTGCAGAAGAAAATATGAGTGGAGGAAGAAGGCAACATAATGGGATACCTTTTGAGCTGAGATGGACAGAACTAGTGTGAGGATGGGCACTGAGGAGGAGAGGCTGACGGCCAAAGACAGAGTGGGGGCAAACTAGGGCTAAAATGTGGGAATGAAGATCAGGAAGAATGAAACAAGAATACAGTTAAGAATTGGTGTGATTAGGAATTAGTATGGGTTGTACAGCAGACTGGCCAGGTGAGGAGGAGATGCTAAGGGAGAGGTAAGAGAAAAATACTAAGGATAAATAGGGAAAGGTGAAAGAAAAGAATGTATACTACTTAACCAAAGCCAGATTGCTTTCTACTAGCTGGAAAGAAATTTTTCCCCCAAGGTTTTGTTGAAAGCTTGGGCTTGTTGAGGAAGCATTCCAAAGCTTTGATTTGTTATTCTGTGAGACTTTGGGAAGTAAAGACTGTTGCTGTAAACTCAGAATAAAAGGGTGCTCCCAAAGGTCTTGTTCCTGAGGTTTCTGCCTTTCTTCCTACAGCAGTCTTGCCTGGATTGGGCATTGGAAATGATACACTGAGTTCTTCAAAAGGGAAGGCCAGCGAGGGTGTAACTCCGTGTATTTCTCCCTGTCATTTCTGGAGCGTGTTTGACAAATCTTAATAGTTTTAATAGTTTCTCAAGTTATTTTGGTAGATTTATGTTCTTGTAGCTCCCAACACAAATTTGTTTCAGATCTGTTCCAAGAGGAGAATAAAGGAATATGTCTTATTCTTTATTGGTTTTATAACTTAGCGATGCTTGATAAAAAAGTTTTTTATGGTATGCGCTGTTATCCACTACTCTTACAGGGGTACTCTGAGCTGGAGAGAATACAATACATACAGAATTCTCTGTAATTTTTATAATTCTTGGAACAGGTGCTCATAGGATACTTTGAAGCCAACTTTTGCAGTTTATTTCCACATCATTGAACATCAGCCATTTTATAATCTAAGTGAAATGAAGGAAATAAGAATTTTCTATCAGAAGACAATGTCACATATGAAATAGAGGACTGGAGTGAATGTTCACTACTCCAGAGTAGTTCAGATCTCGTTTGCTTGCTTATAGCAGACAGCAGTGGTATGTTTTCTCTAACCTGTTGCTTCATAGAGTTGTTAATTTGAAGTTAACTCTGTGTGTTCCCCTTCTGTCAAGGTAGTAATTCCTAGACTTTTGGTCTTGCTGATTCTTGGCATTTTTTTAGGGGTTTTAATTTATCTGAGTTTCTATTACTGTAAATCGTGTTGGAACTTTCTGCAAAAAAAAGGATGTAACCTAGTTTTCTTAAAAGTGTGAATTCTAAACTAAACATCAAGGTTTTTTTGAATCATATTTGAACAGACATAAGTTGTAACACATCTCTCTCTTGTTTCAGGGTTTCTTTGTAATTGCTGCCATGGGAAGATACTTGACTATGATGTTGCTGCTGATGCTGCTGGTGCAGCATTTTGGAAACTGTGAAGGAAATCAAAGGCCACACCATGCTCCACCAATGCAATTTACACAAGCACAGTATAATGCCACTGTGTATGAGAATTCCGCAGCCAAGACTTATGTTGGGCATCCAGTGAAAATGGGCATTTACATTACAAATCCGTTATGGGACCTAAGGTACAAAATTATTTCTGGTGACAATGAGAACTTGTTCAAAGCTGAAGAATATGTTCTTGGAAACTTTTGCTTTTTGAGAATACGGACCAAGGGAGGAAACACAGCTATCCTCAACAGAGAGGTGAAAGACCATTATATGCTGACTGTTAAAGCAGTTGAAAAAAACACAAATGCTGAAACACGCACGAAGGTCAGGATACAGGTACTGGATACAAATGACTTGCGGCCTTTGTTTTCTCCGACATCTTACAGTGTTTCTCTGCCTGAAAACACAGCAATAAGGACGAGCATCGCAAGAGTCAGTGCAACAGATGCAGATATAGGAACAAATGGAGAGTTCTACTATAGCTTTAAAGAAAGAACGGATGTGTTCGCTATACATCCAACTAGTGGGGTGGTAGTTCTAACTGGCAGACTCGACTACTCGGACACTAAGCGTTATGAGATGGAAATTCTTGCTGTGGACCGTGGGCTGAAGCTGTATGGTAGCAGTGGTATAAGCAGTATGGCAAAATTAACTGTTCATGTAGAGCAAGCAAACGAATATGCCCCTGTTATTACAGCTGTTACATTGACTCCATCAGAATCGGACAAAGATCCAACTTACGCGGTTGTAACTGTAGAGGACAATGATCAGGGGTCAAATGGGGAAATAGCATCTTTAAATATTGTTGCAGGTGATCCGCTTCAGCAGTTCAAAACAGTGAGGTCTGTTCCAGGAGGTAAAGAATACAGAATAAAAGCCATTAGTCAGATTGACTGGGAGAGCCACCCTTTTGGATACAACCTTACCCTTCAAGCTAAAGATAAAGGAAATCCCCCACAGTTTTCTTCTGTAAAAGTTGTTCATGTGACATCACCACAATTTAAGTCTGGTCCTGTCAGATTTGAAAAAGAGATATATAGAGCTGAAATAAGTGAATTTGCTCCTCCAAACACACCTGTGATAATGGTGAAAGCTCTGCCTAGTTACCCGCATTTAAAATATGTATTTAAAAATACACCAGGCAAAGTAAAATTCAATTTAAATGCTCACACTGGTCTTATTACCACTTTAGAACCCATAAAAGCACAATACGCGTCTCATTTTGAACTTGAAGTTGCGACAAATGACAGAAGAGCTTCTGCAAAAGTATTAATTAAGGTACTAGGCATGAACAGCAATCCTCCTGAATTTACTCAGACATCCTATAAAGCCTCCTTCGATGAGAATGTGCCAATAGGTACGAGTGTCATGAGAGTAAGTGCAAAAGACCCTGATGAAGGGGAGAATGGATATGTGACCTATAGCATTGCAAACCTAAATCCTTTGCCATTTGCAATTAACCATTTCAGTGGGATTATTAGTACCTCAGAAGACTTGGATTATGAATTGATGCCAAGGGTTTACAATTTAAGGATTCGAGCTTCTGATTGGGGTATACCGTATCGTCGAGAAGTTGAAGTTCCTGTTACTATTATTTTAAACAACCTCAATGACAATATACCTCTGTTTGAGAAAATAAATTGTGAGGGAACAATCCCCAGGGATCTTGGTGTCGGAGAACAAATAACAACTGTATCTGCTATTGATGCTGATGAGCTCCAGTTGGTGAGATACCAGATTGAATCTGGAAATGAACTGGATTTATTTAGCCTAAATCCAAATTCTGGAGTACTTTCACTCAAACAGTCACTAATAGATGGCCTAGGTGCTAAGATGTCTTTCCACAGTTTGAAAATTACAGCTACAGATGGAGAAAACTTTGCAAAACCGCTGTATATTAACATAACTGTAGCTACTAGTCGCAAACCAGTCAGCTTGGAATGTGAAGAAACTGGTGTTGCCAAAATGCTCGCGGAGAAACTCTTACAGGCAAATAAATTGCACAGCCGTGGAGAAGTTGAGGATGTTTTCTTTGACACTCACTCTGTGAATCTGCATGCACCTCAATTTAGAAGTACTCTCCCCAGCAGCATTGAGATAAGAGAAGACCAACCTGTGGGCTCCAGCGTGCTACTTGTGAATGCTACTGATCTCGATACTGGCTTCAATGGAAAGCTGGTGTATGTTATCTCTGGAGGTAACGACGATAGCAGCTTCATTGTTGATATGGAAAGAGGAATGCTGAAAATTTTATCTCCCCTTGACCGAGAAGTAAAAGATAAATATACTCTAAATATTACTGTCTATGATCTTGGAATACCACAAAAGTCTGCCTGGCACCTTTTAGATGTAAAAATTTTGGATGCTAACGACAACCCACCGGAGTTCCTGCAAGACAGCTATTTTGTTGAAGTGAGTGAAAACATGGAGCCAAACAGTGAAATAATTCAAATTGAAGCTACCGATAAAGATTTGGGGGCCAACGGAGAAGTGAAATATTCTCTTCTTACAGATACAGACAAGTTTACTATTAATGCTGTGACAGGAATTGTGAAAGTTGTAGGGGTTCTGGATCGTGAAGAACAGCACGTCTATTTCTTGAAAATAGAGGCCAGGGACCAACCTACCGAAGAACCTCAATTGTTTTCAACGGTTATTTTGAAAGTGTCTGTTGAAGATGTTAATGACAATCCTCCTAAATTTATTCCTTCAAATTATCATGTGAAAATTCGAGAAGATCTTCCCGAGGGAACTATTATTACTTGGCTAGAAGCCTATGATCCCGATTCAGGCCAGTCAAGTCAAGTGCGGTACAGTCTTCTGGACAGTGGAGATGGCACCTTTGATGTTGACAAACTAAGTGGAGCAATACGTATTGTACAAAGACTGGATTACGAAAAGAAACAACTTTATAACTTGACTGTGCGGGCCAAGGACAAAGGAAAACCCATTTCATTGTCCTCTACGTGTTACGTTGAGGTTGAGATAGTTGATGTGAATGAAAACTTGCACCCTCCAAGGTTCTCTGTATTTGCAGATAAAGGCTTTATAAAAGAAGATGCCCCTGTTGGCTCCTCAGTAATGACAGTATCTGCTTATGATGAAGACTCAGGACGAGATGGGGAGATTAGATATTCCATCAGAGATGGATCTGGTATAGGAGTTTTTCGCATAGATGAAGAAAAAGGTAAGGTATTACTTTTATATTCTAAGTAAAATCTTATGCCAGCAAAGGGGTAAGAGAAGCTGCAGCGTCACGGTTGACATAAATGTTCTTGTTAGGACAAAAAAAGTCACCGATAATGTGTGTAGTTCTATCTACCACTTTATCGAAATTATATGTATACATGTGATAAGTAATGTTCTCTGTTGTCCTCGTTTCTATCCAGACTACCTAAAGTCATTCTTAGACCTTAAAATCTCTGCCATCTGGTAAAAATAAGAATATCATTGATATAAAATCAAGGCCTGCCTCATGTGAGCACTATTGTGTTGTGGAGAGTGGGGCTCTGAAGCTAAGCCAGCAGACTGCTCTCTGCAGGGATTTTCATGCTTTTTAACCTTAAGTAATGTCTCTGTTCATTTACTGGAGGTATCCATGGGTGTGATATTGCCATACGTGCTGGTTTTGGTAGTTTTCTTTCAGAGATGTTACAGGTGCCCATCTATAAGTCAGTATAAGTACCTTCTTCATGGAAAGGCTTCTGTCAAAGAAAGCATAGACTCAGCCTTTAAAAAAACATTGTATACATGAGGCAGACTGAACTATTGACTTATTTCATTAATAACGCATAAATTGACAAGCAACTGCAAGCTTTTTTTCTAGTATCATGCATTCGGAAGAAGCATAATTATGGTTTCAATATGATTCTAGTGCTGATTTCTCACATTTTGGTCAGACGTCTGTGTAGCTACCCATTCATTTATGTCTCTGATCAAGGTAGAGCATTGATACTGTGCTACCACCTAATTGCCTTAAATTGAGGAGGAATCTTGTGTAAAACTCAGCTAGGAGTTATGTGTAGGCAAATTATGACATATATGGTTGATGTCTTACCCAAAAGAACCTTCTAACTGAGAATAAAAAATGGCAATCGTATCTGATTCATCCAGTAGCCATTCTTTGTGCTTTGTATGTTTCCCACAATTGTGAATGTGGGTAATACAGACTCACAAAGTTGCTTTACTCTTCAAGGGTGAGGTGAAAAAAACTGTTACTGGCAATAGATTTTATTCTGTAGACAGTAAGTTATTAATTTATGTAGTTTGTGGCTAAAGAACCAACTCCAGAGCTTGAACTGTAGCATAGCTTCTCTTAGCTTTGCTTTTAACAAAGCACATAGTTAAGATTATTTTGACAGATTTTCTAAAAGCAGAGAATCAAATACTTTCCAAGACATAGTAGTTTCACTTCTAGCTTTTTTGGTATGTGTGCAGACTATTCATTTGTGCAGTTATGCATTTCTTTTGATAGAAGTACCTTCAAGTTTATCATGTGTTATAGTATCTTAGAATTAAATATCTAGTTGTCCTACAGAATGAGTATAAGTTCGCCAATTTAATGTCCAAGTAATAGATAATAGTAATGAGAATGAATGAGTGATGAAGTATTTTTGGTTTGACACCAGTATTATGTACATGTGTACCTATTTATGTGTATGTGGACAGGTTCATGTATTTTTGTGACACTATTACTGTGGCAGAATTAGTTGTCTGTGTGTGTTCCTTCTTTCCTCTTTTTGGCACAAAGCCAGCTTGCTTTACTGAAGAATTGATGTGAGTTTTAGTAAGTTCCTTTTAATCTGCCAGGTTTACAAAGTTGGCTGAACCTGGGACAAAACCAGCTTCTATTTAATAATCTTGTCCAAGACAGTGGCTCTGTATTTTCAAAGCTGGGGAGAAGCATTGCCTATATACATATCTGGCATCTAGTGTTTGCAGTTCTTCAGGGATGAAAGTAGAGCAATTTGAGGAGAGGGTTGAAAAGGGGTTGCTTGTTTTTAGTTTTAGTGAATAAATTCCCCTTAAGACACTGGTGTGGGGAGGAATGTGTGTATCTGTGTTTTTCCTTCAAATGTTGATGTAGAGGAGCTGAAGAAAGAACATGGACTATCTACAAGCTTGACAATGTAGCTTAAATCTTGTCTTGGCATTTTTTATTATCTTTTTTATTTGCTAAGAAGCCATCGGAATTGTTACAGAAGGCACTCTTTATACTGCAGTGTCTGAATATTTGTCGTGTTTTTCAAAATGGACTGGCCTTGATACAGGGAACAGACTGATAATTAGCCAAGAAAGCACATTAAAGAATTTGTGAAAGAGGAGATCTGGCAAGCAACTCGGTAACTTTTTCAGCTTGCTAAAGGGTTTCTCACTTTACCCTTGAGCTACACGTCTCTTCCTGCTGTCTTGGAAAGCGTTATACTACCCTTTCTGTTCAACGATGGGTAAACTGGATTTAGGAAGTTATTTGGAGTCAACACTTAACTATTTGGTGGCTAAGAAGAATCCTTTTGTGCCCTGCTTCTTAGGAATCAAAGACAACAATCACATTTGCAGAAAGACTAGATGATTGATGATGATAAAAGGATGAAATAGCTAGTTCCGTTATTTTTGCTAGCTTTCAGGTTCTCTTCTCAGTGTTAATGTTTTGTTTTTTGGTTTTCTTTATTTATTTATTTTTACATTTCAAAAGGTAGGAAATTGTATTAGCTTTTGATATTTGTACCTGTAATTCTGGAATTTTCACAAAAGAATTGAATATAACTTTGCCACTAACTTCTAAGCACTTTTTTCTAAGACTTATCTTTATTTTAGGTTCAGTTGGTATTCATAGGTTCTGTTTTCTGCAGTTCTTTCCAAACCCTTAAAAGTAAATTGCTTAACAGGAAGCCCTAATGGACCCATATGCCCAAGCTCAGGAGTTGCTTTGATTACTTTGTTGCCTAATTACTCTGAAGACACAGGAAAAAAAAAGTAGTACATTAGGGGAGGATTGGATATTCAGTCATTTTCTAGCTTTCATGTAAATAGTCTTTGCCCTGAAAAGGCAACACTGCTCACAAAAAGAGGAGGGCAAGATGACAGAAGTCTGTAAAATTGCAATAGTTTCTGTACCACCTTTCTCATATCACTTCTTGGTTTTTGCAGTGCAAGAAATAGGTAACCAACCTAAAAGGAAGTATTTTTCGCATTAAGTGTAATGAAGTAATGAAACTAATTTCCCCAGGAAGTTAGAGATATCGAAAGTATGACTAAAGAAAATAAATGGTATCAATGAGGTTATTTTGAAGTTTGCCCTCATGCTATCTCTAGCTCATAAATTGTTAACTGGAAGCCAAGTGGGTAAGGGAAGGAGATCAGAGATCATCTCTCAATGTGTAGTGATTCAGAACTATAACAGTGCATTGTGACTGTTACTGTACAGAGATAAAATTAAAATGACATAATAAATGGAGACTCTGGGTGTATTATAACAGTATGAAGGGAAAAATCTTAAAACAAGATTTCTGTGCAGTGAATTTATACAACAAAGCAATTTGTTTATCCTTCAGGTATGTGTGTTCAGAAGTTGGAATTTAAGATAGCTTTTTATGTGTGAGCTAGACTGAAGTCTGCAAATTGAGATGATCAACTGGCTATAGAAATTGCCTACTAAAGCAGCTGTAAAGTATTTTCCCAAAGAATTTGATAAGGAGTTGAGCAGACTGGGATGTTTTAATAATTGCATTGTGTTGATACAGATCCCAGTGTGCCACAAAAAAACCCCGCATGCACCAGCTAAATCCCATTAGCACTGAGCAATAAAAATGAGATAAATCATGTCAATACCATGCTGCTACTGCCATTTAGAAAAGCTCTAAGGAATGACAGAAGCATTTCTGGAGGAGAACCTAAAGCATAAGATAGGTTGGGACTAAGGCAATACTGGAACCTCTTTCTTCCTTGTCCCAGTTTCCATTCCAGCAGGCAAGCAGGGAAAAGGAGAATGTCTTCCTGTTTACTTTTTGGTCATCAAATATAAAAATGGCGCATTTCCATTAAGTATTTACACTCCTCAAAGTTGAAATGAAAGGTGAAAGCTCTAGTATGCAAGAACAGTAGTTGAAAGAACTCCCAGTGCTTCTTCCAGTTACATAGGTGAACAAGGCCATTCGGTGTCACCCACTGGGCTGGATGTGACACTGTCATGGGAGCACCAGTACACGGTAAGCGAGTTTCCACACTGGTTTTCAGTTGTAAAAATGAGAACTGTTAATAGTTTTACTCAATATCTGGGCTTCTCCAGAAATTTTTGGCCAAGCAGACTGCCCCTTTCCTTGAGCTATCAGGGCTTCTAGCTTATTACTAAGAGCTGGGTTTTATCTTGTTTCAAGGTTGTGTTTTGGTTTTTGTTTTCTTTCCGGTGTCAAAAACTTACATAGCCAAGGGAGCTAGCAGACTTTGGGAGTGTAGATGCCCTGGGTCATTCAGCCTAAGAAAGATCTCTTTGCGATGTTTATAGAAGATGGGAGCTCATCCTGGAAGGTGATGTTCAGAAACAAGGCAGAGTCATGAATTCCCTGGTGTCTGGTTGTGTCTAACTAGTTGTGTACTAGAGTGGTTGGATTTGCAGCCATTGAACACCCACATTCAGGGTGTTACATGTAGGCCCTACGCAGTAAAGTTTCCCCTGATGTTGGTTTGTTTGAACTATTTTAATAAACCACGGTGAATTTTACAAGCAGACTGTTACCAACCTTCCCTGCTAGTTCAACTTGCAAGGGCACCAGCAAGCGTTTCCTAAACTTCTACAACTGAAGATATTTCCTAGCACATGGGAATGTTGAGGGTTCCAGGATGGTGTTGAGGGTGTTGATGTGTAGTCTGAACTTCATGCATGATAACCTTATTACTTATGTTTAATTCAGTGATACTGCTATTTTTTACCAGGAATCTTACTGTTCTTTCAGTACCAGAGTTTAAGTTATTAGGCCGTGAGTTTTACAGAATAACAGTAATTCTGTTCTAACAATGACAAAAAAGTTTAAGGTGATTAAACTAATTTTCTGACTTAAAAAGATGTATGACTGCACTTTATTACAACAAAGGACTGTCTAGCCTGAGCTGCTGGCTCTAGCAGTGTAAGGAATAATAGGAGCAGGGCAAACACATGATGCCTCCTTCTAACTCTTTTCCAGTCTCTGGTTATTTTCTATTTGGGGAGTTTTTGACTCAGATGTGGTTTGTAACGTTTAGTGGATTTATCTTTCTTGTGTAATCGTCTCTTGGAACCACGTAATTTTCAAGTGTAGCCTTGCTACCGTGATAAGGAAAAATGATTTGTTTTGGTAAAGAATGTTAAAGGAGCAAATAAAAATAATAATAAAAAAACCAAAATGTTAACGGGGGCATGTGGAAGAAAATTAATTTTTTTTTTCACTATCTCTGTGTGCATAAAACACCATCAATAAAGCTTAATGGCTATGAGACACTATTTTTAATATTACCAGAACCATTTCCAGCTGGGAAGAGAGTAACTCATTAAGGAGAAGGAATAGGATTTTAACTACCTAAAGCAAAGTACTGAATTACACTTTTAAAAGGTTCAGAGCATTGCTAACACATAATAAGCATGTTAACATTTCTTTGTCGTGTTCTTATAATTGCATTAATTAAAATGCAGGCTATGATTTACATCTATTCGTAAGGGGTAGCTCCGGGTTCAGTTTCTTCAGTGATCCTTGGCTTTTGAGCTTTTCAAATCATTCCACTACTCGCTGTCGTTGAGTTTTAATATGAAGATAGGCATTAGCAAAGATTAAATACTATGATCATCAGTGGAGCAGAACACTTAAGTGCCTGTTGGGTAGCTGTAAAACCAGCAGCGCTGTCTGGAGCGGAAGCCAACTGGCCTGCATCTATCCCAACAACTCCTGTACCTTTAGGCAGGGTGTCTCTTGGGAACTCTGTCTGCTGCATTTCCACTCCTGACTGTGCCCCGGCGCTCTTGGGAAGAGTGGTAGCTGGCACAGGTCAAAAGCACTTTATCAATGTAGACAATCAAGTTCCAGTGCCTAGAAAGGCTTTCTGTCTGTTGTACCGGTACAGCCATAAACCACTTGAAGGTAGGGGAGGCATTTCTAATCAAAACTGAGACTAGTATAAATTGGTTTGAAGTTAATTGTAATTAAACAACCTTACAAATATGGGACTCCCTTCACACTCTTTCAGTGAACGCTTCATGTTGAAGTTCCACCTTCCATATACTTTAGTTTATTACCCCTTTGGTATAAGTCTTGAATATAAACACCAGGATATACAAGAACATAGTTTCACTCATAGTTTAAATTCCCTCCCATAGTTTAAATTTTAAAAAAATAATTAAATTCCTAATATTTACCATTTTTCTACTATACGTATTCCAAATATGCTGCTGTCAAAGCCATATGGTGATTGTGTGCTGTGTTTATTCTGAGTCCTTGCAGATCCATCATATAGGCTATAGGTCACTGAAAACCGTTAACAGAAAAAAAATGTTGAGCAAATCTCTTTTTAAGAAAGCTGTTAAACATTAAATTAAAAATTGTAATCGATTAGGTGATATTGATAGTCAAGAAAGAATATTCTTGGTGGGTTTGATGGCATGAAGAGGAGATGCTCTAAGATTTAGTCAAAGTTTGTTTTCAGAGGTTGTGAGAATGACGTTTCCTGCTTAGCTTCTGTCCAGAGGTACAGTCTCATTGGTACATAGGTTTTGACACTAAAATCCCTGATGTGAAGTTCAAAATGAGGCGTAAGTGGGAAGAAGACCCTCTCCCATGAAGAGGTTTTTTTTTCTTGCAAAGTGCAGTAGTTCTTTGCGCTACTTTTGAAGAGAGAACTGGATTAGGACATGCTCTATTTCTGTAGAATACTAAGCAGTTGCAGCTTTTTGCACAGCAAATTTTCACCCTAGCTAGTTTGGGTACAGACATGAGTGAAGCTCAGAGCACAGACTAATCCCCCAGGTATCTAACTAGCTTTTCAGACAAGTTTTTTTCACTCTACGCTAAATTCTGTACTACCACATTACATTGTACTGAAGTTAATCATTTGCCCATATAGCTTATAGCAGCTAATTTTCTTCAGTGGCTGATGTATAAATGTGCTAGGGTAAGGATTTCTAAGGTTATTCTGATGTGGTTTGTAAAATAAAATTAAAAAAAAAATCCAAACCCAAGAAACCCAAGCCCCAAATCAAAGCCAACCAAAACACGCACCTTCCGCCTTGTAGAACGATTACCAGGTTCTAGTTACTTAACTCAGAGTTAAGTTCTTAAGCCCGTGAATGTTAATTTGGAAGGTTAATCTTTTAAATGAGGGGCTGCATCAATGCTACAGTTAGCAGCTCCAAGTGCTAAAACCTGATACTAATATGTATATAGGAGATTTGAATGACATTCTAGTCAGCAAAAAGGAGTTTTTCTTAATCAAAGGACTTACACAGTTTATTCTTGGATACTGGAATTGGCCGGTCAGTTGCCACACTGACACCTGGAACAGAATTCCAGGTCAGAACCTCAAACTTGAGCACAAACTGTTAAACTCATTATTTCTATGGAAAATAATACAAGCGTAAACGTCTTCTATTTGTTTGAATAGTGTATATTAAAGCTCTTAAAGGAATTCAAGTAACACTTTCTGAGCTTAAGAGGCATTTTTTGTGTGCGTGTGTCAGGGTAAAAGTGTCCGCTGGTTAGTTTTGGAGGGTTTTTTTGAGAAGTGTTGGGAACGTTTGTGTTCAAGCAATATTAATTTAACTCTGCTAAATAATAATAATAATAAAAAATAGAACTGTTCTTATTCTGGATACAGGAAGTAGTTTAGGTCAGAGGTGCAGAAATAGTCATTCCCTTAGCTTTCACTGTGAAGAGAGTCCAGTAAAAATAATACAGTATTAAAAAAAAAAAAAAAAAGAAGGGGCGGGGGCAAGTGAAGTTTAATTTTGTGATTAACTGCTCTGGAAAGCAGATGTGTTGATATATGTTCAGTGTTTTTCCTAGTGGCATATTTATTTTGTGCCGTGCCTGGACATTCTCTTTCTTCGGTATTGAATTGAGAAAGTCAAGCAGCATGAGAAGAACTTGAATTGATGTGACTGGGAGACAAGATCTACCCAGTTCAGCTCTCCCACTGGCAGTCTTGTGAATCCTTTACAGAAATGTCCTTATCACACTTCCCCAGAGCCCACCAGAAGAAAGGTTTTGTTATGGCAATAAATAATGAAGCCACTTACAGTACTATGTCCACCCAAACACAATAACCTTGTTTTTAAAGCGTTTATCCGATGTTTTTGATGACTTCTCTTCCCTGCCAGAATTTTCAGTGATAGTCAAGCATTCACACAGAACAGAGCTGAAATCCTATTTTATTCTGCAAGATGGGAGAGACAATTGTATCTGTGTGGGACACTTAAATTGAGGGGCTATATTTATGGTTGTTGATTACAGATATTTTAAAAACTTGTTGTGTAGACTGTTTTTAAAATGGCGTATTGTCTTATTTTCTGCTTTGTAGTTAATGATACCCTGTGGGTTTGAGTATGTTTGGCACGATATTGAAAATAAGAGCGAAGTTGACACAGAGGAAGATCTGTGTGGTTTCGTTCTGTCTTTACAGCATTTTTCTTCAGTAGCATTAAGCCAAACTCGGGCCATTGTGCAAGAAAAAATTAGTTATGTTAAAAAATAAAATTAACTGTGTCTAAATTGAGTAATAATTTGAGTTTAAAAAACATTTGCTTAAAATTTCATGCAACTAAAATATATTTTCCACCAATTTGTTACGGTTTTAAAAATGAGGCATTTGGCACATAGACTCTCTTTCATGAGAGTACAAATAGCTGTAACAGCAGCTTACTAAGAATAGCTGTTGTATCTTTAGATCCTCTCTAGTATTAGGAGAAATTTAAAAAGTTTTTTAGAAGAAATATAGGCCCACTTCAGCACAATTTCTTTCTGCTTAAAGAGAGAAAGGTAAGAGCCAAAGACCCGCTATCAAGTAGATTAAGGACAAGTCCTAAATTTGCTGCTATCCAGAAAACCAATCCAGAAAGCTTTTTCCTAGGAGATAACTAACTTTTGGGGGTACATTATTTTGCTTTATTTCCAGTGCCGATAACCTGGCTGCCTGACTGAATTTAGTCATGTGCATGTAAGTACTCAGGTTCAGAAGAAATTGCCTGGGTAACCTGTCAGGGACCATTTGGTCTTGACCACAGTTTGCAGCTTTGCACCGCTGTACTCGGGCTGTGATTACGTTCGGGCTGAGGTCTGGAACTGATGGTGCCACAGGGTTAACCTGTGGCATGATGCTGTTGTATTCACATTTCTTTTCAGGTGCATCAAAGATGCTAGAGCTAAGCTTGGAGTTAATGTTGAGTTTCAGTTTGGCAGAAGTAAAGGAGGCCTGGGTTTGGAGCAAGGTCCTGAGCAGCCTGGAGCTAGCTGGTTACTTTTCTTCCTTAGGCTAGAAGGGAACTATATAATTTGCATTTGTGATGATGGTAACTCACAAAGTGCTATTAGGTTGTTAATCTATCTTTTAGAATGTGTCTTTGGAAGAAGCTGAATTAGTTTTAGACAAACATTTTCCTCCGCAGGGGGATCTTCCGAAGTAGTTTGAGGGTTTTCTTAGGTATCCTGCTGAGTAAAACATCACCTTAGCTGCCAGATAGAGATCCCAGAGAGAACCTGGGGCTCCCCTCCTCTTCTGCACAGATGCTGAAAGTAAAGGATTGTTTTGTTGTGAAAGGTGTTGATTGGGTTACAACTTGGTCTGATGAATACAGAGCTGCCTGGGGGCTGTGTCTCTGTAGGAGATGAACTGAGGCAGAGCCACATGTGGTCCCAAAGATTACCTTATAAACAGCAATCAATTCAGGCAGCAGAGTACATATTAAGGGCCTATTAACTTGCTTAGGCCTCTCTTTGACTTGAAAAGTACTTGTGAGCAGAGGAATAATAAAAGGGAATGGTTGCCAAAAGCTATGGAAGGTGCATCTTGCCATATCACTGTTGGTACATCTGTTGAGTTGGGGATTTATTTCCTACTAAGCATCTGTTTAGCTTTTGAAGTACATATTAAGGTCAAAGGAGGGGAGCTTGAAATGATTGCGTAATGTTTATTCTTTTCTTTGAAGATTTTAAACTTTAATCATACAGCATTTGGACATATTTAACAAAGCACAAACCTACATGAGTACTTGGCAAACTT
>JAOXJM010000033.1:73279946-73291862 GCA_026413425.1 Tringa solitaria
ATATATGCAGCCTATCTAGAGGTAGCAGAGATTCGAGCAGTAAACTGCAATATGTGCTGTGCTTTTTCCCCAATTTTAGTTTTAATTCAAAAGATCGTGCAGACCTTTAGTGACAGTTTACGTTGCAGTGAGATTGCACTTGTTTAGAACTCAAGACAAAGTTGCAGTCTGGGTTGGTGTGTTGGCAGACTCAGTGCCATTGAGGGGGGACATCATGCCTCTATGTTTATAACAGGCTTAATCCACTCACTTTCAGATCTTTGATTTGGATTGGTTGCTCATTGAGGGTCATATTTGATCAAAACCTTTTTTTTTCATGCAGTTCTTAAAATACTGCTTCCCTCCCACACCCCACCCTCCCGAGATGGCTTTTAAAGCAGCTGAAGAAGCTTTTTTATTTGCCCTGCTTATTAGAATTTAGATTAATTAAGTTTGTAATCAGATTTCAGGCATCGTGTTCCAGGCCAGGGATTTCTCTTACTTTGTTTCAAACGTCACTCCCAGGGCAAATTCTGCTAAACTGCATTTTCATGCTTTGCTGAGAAATGATTGCAGGTTTTGATTTCCATTACAGAATCATTAATATTGTTAATGAGAGTTCTCATGGATAAGCACACTTAAGGAGGATCATCCCTGGGAATTGGGGGTATTATACTTTGAGAATTTGTTAATTAGATAGAATTGGCGTATGTAAGACTGTCAGATTTGAGGTGGATTTATATGTTTATTTTTAAAGAGTGACTTTGGTTGTTGTGGGATTTAAATTGGAAGTAACGTTGGTTTTGTCAAGAGAGGGGTTAACATTCTGATTTTTCATCAGTTGCTGTATTTATAAACCAGCCTGTTCCTCTGTATTGAATTCTGTCCAAATTCTATTCTATAGTATTCACTTAGGACTTTTGCCTTCTTTTAATGAAATTGATAGAAAAGTCCTATTGCATCAAGTGGGAACAATATCTAGTCTAAAACTTCAGGCTTATGAATATTGTAAAATCAGCTCTGATGTCCTCTTGCAGATGACTGAGAAACATTTCATCAGAGCTCTTTTGTATTTCCCTCTGGTGGTTAGTGACTGAATATGAATTTCTTTTTTTATCCTGACCACCTGAAAGGCTTCAAGATTGCACATCCAGCCAAGTGAAAAATGGTTTTGGAGTCCTCCCTTCACTGTATTTTTTGAACAATAATATTTACAAGTCTTTGGGATTACCGTACATGCTGAAGATTCTTTAGTGCTTCTCTGTGGAAGATTCCTCTATTTGTCTTGCTACATAAAAAGCAAATGGTTTGTAAAAGTTAAAGTTGCCAAATTGCCTCGGTGTAGAGAATGGATGGGAAACTCGCTGATTAAAGATTTTTCTGTGAATGGGAGAAGAATTAGAGCAGAGCTGGAGCTTTTATGGCATTGAAGATATAACAGAAGCACTTAAGCTGTACTCCCTAGATGTGCTCTGCACCACTTGAAGAAAAAAGTGCAAATACTTTCTAGGAGCCAAAACACGCTGCTGAAACTGATGATACTGATCAACATCTTACTGATGCTTAATGGATTTAGCCGATTGTGAGATTAAAACAAATGAACTCTCACCTAGATTGTTTTATTACTGCTCTTTGATATATGAGTTCCCATCATTTTTCTCTCTGCTGTCTTGAGAACCAGTAGAACTCGAAGTCAGTGAATTTATGAACACAGTGAGTGCTGACTTTCAGACAGCACGCAATATTATACTGCCTTAATATGTAAAATAGGCCACTATAGTCAACATTTGCAATCACAGAAAGTTGGCACACCAACCAATGATACCTTAAAGACTGGCTCTAGACCACTGATGTGGAGGGAAAACTACTGTTATCTTTGTTTAAAAAAAATATGTCGCCTTCATTAAATTCTTTGGGATTGTGTTTTTTAGAAGGTATAGTAGATTCTGAAGTTTATATTCATTTGTATTCATTATTGTTGCATAGAAATTAAAGGTGAAGCTGTTAGTGTTCTCATAGGTAAAATCAGGAAAGATTTAGTGTTCAACTTGCAGAAGCAGGAGCAAATTCAACTAGAGTAATGAAAAAAGTATGGTGTTTTGTAATTACTGATGTAAGGTCAGATTGTACAGTAACATTGAAAGGGGAAAGAAAAAACCCCCAAAGTACTCCATGTATGCGTTCGGTGTTGATTGTGTTTTGTCACACAAAGTGCTGATGCATAATCAGAAGAAATTCAGGCTTTGGTAGTCAGAGCTTCCCCCCACCCTCAGACGTGCATCGGATCAGTATCTGTTCCATTTTATTGCTGGGTGGAAACAACTGGGAGAAAGCTGACTCATATTAATAGACCAGTCGTCCCTTCCCTCCTGGCGCCTGCAGCTTTGAGCGATAAAGGAGAACTAGGTGTGGGTGACCTCTCCTCCACGCCCCGCAATGTGCAAGGGGTTTTTTTAAGTACCCTTTATGCCTCTAGGAAATGTTCATTCAGGAATTGATCTGCTGATTACTGTTAAACTGTTACATAGACATTTTTGCTTATCTGATTGATCATAAAATCGATTTCCTAGATGCTTCCTATTTCAGTTTGGAATTATAAACAGCACATACAGAAGAAATGTTCACCCAACAATTCAGGATCTGTTGGGTGAGAAACATAAGAAAAATGAAAAACAAATAATCTTAGTGAATGAGATTTTGTGTTACTTTGACTAATGCACTCTTAGAGTGTGGGTGACCCTGCAGAAAATAGGAGACATTCTGAAAACCAGATCTACCCTGTTGGGCAGACATCTGTGTTACATGATGTGCTCAGATGATCAGACAGCTTACAAGCCTTTCATTGAACTTTTCTGCAAAAGTCAGTGTGAACCATACAGAAATAACATCATATCTAATAGGAAATTAAAAATTAACCAAAAAAGAAAGTCACTCATATGTGCTGTATCGTACTGTTAGTCACTATCCCTATAATCTTGTTGCGTATTTCTTTGGTTACTGGGGTTTTGGCGGGGTACTTTTTTTTTCGCCTTTGGACCTTGTCAAGTATGTGACTTCAGAGAAGGGACACTTGAGAACTGATAGTCCACGAAAGCAAAATAGTTTGATACCTAAGGTGGCAGGATTTGTAAATGCCAGCTGAGCAGATTGCAGGGGGAGAGCTCCGTTACCACAACAGTCTCTTTTTCTGTTTCTTTAAAATCAGGGCAAGGCTATCTTAAAATTAATCTGCCGCTTCTGATGTAGCTACTGTTAAGAAAGCAGGACAGGTGTAAAATGATAATGGTTGCTGAGTTCAGCGTGTAGCCCTGCCCGCTGTCTTCTGCGCCGATCGCAGGCAGAAGCAGCATTGCTGGAAGCCTTGCTAAAAGGGAATTACTATGTCTTGTGTTTGGGAGGACTCGAAGCTTTTACAAAGTTTTCCAAGGCATTTGTGGAGTCTACCCAGACTTAAGATGAAGTGCTTGCATGCCGTATCCAGCATTTAGGTTTGGAAGCGAGGCCACAGTAATTAACAAATTTATTTACTCCCAAGCAAGTCTCCTGCTGAAGTAGAGAAATCAAAAGGTGTAAGGAAGTTATAAAGCCACCAGTTTGCTTTCAAGAAAACTTTTATAGACTGTATGCAATGCATATATATTTTCAAATTGCAGTGGCCCTCCTTTTTATCCCAGTTCTGAAGACTTTGACACTTTATAAAACCAGTTTCCACACTGACATCTGGTGGTAGTTCTGAAATGCTGTGTTGCTTGAAATGCTATCTATGGGTATTCTGCAGGTCTAAACATTAGATGCTACCCACTCCAGCCCTTCTGAAGTGATCTTACTGACATCTTAACATTTCAGCTGCTCATCACATTTATGCAGCTTCCTACAAGGCAAAGAAAGTAATGAAAAAATGAGTAGTTCTTCAATATTTATCTCATTTTGCTCAGCTAGTATGATGCACTAAAAAAAAGTGTCTGGAGTATGTGAAGGAAATGGTAGTTAATTCCTTTCTTGTAGAACTTCTGTAGAAGCACATTAGCATAGTCTTATTGAAGTCCTGTTTTGCTGGTGGTGTATCAACAGATGTTGTGTGGAGCAAATGAGCTCAGGAGAAGGGCCACGTTATGCAAAGTCACATTATGTGTCCAGAGTCCAAAACCAGCTACCATGGTGATAGTTTGACTCATCCCAGCTCCAATCCCAGTCAGGACTGGTGTATCTCAGTGTAACAAACAATAAAAGCCATGACAAAGCCCTTTGAGATTTCCACGGAAATGGTTGCAAGGGCTTGGTCTGTCCATCACCCTGACATGTATCAGGTTAATTTTAAATTCTATTTAGCCAATGGCTCAAATCAGACAACCTGTAAGAGTGACTGGTTCAGTTTTATTGTGCCGTGGCTCTGTGAATCCATTTAATATTCCTCTCCCATCATATAGGTTACACCTCATCGCGTACCCTTTTAACACATACATATTATGACTGTCCCTGTAGAGTAAGCTGCTTATAAAAATAGATCTGTATTTCCTTCCCAGTGGATGAAAACTCGAGTCCCTTGGTTTTTATTTAGTTCTGGCTCAGACAAGCTCCTTTAGGCTCAGCAGACAGATTTTTATTAAGTTTGTGAATTGTGTAGCTGTTCCTTACATAGTAATTCATTTTATGTGTGCACAATTGAGCTAAGTGCTGCTTTCCATTGCCGGAGTAATGGCAGCCATTGGTTGGTCTTAATGCTGCAAAGGTTTGCTTCAGGTATAACTTTTGTTTTCTTTTCTGTGACACATCTGTGTGTACCCAAATAAGCACATTAAGAAAACTCAGTTAAATAATTCATTTGAGCATATAGATAAGAATGTTTCACATTTAAGTAGCTGCTCATTAATATGAATAATGGTAAACAGTTGAAGAGTTTGGCATCTAAATCAGATAGTTTAATATGGTATAAAATCCACTGTAATCAGTGATGAGTAAAGAGGGTCATTCAAGTCCCAAAAGACTGTGAATTGCTCATTATATTTAATCTTTTAGGCAAAATAGCTTTTATGAATAGTGCTAATTGATCTGATAAATCTCAAAGGATGTTGGAAAGGAAATTAAATAATATATCGTTTAAATATCTGTAATGCATAATTGCTGAAAACTGTTGTAGTAATTCTATTTTTGTGGCTTCAGGTTAGCCTCAATATATTTATCTGCGTAAATTAACACAGATTGTAGAGTTGGTGTCAGTTATTTTGAACTTGCATTCATTTTTACTTATTCATTTATTTTAGCTTGTTGCTTACTGTCTTTTTACACATTTCTGCATACTTATTGAGCATTTTGTAATTATCTTTTTTTCTATTAAACAGGTATTATTGAGACTGCAGATCGGCTGGATCGTGAGACTACTTCACATTACTGGTTAACTGTTTATGCGACAGACCAAGGTGTTGTGCCTTTATCATCATTCATTGAAATCTACATAGAAGTTGGGGATGTTAATGACAATGCTCCTCAGACCACAGAACCGGTTTATTACCCAGAGGTCATGGAAAATTCACCTAAAGATGTGTCCGTCATTCAGATTGAGGCATTCGATCCAGATTCTAGCTCAAGTGAAAAATTAACCTACAAGATTACAAGTGGAAACCCACAGGGATTCTTTTCAATAAACCCCAAAACTGGTGAGTACAATACCATGTTTTATTCTACATATGAATGAATCACCATATTTGCATAAATGTATAAACCAGGCAAAAAAGATGTCTTTGGTTTAACATTGTAACCGTGCTTTCACAATAGTTAAGAGTTAACCTGGTATCTTGGGCTGTGTCAATATTAGGAAGTTACACAAACAAGTAGAAGAGGATTTGAGAGTGAAGCAGTTGGTTCAAAGTACTTGACATCCACATCATGGGCCGTTTGGGAAGGAATACTTCAGAGTAGCTCCACAATAGACTGGTTAATGCCCTTTTGCTTTTGTAGTGCAATAAATATACTCTTGGAATGCATATTTTAGCTTAGTTTCACCTGAACTGTTTTTAGCAGTCTCAGTCTTCCAATTTTCACACCTAGGGTTTTTTTGTCATGCTTTTGGGTTTGTTTTTTTTTTTTTTTTCCCCCAGGTAGTGTTAGTCTAAGCAATGCAAGCCATTGATTAACTGCAAACTCACTTGTCCCACAGTCAGAAAGGAATATCTTTGTAAGTGATTGTTGCTGTTGTAAGAGATACAAAATCTGGAAGACAGGCGTGGTTCTTACATAAACCAAAGAAAGAATCTGAGTTCAGTGGTTGTTTGAAAAGCTTCAAAAAAAACGTACTGAGGTTTTAACGGGAAAGTACAAGTATAAGAAATGAATGACCTTTCAGTAACTGTGAGTTACAAATACTGAAACGTGTGTAGGGCAGAGAGACAGAAAACAATCAAAATAGGCCATTTTAACTGAAGCAATTTTGAAAACAATGTAAAGGTTGCCTACATCCCTTGCTTCTGAATGAGCATAGAGAAAATAGTATATATTAGATGTTTTTTCCACACATCTTTCATAATGGTAAATAAGGGTTTGGTTTTAATTAAGTAATATTTTGCTGGGTTGGGCACAGCTTAGCTTTTCACATGTTGCGTTTAGGTACTATTTCACAATATAAATTACAGGAGATGATTCTGATTCATCCAGCCAGAAATTTCTTCTCAGAGTACAGAGATTTTTAGTGGCGCTGTAGAGATGTAGAGAGTGGCTTTAATCTGTAACAAAGCTAGTAGTGGAAGGGAGCAATAGAAGCCTTATTCATTTAGCTCTTGTTCATTCACAGAGGGAATTTCAGGGGACCTCAAGGAGCAAAAACTGGGTGAAAAATATGTTTTGAAGGCTGGGTTGACACCGTGGCCTTCATTCTGTTTCATAGTTTTTTCATCTTAGCTTATGAAAGACTTCTGAGCTGTATCAGCTGTAATTGCTGTGTCAGCAAAACTCTGAGTGCAAACACAGGTATGTTGTTTGGGTTATTTCTGACAATAACTTCTTTGTCAGCATGTGCAGCATCTGCTTGTGAAGACATTGCCAAGAGGGACATATGCGGTAGCTGTAGCAACAGAAGATCCTTAGAATGGTTAAAGCCTATTTCTAAATACTATATTTACAGAAGCATTGATTTTAGAACACAGGCAGCCTAAGAAGCAAAACAAGAGAAATTCAACCCCAAAGTCTTTTAAGCTGAATGTAGAAACTCTGTGTGTGTGTGTGCTTTATTTCTTTGTACTTCTCTGCTTACACATGTCAGAAAAGAAAAAAATTCCCTCTCATCTGTCTATTTCCTTACCCTTTCTGTTTTGAAAAGAACTGTTTGCTGGCTACTTTGGTATTTTTTGTCATCTCTATTGGTGATATTGATAAAACTGGGAGTAAAATTGCATGTGAGTTAGGTAGAAAGAAGTGTGTGACTGCAGTGCTCAAACTGCAAGTGAACATAAATTCTATCTACATTTATTTACTCTTTACTGTATAATTCACCAACTATTTTTGGTTACCATTTCCTTATTTATTCTGTAGCTCATTTTCTCTTCTTCTATCTTCTGGTTCTTTCCTACTGCTCTCTGCCTTCTTTATTATTATGGATATGTTCCTGTGCAACCTGCTCTGGGTGGACCTGCTTTGGCGGGGGTGTTGAACTAGATGATCTCCAGAGGTTCCTTCCAACCTCATATCATTCTGTGATTATGCAGCATTTTCCAAACCTTTTTTTTTTTTTTAAAGGCACTTGCATGCCTCCCTTACCTAAGTTTTGGGAGGAAGAAACATCTTTATTCCTATTTAATGGATAGAAAAATTAGAACAGTGGGAGATTGTGACTTGTCTTCAGTCAGTTTTCCACATCAGTGGCTTACTGCCGATCTCATTGATGTTAGAAAGGGAGCTTGAGGGAGCTCAACGCACTAGATAGTGAAGTGATAAGGAACACTTAATAGAAAGCTAATAAAGATTTTCTGTCAGGAGAGTTTCTTACTTGGTTTTATTGTACTGTGTACTGTACGTGTACTGTAGAAGCAGGCAGTGCAATCCAGAGTCCTTCTCAGCTCTGTGTTAAAGGGAAAAAAATCCCAACAAGACCAAGTGGGAATAATTATTCAGTTATATTTCAGAATACAGGCACTGAGAAGAAAAGAATCTCCCTCTGATTTGCATTCAGCAGGAGATTTATTTTTTTTCAGAAATATAGTTAAAATCACAAGGATAGGTAAATTAATTGATGTCTATTACTGTTAAAATTGTAATGTTAGATACACATAACAAACACAGAGAGGAGAGGAAGAAAAGAAGTGGGCAGAGGAGCAGTTGGTTTCTCTTGCGTTCCCAGCATGCACTCATATAAGTTTAATGAATATTAAATAGCTAGCTCATGTATATGGTCTTCCTATTGTCTAGGACACAAGATTTCATGTGATCTAATGGGCTGTCTTGGTTTTCCTGTATGTGTTTCATTTGAAACTGTCAATCTGCAGTAGACAGTCATGTAGGGATGAGTTTTGACCGAGGTTACCAGGATTGTAACTTCCCCACTCTCTCTTCTGTCTTTTAGAAATCAAATGCATTTAACCTGAATAGATTCTTATTTGGGGTGAAAACACTTTCACTAGGACTGAACGTTAAGGAGTTGAAAAATCACTTTAAAAGACACTAGCTTTTGTTGTAGTTATAACAGTGTATTTTATCTCCCTCGATTAATTAGAATAGAGAAGAATTAGAAGAGAAGAATTAGAATTAGAAGAGTACATTTGACTAGAATTAGTGGGATCAAATCCTGTCTTGTTTGCTTATGGAGGTAAGTTCCCCTTGTTGGACCTTGTGAGGCTATTGCACTGCAAGGTAGCTGTCAAAGAAAAGGAACCTTTGCAGGGCCCCAGGTTTCCCTCTCAGCCCAAGGGGAGATAGGGCTGGAATACGAATCGAGTCTTTAACTGTATCCCATTATAACACTGGAAGTGACAGAGTACGAGAGTTAAGCGTGTGTGATGTTGTTATTTCGGGCCACTGTGCAGCCCCGAAGGCAAATTGAGGATTGTAATGGCATTCAGTCCGAGTCAAGGAAAGGCCAGAGTTGGGACTCTTAAAATATGTGGCGAGCGCTAAAAATATGTTTCAGCTGATACTATGTTACTGTCTCCTCTCCAGGTCAAGGATTCATCTTTTTCTGTCTCTTTATAGAATTTAACACTATGGTATTGTGGTCCATGGTTAGAACTGCCACACATAACAGTAATATAGATTATAAATAGCAATAACCTATATGTAACCTATGTCAAATAAAATACTGCTTTCTGTTCACTGTAAGTGGCTAATTCATGTCTAGAATTTTATAGGCTCCACACTATGATGTATGTCTTTGTGCAATAATCCTGAATTTTTAGATGATGAAACTGGCTGACGTGGACCTACATAGAATATAGTTCATCTTTCACAGAAAAAAGATACTTCTTTTCATCATAAGAGCCATTGATTGACTGATATGTTTATCAAAAATAATACTAATAAATAAATACTAATAATACTAAGTATATATAATGTATAAAATAATTATCAAAAATAATGCTAGCTGAAGCAGTATCTCTGTGCTTCTAATAGTGATCAGTTTCTCAGTACCCCCTTCAGTAAATCTTCACTGGCATTTAAAAACATCTTTATTATTTTAGGGTAATTATAAAATAACTTAGTTAAAGAAACATTGCTAAGCTTTCTTTTGCACACAGAAATGCTGTTTCAGTTTTTGGAGCAGGATATATAACACATTACATCACAGGACATTTTGTAATCTTTTCAGATATACCTGGCCTTCCATTCAAACAAATTAAATGTAATTTTCTTTAGTTTTGGAGTTTCCATGTAATGAAAAAAGGCTGCTGTACACATGAGTTAGCCAGGTGGAATAACAATAGTTATTTTGTTATATATAGTTATAGCAGGCAAAAAAGAGCAAAGACTAATTCCACAACTTTAATAATCTGAACATAACTTTAGGCAAATATGTAAGTTATGGCAACTAATTTATACCGGCTTAACTTCTTGCAAAATAGCTTATAATTAAATACAGACGTAATTGACAAAAATGGTGGAGTTCCAAGGCACTTCAGTATGTTTAGATGGAAGGAGGTGGAATTGGCAGAATTTGATAGCTCTTCAGAACACACAACCTGGGACTCTATGGTTAATCTCAGCACTTAACCCTAGAGCTATTGCACTGAGGATCAGAAAAGATTTGCGCTTTTAGCAACACTCACGTGAAGCAAGGGATTATAGAAGAGTAAACAAGTTCTGGGGTTTGTGCTTTGGAGCTCACAACATACAAGGTTTTTTGTGGTATGTATAATAGAAAGTAGCTTAGTAATTTTTTTCACTGTTTATTGTGGGTGTGGTTTATTTGCTTGATTTTTTTTCTTTTAACCTTTTTTTAATTACCTTGTAATGAGGCCAAAGACTTTGAAACTTAATTATCAAAGTATTCTTAGTTACAGTTCTCTTATTTCATTGGATGCATTTGGATATGTTTTGTCTGAGAAAGCAACAAATGGACAAAAATGGATGCTTTGAGGAAGGAGTAATGAGCTGTTTCACTTACAAGTTAGCGGTTCAACTCCAATCTAGTTGCAGGACTGAAAAGTTTTACATCTCGCTGATGTAAACTTCATGGTTGTATTTACAAAATACAATTGAATATTACATTGTTTGAATTAAATTTCTAAATATTTTCATTTTTACACAGTCATATTGCATGGACCAGATTTCTACTCTTTCCATCTTTGATTCCTTCATATTATAAGATCTTAATTTACTTTATTGCTTTTGAAGAGGAATGTTGGAAACATGAGAGTTGGTAGCAGGATTACAGTAATTCTTAGAGAAAGTGGAAGAGGCACCCACTAATAATAGCTGATAATACCATTGTATATAAGTGTACATTTATGAGCTGTTTGTGAATTATGATTATATAATTTCTAATCTGTATTGGATTAACCATTTAGAAATGGATCTGTTAGTGCCAAATCAGGAGAGACTTAGTGTATTTATGTTACGAAGAGCTTTCAATCAAGACATGTAATTTCTTTCTGTCTGAGACAGGAGAGTGGGACATGCATTAAATACAAGGGGGTTTTTGTACCTGGTGAGAATTGTAAGGATAGTATGCAGAGTGGCTCCCCAATTTAAAATGTCTACTTACAGTTCCCCAGAATCTAGCCATCATAGTGGGCTAGAACAAAATTCTTTTTCTATCATCGCTTCCTGTGTTTTGTAGTTTTCTTCTATTTTTCTTCTTTAAATCGTGGGATTGCAAACTGGATGTGAAATTGGAAGGAAGGCATTCAGCTTTAACTGATCAACAATAATGGCTCAACAAGTCATATGTAAAAGATGGACATTTAAGAGCTGAGGAAAACATCCTTAATTGCTGCAGAACTAGAGCCATTAGACTGAACTCTTTAAACAAAAGGAGCTCACTGAATTCCCTTAGGCTCTCTATCTGTTTCCATATGGATGGAATAGTTTTGCCATGGCATAATTTTAAAATATGGCTGCTACTCAACGATACAGCATTTGTATAATTCATGTCTCAAAGATTGCTGAGTTAAGGTGCCTGAAAGAAGCTTGTAGCACTGTAGACAGTAGATGCATTAGAATGGCAAAAACTGCATTTGCGTACTGAAAGGAGATCCACTTCTCCTTGGTATTTCTGAGCAAGAAACTGGAATCCTAACCAGGTAAGAGAGAAGACTCTTGTACTTCTTGTGGATTACCTTGCCCATGTGTTCAGGCCAGAAATAATTTCTGATCTTTTTGCCAAATTGGTGTGCTTATTTCCACTCTCCTAGGACTTAAGTTACATTTATTGTACTGACTCGATTTGGCTTGGGGAAAGACTCAGAATTGGGTAGTAAATAACACTTTGTCTAGAAGCCTTGCCTCACTTCAGAAATT
>JAOXJM010000033.1:73291962-73304643 GCA_026413425.1 Tringa solitaria
AATTAAAAGCAATAATACCAAATGAGGCAGGGATTTACTCAATGTTTCTCTGTATAGCAGTTTTGAGTCGGATTTGCAGAACCGCTGAGTGCAAAAGTATAGCTTTCTATGCCTTTAATGCAGCCTGATACAAAAATGATGCATATCTCCAAAAACTAGATTTGGCTTCATAACCTGGACAGAATAATGACACAATGAATTTTGAGTGTTAATTTCCCCATATTTCAGTTTTGGAGGTATAAAATAGGAATAATTGCGGGACCAGGAGTGTTGTGAAGATATATTCATTCATATTTATGAAGCACTTGGGTATTATCATGAGAATGCCAGGGACATTCCTTTGAGGAAACTAGTAATCTTGTGGTGTAGGAGTTAGGCCATTAAGATAAGGCTTTTCTTACATAGGGAATTCCAGCAGAAGCATTGAGTAATTGCCCGTTTCAGAACCCACTGTATCCTCTGCTCCCAAGATGCCTGAGTTTGTGCGCCTTGGTGCACACAAGACAGTCAAGTTAAGATGATAAAGCAGCCTTGGCTCAGGATTTTCCTTGTTTGAGTGACTAAATCTGAAGACAAATATTGGATGTAACTTTTGCTCTTATTTTCTTGTTTTTCTATGCTCTTACCACCTCAAGTGTTTGAAAGTACTTACACTAAATTGAGCCTGTGGCAATTTGGGATTGTGACAGTTTTTGTTTCACAGATTATACCACATTTGAAAACATGCATTGCCAAGTTACCAACAACTTTCAAATTAAGTGCTGATTTAAGGATATTTTTATATATGCAATCCCAAAATAGAATGCTATTTTAATATAAAAAGTTTGTTCTATCAAACAGTGCGATTAAAATTTTTGTAACACCGAGTCTGTGGCTCTCGCTGTCATTTCGCCCCTAGTTATTGTTAGAGCTTTGTGAAGTTATAAAATGTTAATAGCTCATAGGCAAATCATCTACCTCACATCATTTTATCATTTTACACTGTTTGTAACCTTTAAAGGAGTATCTTTTTGTGTGTATGTGTCTGATTTGGAGACCGAGTGAAGTGAAATAGGAAATGGGTACAGCTGCAAACAACTTCCATGGGTTTCCGATAACACTGGGGAATTGCTTTGTAAGGAAATGAAGGGCCAGTGACCGCACAGTAGTATTGGCTTCATTTTAACAAAGGAAACCTTTGTTGTTTAACTACTTGTGGGTTTTAATCCCATTTGATCTAATATTTTAAATCTCAAATAAAACCAGTATTACTACGTTGCACAGTAATGTGATATAAAGTTAAATAAAAACCCAAACACTGAAATTGTTCTTGTTACTTGCGTAGTTTGCAAACAATGCCAGGCTCAATTATTGTTCATTCATGTCACACAGCTCGAAGTGTAAGTAGCAGCCTCCATGTGCCCAACTGTTACCTGACACAAGCAGAGAAAATAAAGTATTTGATTACACTGTCTTTAGAAAAGATTTTTTTTTTCTTTACCTTTACTGAAAATGTGATCAGAATGTCACATTCTGGTGAAAACCCTGCAACTAGAGAGGGTTACATGAGTAGATGAAAGTTTGTACAGACATACATTTGGAAAGAGAGTTTAATTCAGAAAAAAAGCTATTTTTATTTTCCTTTTAAAATATTTTTTAAAGCACTTGAAGTGCTATTAGACTAGTGGTCTTTTTTGGAACTGGGGGAAAAAAGCTTATATCCATGAAATTTCTAATAACACCTTCACATCCATTCGCTCTACAACATTTAGAGATTTAGCACTTGAAAAGATAGAAAATTTGCTGTACTATAGGCAGCCATTAAAAAAAAATATATTTGCAAACATTTATGTAGAGATGACTTCTTTTGAATTTTAGGTGGTGGTGTTGGGGCTTGTTTATTTATTTAATTTATTCTCTTACATCTCTTTGGAAAAAGAGAAATGGTAGGAGCAGGGAAAATAAACGGGAAATGTAGCAAGTCCTTCCCTTCTCCTTTTTCTGTCCCTGGAACTACATAAAAACCTCAGGTCACACTCTGCATGATCTACGTTGTAAAGCAGGACTTAAAAAGAAAGTGAGGTTTTCTTTCAATTTTTCCATTTTCTGATGCAGAAATGGTGATGAAGCAGTCTCCCGCTATATCATATGTTCTTTTGAGCTGGAGTATATAATGTGCAAAACTCTAAGTCTATCCAGGGAAGAGAAAGTGATCAGATACTGTAGTGAGCCACTTGCATAGTACCACCTTCACACAGTATAAGGGCTTTCAAAGGTTCCAGTCTTACATTTCTGGGTTCTCTGAGTAGTGTAACTTAATGGAGCATGTGTATAAAACAACACTATAACATTAGTATTGATTAATTTCCTATTAAGAGAAGATTACTCTGAATTAATACCCTGATTCACATCTAGGTTGGCTTGATTTTTGAGTGATGAAAATAAAAGATCAATCCCAGCAAAATCATAGCTCTACATGATGTAATATAATTTTTCTATCTGAAAAATTTACAGTTGGGTTGCAGTCAAAGGCTAACTAGGAGTCAGCAATAAAATTCTTCTTCAGCTTTTCTGAGAGCCGAGACAAGACCTTTGGCAGCAGTTTACGTGATCATCCGTCATGGGTGTTGCATGGAGGTCTTTACAGACGGTCGTTACAAAGGCAGTTCCCTCTAAATCAGCAGATAAAAGGCTGCAGTGCATTCCAGACTTGTTCGAGTAATATTCTGTCCTGTAAATGTAGGAAATAACATGCAATTAAAACAAAAGAAAAGGAAAAGAAAAAAGGTCATCTTCATCACACAAATCTTCAAATTCTCACTTAAAAAAGAATGTTTTAGGGTTTAGATATACAGGGAGTTAGGGGGGCCTCAGAAGAAAGCCCGTAACAGTTTTGGAAACACGCTAATATTCTTAGTGTCATTTGAACAACTTTCTCTGTATTTTTGTAAATACATATGTCATCTATAAACCATTCTCAACATCAAAGGAGAGAAGATAATAATAACAGTTGTATCTAATGGAGTTGTTACACTGTTGCCTCAAATTTCCTTTGATATGAAAGATTTAAATTTCAGGCATTTTATTTGTAGGCTTAAGGATGCCTAGAACCCTGAAATATCTCAAGGTGCTAATCTATACCTCATTTATCCACATACCGAGAACACTGGAATAAGGCATTTCTCCCTAAAAAGAAAAAAAAAAAAAAAGAGGGAATTGTTTTCATTCATAGTGTTAAATCATACCATGTTTTTTTTGGCATGCTGCTCTCAGTTCATGCCTTAATTCCTTCAAGATAAAAACTTTTACATCCAGTGTCAGGGCTGTGATAAATGTTGAAAAAGCCTCTGCCAAATCACACTTTTCATTCATCTTTTTCAAGTCCTTCAAAAACTTTCTGTATTTCAACAACAGGAATATAGTTATTTGTTGGCTTTTAAAGGAGATGCATTCTTGAATCTGTCTACATTTTCAAATTTAAAGACTTTATTTTCAAATTAATGGCCAGTTCTGAAGTTGACAAAGCAAGATCAACTATCTCTTGCAACTTCTGAGCTTTCTTAAGGAAATCATCATGATTTAGATTAAAAAAAACCTACACAAATATACCATATAGACACATATACACAAAAAAATAAAATCCACTGATGAACACTTGGAAAGTGAATTTCCCTCTTCCATAAGCCGTATCTTCAAAATTTGGAGGGACTGGATTTTGTCTTGGAGTCAGTTAGCTAGTTTCATATCCATTCTCTACAAATTAGTTAATTAAATATTATTCTTCACATTTTTATGTTTTAAAATGTGCTGTAATGAGCTACATCTAAGTATGAAAGACTAGTGTTTTGTGCTGATGGTATTTTATGACCTGTACGCATTTCGGTCCAGTGGGTGGTCTCATTTATCTTCATGTAGATGGAGCCTTAGATGTGCTAAAATAATTGAGATCAAACCCCTGCCTTTACAGATTTGTTTCCAGGTTGTTTATAATCAGAGAGACCACATTTAAAACTAGTACTTTGTTCAGTTTTCTGGCATCCCTTATTTGGAAACTCTTTTCCCAAGAGGCTCTTCCGTATTATAGTATGCTAAATACTAAGAAACTTTAACTAGACATTTAAATTTCTTATTTTGCTGTAATTATCACTGTAATTTATCAAAAAGTTTGAAACAGCTGTTCTCATACTTTGAAAAAAAAATACAAATTATAGTAGTATAAAACTTTCTATTCCTCCCCCATAATACATTTTCCTGTTCATAGAATTTTATTAACTGCCAAAAAGAGTTCAATAATTTATCCTGTTACTTACAGTCATTCAAAACCAATGCTGTCATTAGTTATACCCTGTGTAATTGCCACCAAAACACTGATTTGTGACTAAAAAACAATCTCGATAGAAACTGTTGAGTTGCATAAGAGCAATTGTGACTTCAAGGCAATAGCCAATGTGGAAACCTGCCCTGATATTCCTCTTTGAAACCATGTATTCTTAACTCACTGTAATGAGTTTTTAAATCTCTGTATTAACATTTAGGTTGTTTCTGTAGTGAGGTGTAATTGCAACATATGCAATTTGACTTCATGGTTGTTATTTAACTGTAACTATGAATCTGCTTGTTGATGAATACTTTCAGTTGACTCAAAGCAAAAAGTTCAAAATTAAATTTTGCATTTCAGAGACAATATTTACCAGCTGTAAATAGCTTTACCAGTAGAGTAAATTCCAAAGACCCGAGTATATTCTTTCTTTGTGAATTTGTCAATCTTCCTTAATCCATGTGTGTTGCCACAGTTTTATGGGAGATTAATCATGAAACTGTAAAACTTCTGTGACAGAGGAAGTGGCCTCAAAACTAACCTCAGTCCTTTTATAACTGCTCTTAAATCCATCTCTCAACTGATCATGTTTTTTTAAAAACCTTTTAACAACTCAGCACTGGCTACAGTAAGCTGAAAAATACATTTCCTTTGTCTAGGGAAAAAAAAACCCAAAAGCCAGGTTTGGAGAGGAGCGTGGAGTTTCTGTCTTTGTTCAAACACTATAAATGCAGTAAGATTATGTCAGGTTTGAAAAGATCTTTCAAGTTGATATGAGATCTTATGGCAATAATTCTGTACTTAATTATTGAAGATGGTATGTCTCAAAATGAGATAATAAACATGAGTGATGAAGATCAGGTTACTTAAAGAGTTAATTACTGAAGGCATTTGAGCTTTGAATTGGTGTGGCTTAAGTATACCAAAGGTTGCTGAAGGCAGGAGTATTTTTGCAAGGTAAGCAAAGAGATAACAAAAATTTATAGTGTTCTGTTGATAGGAAGATCAAAGTTTATTCTACAGGAAATTTATCATTACTTACTAGCTTCCTTTCAGTAATCATACTTGGGTTTGTTTTATTTTCCATTCAAAATCTTAGTTAATTTTTTATTATTAAGTACCTTTTTAAAAATTTTTATTTCATCTTATACTGCTTATTACTTGCAGTTCTGTTTTTTTATCTTTTTATGTATGAGAGGAACAAGCTAGCAGAACAACACGATTGACAATGAAACTAGACACTTCCTAAATACTCTCAAGTACTCAGAATGCAGGATTTAGGGTTATTTTTCTGGTATAGCTGTTTGGGGTGTGTGTGATTATTCATATATTTCTTTTCATCATTCCCCAAATAGCGTTACTAGTAAAAGAATTACTGCAGAAGCAGTTATACCCCTGTCTTAGTAAATCCAGACTGAAAATAGTACGTGGTGACTAATTAGAGTGTACAAAACTATATGGTTTACTTTGTAGGACACATTTAAGCAGTTTTCTATAACTGTGTGATCGCTAAACACGGGTTTTGCGCTTCATTTGACATTAGTTGAAACTGAAGGTCTCAGTGTTTATTGCATTGGATGACTTAGCTTTTTATATAAAGTGGTTTTTCCTCCTTTTACTATACATTAATAAGCTTTGGTGGGTTGCTTGTCTTTGCTCCCTGCTTGGAGGCTCTAAAATGATTAATGAGTGCTCTGATCAGCAAATTCCAGGTCTTTGTATCTGGATGCTGTTAAAATAGTTCAGAGATGTGACTCAACTTCAGATACACACCTTGCGCTTATACTTTGTAGTAGTAGGATTGAATAGTTAAATTACTTGGTTACTGATTAATGTGGTAACTGGTGATATGAAATATCAGCCATAGGATTAAGTGATTTACGTTTTGACGCTACCTACAGTGTCTTGGCAACAAGTAACAAACTCATAAACACTGATTTTACTGTACTTCAATAAATAGTTTAACGTTCTGACACAAGGATGCTGCTATGGACTAGGCTACTTATCCCTTACTCTATGCAATCCTGACTTGGGTAGGACCGAGGTATCAATTATTGCTTCACTTTTCACGGGGTAGGATTCAAAGGGCAAAACATTTTATTCAGCTGCGATACACATGCCAAAAATTATTTTGTGAATGAAATCCAGAGCATGTGCATCAGCATCTGAACCGGCAATAAAGAAGTACCTAAAGAAAAAAAAAAAAGTAAAAACCCCCAAGGTGCCTTTATAATGAGGGAATGTCCTGCTGGCCCTTGTCTGAACTGCTGCAGGTGGAAAATGAAGAGGGAAAGGCACCAAATCCGTGAAAGACTGCACTGGTTGAGTGCAGTTATGCTCTACTTAACAGCAAAGGAAAACCAATTTCAGCACAGTGTACTCAGTGTACCCTTTTAATTTTTCTAAAGCCATCTATTTATAGGATGGTGTAACTCATTTTTGTTAAAAATACCCTGATAGGGAAAGTTCATACATGAAGTGAAAAACTACTCCTTTAGCCCCAAAAGTGGATTTAAACTGCCTAGAAAAGTCTCCTAAGCCAGCAGGCTGTAAGCTGTGCTAGGCAGAAGTGATCTTTGGTCTACTGAAACAACCATATGGCAAAAAACAGGTAAGAGTCAAGAGGCCAGAGAGAACAAGCAACCAACAACATGACTCTGTAGCTAATGGATAGTGTACTCAGCTTAGAGAGTGCAAGAGGAAGCTGGGCTCTCCATTTCTCTTGGAAAGTGCTATCACCTGTACAGTCTTTACTAAAAGAACAGAAATGATTGCTTTGAAATCTTTTACTTGAGCAGAAGAGTCATTTATAACCATTTAATGAGATTGTAAGTGATATTGCTAATTTCTTTTGGGACTATAAGTTTACAATCATATTTTCAGCACTTGAAAATTCCTGGGGACAATTCTGTGCTGGTTTTATTGAACACTATGAAGGAGCTTAGGACCAGGAAAAGTTTAGGATTGAAAAGCAAGTCAGATGGCTAAGGAACTATCTTTAGGACTATGTAAATCAAAACTGTTCAGCTCCTGTATGATATGCTCTCTCCTGTATGAGAGTTGGTTAGGTCTATGGTTTTGTTTGGTTTTTAACTCAGCAGCCTGCCTTTGTGGTGGTATATGACAGTGGCACACTGACTCGCTTATAATTGTTACCTATACGTGACTGCTAAAACATGGAGTTTATATTTTGTCAGCTGCAAAGTTGCAATCTGTTCTTAAAACCCTCTGCTATTACTTTCTATTGACCTGTTTTTATTAACTTGTTTATTTACCTTGGTTATTAAGCCTTGTCTTGGCTTAATAGAGGACATGGTTTGACTACACTCTTTCCAAAAAGTGTATCTGAAGATCTTTAGATAGGAAATATGGGCCTTTTCTGGTGGTCACCGATAGTAAAGTAAGGTAGGCATGAAATCAGTTGAAAGAAAGGAGACTGAAAAAAAATAGTTGTCTTTCTGTGGCAGCGGTGAAACGACCATGGATTTTTGTGCTCATCATTTTGTCCGTATTTCAGAAAGTGTCAAAATATTGGAAGGAGTTTAAAACAATGCCATAAAAGATCTTCCTGACAGTGAGACATGATGCTCACTGCATTGTCAGAAAAGTCTAAGACATGACTTGATCACATGAGGAACTTCCATGAGGAGGAAACTGCTGATTGCAGGGGTCTTTTACACAAAAGAAGGATCTATTCCTCTGTCTAGAAAGGAAAGCTGTGTTGAATTGGATGTAATACACTATTTCTTAAATGAGGATGATTAGTAGGAAATCCAACCTTGAGGTGCAACAACATCCTTTATCACTTGAAGAGACATAATTGGTCTTCAACTTACTGAATGATGCTGTAATTCCCTCTGTTTTAGGGCTGTGTTATGCAGTAGTCAAACTATATTATCGTTACAGCCACATATGAATGTAAAATCTATACTTTCTTCAACTCTTACACTGATTTATATACTAAGACCTTGTAAAGAAAATCCCAAGGTAATTGTTTTTAGCATTCATTAGTAATTTATCATTTTTGAGGTTGAAGTGGGGGAACAAGAGCTTAAATTACAATACATTATAAGTAAGCTTATCTAAAACTTTCAACTGATTGAATTGCACTAATGCAGTCCAGAAAAAAAAATTTCTGCTGAATGGTTATGGTTTGCATTCAACACAGAAGCCAAAAATCTTGTCAACAAAATGTGCCCTCCCTTATCATATTGAATTCCAGTGTCTTGTATCTGTTGAAGTTTGTGATAAAATATGTAGCTGCTTTCTGTATTTCCTTAAACCTTCAGTGCCAATGCATTAAAGATCAGAGAAACTGTATTTCCCCTTGCAAAGACCACTTTTTCTGCTGCTGCTGCTTTCATCACTGAGATCATCCATGCTATAAAGGTAGATAACAGCATGGCATTAATATTAACATTCTTAACATGGTACCCCCCCTGGTGTTCTATGTGTTTTAAAAGAGATTGCCATTTCAGCATTGAATGGAAGCTGCTGTTGATGTGCTGTTTTTCAGATACAGAGGCAAACGTGATGTAACTGTGCACTGAGATGAAAGCTTATATGGGATAAAATAAATCCCTGCTAATGTCAGCTCCCTTGTGCTATTTTCTCTTCCAAATGTAGCGGGTTTTATTTATATTTATGTAATTGAATGCTGTAGTTGCGTTTTTCTCTGTTTGTTTTAATGCTTGTTTAAAATAGAAATCTGAAGTAAATTGTATTTGAATACAGTTGTAACTATTTTGAATTTTCAACAGACCTCAAATAGACAGCAGGTATCCCTGGAATGTAAACTCAAAGGAGGAATGAAGGGAGAATAATACAGTTGTATGTGTTACCTGGTGTGGGGTTTTTGTTTGGTTTTTGTTACGGATGTTTACAGATAGTTTCAGTTCATTATAGTACCTCTCCAGCTAGTGAGGCAGAACAGCTGTGTTTTATCCAAAGACTCCCTAAATTATTAAGCCACTATTATGGAAATATTTCTGATGAGGTGAGTTTTGAAACGTTACTGAATAGAAAAATTGCACCAATTCTCTAAAGATACCATTTGCTCATCATTAGGTTAGAAATGTTTGTTATAAACTTGTGTTTTCCCAAGGAATCTTGACCTGTAGCGTGCATTGATTCCCAGGTGCAATAATAGTGATGTGAATTACTGGAGCTCATTGTTCCTCTTGCGGGGGGAATGCTAGGAGGAGGCAGAAGGAAAATGGGAAAATATAACTGCAAAACGATGCTCTGTGAGTCAGTTTTGCCTCAAAAATGAATGCTTTGTCACAGTGATCTGCTTCCCAGCACATGCTCTCATTTCTCTCATTCAGCAGTGAAGAGATTCTCCCCACCCTATAATAAGGGTTTTGAAACTGCTTATGTTACAGACTTCTTCAGAGATTGAAATAATTTTTTACTTGTCACTTCTGTGGGGATGTGGTGTATTCAAAGGTGTGGTTAGTCATTTATTTGTGTAAAGGGAGGGACGCAGCAAGGAGATCTCCAAACAGTTACAGAGAAGAGAAGGGAGCTCAATATAAAATGTTTGAGAACTTTTATTTTCAGCAGAAAGAGGAGAGTGGTGGCTCCTGTTGCAGGGACATGACTTATATTAGGTCCAAAGATTCTCCGCAACCATCTTAATGTGCAGTCACAAAAGCCACGCTGCATGGAACGCTCAACCTTATTATCACAGCCTTAATTCAGAAAAGCTCTTCAACAACTGATGAAATCTGTCAGTGCATTTAAGCATTTTATAATATACAAAAACGTGGAAAAAATGGAAAAACTTAGTCATTGCCATGATCCAACCTTTTACAGCCTTAAGCTGTACTGAAATAGTTCAGTGAAGCTGAACTTTCCCTTAGGAAAGTGGCTAGCAGCAAAGAGTTAAATAAAAAGAATGTCATGCATGTGTATGTGATTCTAAATCCAGAAGTGTTACATTTCCTTTGTTGGCATTAGTTTCTGCTGAATATACAGGATATATATGGTGAAGACTAAACCCTTCTGTTATTGGTCTGAAGTGTTTTAACAGAAGCTTTCAACCATGCTTGGTTGAAAAGACTGGAAGTTTTAACAGATGAAAGCATATATTTTTTTTCTTACTGGATATTTTTCTGCTTACCCATTTGAGTTCTACTGAGTTGTATATTCTCTGACAGAAATTATATCTGGAACTAGACTTTCTTTAACAAAACTGTAGTATGTGGGGTAGTGGTACATGATGGAATTCTGTCTGGAGCGCTTGCAGTAAAAGCGTATTTTTATTTTTTTTCCCAAAATGGAAATTGGCATTTATTAGCAGTGGCTCCAGTCTTAACGACTGTTGCTGGGGGAAAAAGTGGGTAGGAAACTGTTGAAAGGTGCCATCTTTCTGCTCTCACGTGTTAGCAATTCTCTGCTCGCTGCTGCTGTGAGAGATGGAATCTAATACTGTCGGAGGGTGTAGACAGAATATCGAATATTCAGAGAAATGCAAGCATAATGAGATATTTCTGCTGGTATTACTTCATTCTTCCTCTGCTTTTTGAGATCCTCCCTATCCTCAACTGTTCAACCGCCAACTGCTTTAACGGCTCTGCTGAAATTTACCCTTTTCCCTTGCAACTGTGGTGAGTCTCCGGGGGATTAATGCTTCATGGGAGGCCTCCTGCTGGCTTTCTCCAGAGGTCCTCAATAGAAAGAGGTGTTTAGGAGAGCTTGTGTTTCCCGGAGTCACCTACAAGTCCCTTTGCTTGAGGGAAGCAGATGAGGCATCTGCTCTGCCATTTGTTCTTTTCCAATTAACAGTTCTGCGCTGTTCCCCATAGAGCCTGTGAAAAGATGTGCCTTGACCAGCCTCAGCCAGGAAATTGGGAGAAAGCTTTGTTTAGAATACGTGACAATAAATGTTTTCAGTTGAAATTGTTCTCAGCTCTGAAATCTCGATGGGAAGATATTAATTCAAGGAGGTTAATACACTGTTGTCACATCTTTTTTTTTTTTTCCCCTCCCTTCCCTGCACCCTCCTCTCCCTAAAATTTAGAGTATTAATGGAACATTTTCCCCTTGTTTTTTGTTTTTTATTCCTTATTTTCTTTGTAATTAAAGGCAATGACTTCATAATACCACAAAAATGCATCCTAAAAATTGTACAGATATATTCTATGTGTTGTAAAAGCATAAAAAGTTGAAGTAGGAGAAGATGTTAGATCTTTGTCTAGAGTACTGTGTGCATGTAATGTATTTGTTACAGTGGCAAACCAAATTGCTGGAAAAACAGGGGTGGGTTTGACCATAATTGAAACAGCCATTATTTGCATTTTTCGAAGGACAGTTGTTTGACTATTTGACAGCTGTAACATTGTAATATTGCCTTATATAGGTTTTGTTAATATTATTTAGTGCAGGCTGTCTATTTTGTTTGGTATATGTAGACTACAACTCTATTTTGACTGGAGTATTGAGTAGCTGTGCACTGGTGGGATACAATTCTGTTTCTATTGGCCTTTCTCTTTAAGTGAAATTGAAATCTTTATTGCTTTTCTTACTTACACTCTATTTTTTTGTCAGCTGTGAGACAAAATTGAATGCTTTTTTGTTGTAGTAGATCAGCCTTGAAAACTTTATAAATGGATTTTAATTTTGCTTATAAGAGGTTTTATTAGTAAAAAGCTTACACCATAGTTAGAAAAAGGAACATGAAGAATACTGCCTGGGTTTTGCTCTCTGTTTTGTCCTTAATTAGGTAATTGCTTCCCCGTTTTTCAGTTTGACAATTAAGGATCGAGATGTCAGTGTTTTTCCATCACTGTAAAAAGCTGGGACAACTGCATAAAAGGTCTCATGACGTTGCAGCATCTTCTGTGTCTGGCGTATGCTGGATTCCTGCTACAGAGCATATGGGATGCTTTGGCCAGCAGTGGCTTGAGTCGGGTGAATCCAATTCTTGGTGTTCGCTCCTTGAAAAGCCAAGTTGGGTCTAGCAGGATTTCCTAGCACAGGCTCAGTGCCATGTGAACACAGGGATGGCATTTGTGGGGCCAACTGTATCGCCGTTAATGGCATTAACAACAGGTTAATGGCATTTCTGCAGCAAAGAAACTTGAGTTATGCCTTGCATCTGCATCCACGGCACCATAGGAACCCACAACATAGCAAACCATTCAACTCTAATTGAGAGCCGACTGAATTTACCTTTCAAGAAACTCAGCAGTTAAAATTTTGAACCTACTCTTAGGGGAGAACTAATTCAAATACGATCCTTTTGTATTTAAACTTCATTGTCTTTTTGTCACCTCTTGCTCTTTGTTTTTCTTCATTTAAAGAAAAACTCATCGTGCCTTCCTTATCTTGTGTCAAAGGTATATCAAACTCTTGCAACAAAATTTAATATAATGCATCAA
>JAOXJM010000033.1:73314597-73329749 GCA_026413425.1 Tringa solitaria
ATTGAAATTGTGAGGTTCCCCCCCCCCCCCCAAGCTCTGTGGATGATAAATTGTACAAGGTCCAATTACCATTTTATGAAACCGAGCTGCTCGTTCTGCGTGGTGTGCAGAAACAAGGTTTAGATGGAAACATTGCTGTGTATCTTCCTGAGTACTTTCTTTTGGCTTTAGTGGAGGTAGAGATTGTCAAACAGTCTCCAAAAAGCAGCAATCTTAGAAAAAACAGTTTTTTTTCAAATAACTTCCTTACTAAGGCTCCATGGTGGTGGCAATTCTTTGCAGTTGAACTAGGAAGTTCAGTTTCAGGCAGAAGCCTTTCTTGACACTGCTGGAAACAACTCCTAGTCTAGTAGGTTATCCCTCTTGATTTTGCCATCTAGTTTATTCCCCTAGTCCAGAACCTGAATATATTTGGAAGTAAGGTTTAGCTGAGGTTGGTGTGAATGGAGGCACAAGCATAGAGGAGCTCTGCTTTTCTTCCAAATAGACAGGAAAGGATTTATTTACCAATTTAAGACTGTGGGATTGGGGCAGTGATGTGTCTTTATTGCCTACCCCATCACTGACCTACTGCTCAGGAGCTCAAAGTGCAGGTTGCTGCTGACTTTTCTGTATATGGAAATCTGTTACGAATGCAATTTCTTGTTCTTCAACTTCTGTGCAGTATGTATGTTTCTCTGTCATCTTTGCTAATCTCTTATATCTTGTCTTCCTCCTTTTGGCTAGAGGGAAAGACATTTCTTGTCAATGTTTAGGATTTAAAACAGAATCTTTATTGACCTGACTGCGTGTCTGGAGGCTTGATAGGTCACATAGAATAAATCCAATAGCAGAAGACTGCAAGGTTTGCAGTTTCCTTTTCCTTTAATGGTGATAATTGGGAGTGATATTCTAGACCACGAATCTCCAGACACGACAGCATGCGCCCCAGTCAGAACTCACTGCTGTCACAGACATGGGACCATTGCTGCTGGTGCTGATAACCACCATAAAAGGTTCAGAGAATCCTGCTCTAAATATATTGCCTAGCTGTAATAAAAGTATTGAACAGTTTCATTCCTGCCAATTAAAAACACTGGATAGAAGGCATGAATTAGTTTGAAAAAAATCAGAAGAAACCCAAATCCAGCTAAAAGAATTGCTTTTTGCCAGGAAAGTCAGAAAGACCAGCAAGAGGCTTTCCACACACGCTTCCCTTCCCTCCCAAGAACGCAGTCAAAAATGCCACCATGCAGAGCGTGTTGGGGTAGCCTGGGGACTAGTACAGGCTGAATTTGTGGTCTCGATGACTGCAGATATTCTATCCAGTGCTGCTGCTTCTATAGCTGAATTTGTGCAGGCCTCCTGAGCTGTCACAGTTGAACCATAATCTGCTTTGTCTTCTGGAACAACCAAGAATTGGAAGGTCACAAAGATGCTTTAACCCTCGCCCCTTCTCTTCCTCTGGGTTACGAGATTCATTTAGTTCTTCCCGAAAGCGCACAGTGTAGCTTTTGTCCAATTTCTTTAAATGAATTTGTTATTTTAGCATTTTGTGAAGCTGAGTGAACGCTATAAACATTTACCACGGCAGTCTTCTGGAGAAGAATAGGAGTAGTAGTCTCAAATTTATCGTCTCTTATTTCTGTGATTGCTTTTTTGTATGATTTTCTTTTGTGTCTTTCCTTTCCTCTCGCAGCCGGAGTTGGCAGGAGCAGAGGTTGTGGTTTCTGTTACGAGCGAGCACAAAGGCTCCCTTTGCATTGTCTTCCCTTTTCCCCTGCTCGTGGGATAAGCACCAGTTACTGCTTTTGAGTCTCATGTTACTGGGGCATACGGATGGAGCAGCACGGATTAGTTCAAACCCTGCAACTCTTGCTGCAGGAAACAGAGTCCTGATTTTTAACTGATTCTCTTATCTCCCCCATAACTCCTGGGCCCACCCAAATGGACTGATCTGTTAAGATAAGCCCTCAGGACTCTCGTTAAGAAGATGCATTTGAGATGAGGCAGGGGAATTAAAAGGGGTGATACGAAATCAAAGTTGAAGGTGTGATTTATGGCTGCCAGCGTGTACATTCCATTGCTGAAACAATGATTAAAGTCTCAGTGTTGATGTTATGTTGGATTCTTCCGAGAGCTGATAAACAGTTAAAATGGAGTGACAGGCAAAAAAAAATAATATATCTGATTACTGAGTGCATACATTAGGAACAACAATACGCCGTACACAGCTTTTAGCTTACAAAGTAATTGCTGTAAACATTGGAAATACAGTAAACAATTTAGCAGACCTTGTTTAACAGCAGATTAAGTAATTTTATGTTTAATTTGAAAAAGGAAATGACATTTTCAAGACGCTTGTGAAGGGGGGACGAGAAACTAAAATCTTATTGTGTAAAAGCAGCGTATTGAATCTGACTTGAAACTAGAAGGCATTTGCTGGCCTGGGGCCATTAACATCTGTAGAGCATTTGACTCTTTCAGGACTCCAGTTAAATAGCTTTTTTGAAAAATACAGCAGCAGTAGGCGTGGAGGCTATTAGAATTTTGCATGCATCTAAATGCCAAATGCATGATGCAAAGCAAGGACAAACAAATTCCCAGCCTACGGTAGCGGTGTTTGACAGATGATGCTAGAGATGACTAGTGTCACACTAGGAAGGAATATCATTAAAAAAACAAATAAATTTACTAATGTTTTTGGATTATAATGTTTTGCCCTTAAACAGAAAAGGTTCTTCATAGGATGTAAGCAGCAATATATTAACTATTGAGTTGTTTTTTGGGGGGAATAAAAGGAGAAAGAAAAAAGATTAATGCTGTTTCTAGTTCTAGCTGCTTCCAGTCATTGCTATGTCTATCTTTTTTTTTTTTCCACTGGAAGTAATACTTACAATGGTTTAAAGCTAATTGCAGCTTTTTACCTAGTGCTGTGCTAGTGCAGAATATTTAATCTTGCTTTATGCAAAATTTATATGGATATTATGCTTTGGGGTTGATTTGGGAATGAAGGATAGAATGTTCTTCATTGATTAAATGTGCATTTTTGCTGGTGATCACCACACTGTTCCACAGAGACATTTTGGAACTGCAATTCAGTTACATTATCTCTGGATAATATAACTTTTTGTTTACGAAAATTATTATAAACATGTCAGTGTAACTATAATGTCATTATGAAAGGAGAGAGGAGGAGATTTTAAACTCCACATAGAATCAGCAAATGAAAAATTAGGTTAAAACAAGTCAAAGGCACACCATGTTTAAATATTACACACTGAGTATGCTTTGTCAATGGCACATATATCCTCTATAACTTACTAATAATCAGTGTGCTCCAATGCAAATTTAGGTTTCACCTGTCAAATAATTAACAGATTTCAAGTCCTTCCCCTAAATAATCCTGAGCTGCTTTGTTCTCTGCCTGTATAACCAGGTTGCATCCCTCTCAGTGCAATCACAGCCTTGCAAAATTAATCACATTTCTTTAGTTCCAGAACATTTGGTTTCAGAGATCACATCATGGTCTGTTAATGTCAAACTTTTCTGTAGTGTGCCTCTTTAAGATGCAACTTCTTTCGTAAGAGGTGATATTAGTGTATTCCATTTGAATATAATCTTAGTATTTTATTGAGAACTTAGGTAGCTGTTTTATTATATTATATATATTACTTTGGAATAACACAAGCTCTTCATGTATTTTGTTCTCATGCCCACAAACCCATATTTTTCTGCTTGGGTCTTTAAAATTGCACCCACAATTAGTACTTTAGGTGCTTTTCATTTAATTTGAAGGCCATGACAGTTTACAGGTATATTTGGTCAATATTTGTGCAGTTTAAAAGGAAATTGCACATCTAGCACCTGTCACAACATCAGTAGGAAAGCCTGTCTTGAAAGTAGGTTTTCCTTAGTACATTTAATTAATAGTTTAGACTGGAAGGAGCCCCTGGATTTCATCTAGTTAAAACTCCTGCTCAAAGCAGAGCAAACTAAAGTTGGATGAAGTTGTTCAGGAAGTTGTCAGGTCCTAAGTGCCTGGGGTGGCAGGGTGCCACCTCTTCCTTGGACATGCTTCGATGTTAGTGTTTAATAACCCCTCCTTGAAAATAATTTTTTTCTTGCGTCTAATTATAGTTTCCCTTATTGGAGCTTGTGAGTGTGTCACCTTTTGTCCTTTTGCTGTGCAGCTCTGAGAAGAGTCCAGCTGTCTTTTCTGCACCCCTCCCTTTACCCTCTCCCTTTAGTGAGAAATTAATCCTGAAGTAGGTAGATAAAACACCTTTCACTTGAGTTTAAGATAAACGTTGGATTTTAGGTACATTTAAAATGATTGCACTAATAGATCAAATTGTGTATTTGTAGTTGTGTTCACCAGTGTGGAGAAAAATTACATGCCCCAGCAAGTCACTTGACAAGTGGTGGAATAACGTGAGGATGCCACTTGTAGCGTCTGAGTCATTATGTTTCTTCCTTAGCAATATTTTTATTAATAATTCATATTTAATAGTGCTGTACATTTTGATGAGCTAGCTCCTTATCTTCTCAGCTCAACAGTACGTTTTGGGAGGATGTCTCCTCACATGTTTAGCAGAAAGGTCATTTTAACTGCTTCACTAGGTAACACCAGAGGAGGTTGATGCTAAGTCCTTCTCATGGTATGATCAACAGATCACTCCTCAGTTAAGCTGGTTCATCGGCTCTGTGGTTAGTCTTGCAGGTACCAATGTTGGTTTCATTCCTGGCATTTAACTAAGTACTTTACACAGTTTTTTTGTGGTGCTCCATGCTAGAAATGATGTTTTCCAGTATTCATTTTGTGTAGTACCAGCAGCACAGGTGGCCATCTCAAGAGTCATCTAAGGCAGTTGCTCTGGAGGTGCATTCCCTCCCACCTCAGGGTTTTATCTAAGTTTCTGTATTTCCTCATTTGAAGGGAAATAGAAATCAACAGTTTTGATTTATATCCATCAAATTTGACACTTTATCTTCTCACTCACTGTTTTTCTGAGTGTAAACTTAATCTGTTGGGGGGTGGGAATTGAATAAAAACATCGCTAACATGTTCCTTTAAAAGCATAGTATCCATGAACTAAGTATTTTAATTGTATATGGTCATTTAACCTTTTAGTTATACAAAATGTGTTTGTATAATTTGATTTGTAGAGTTTTTCTGTAATTTTTAAAATTTCTTGGCCACCTTCATTAGTTTTCGTTTTACTGAGGACCCGTACTCAGTGAGCAGATGCTACGTAAGTGGACCCTCCTGTATTTCTTCTTCCAAGGTGCATTAAAATCTATTTTATTTATACAGATTTTTTTAAAACCACAACAACTGTGCTTGTGTTGCTTTATTACATCCTCTCTAATCATGACAATCTAAAAAAAATCTTTTATTTAAGGTCATACTCATTCTCACTGTTCATTTTCCAGTTGAATTTGTTAGTGAATATATTTAAGAACCTGATCTAATATGTATCTTGGGTCACCAGCCATTAATTTTTCTCCCCACTGAAAATCAGTATTTATTCCAGTTCTTTGTTTGCTATCTTTAATCAATTTTTAATCCATGACAAAAGCAAACTCCTTCGTTTCCGTAGCAACATCGTGCAAGGGATTTTGTCAGTGTGTCAAATGATTAGTTTATTTGCTATTTCTTCCATTTCCTGAGAAATCTAATAAATCGTGGGAGGCAGCGTTTTCATATAAAAAGCAGTGATAGTTTGTTTTCTAACAGACTGTTTCAAACACTGAATAGCTACCTATGTTTATGAGTGTTTCCCTAAATGTGCTATATCTGTGATTGTGGCTCACTGACCTGAAACCCCTGGGACTACGTATACTAAAATATTAGAGGGGGGGGGGGGTGGCTGTGGACACTCATGTGCACACACATACCCATGCGTGCCCTACTCCCAGCCCTGCCTGTCTGCAGGTGGAGCTCAGTATTACCAACAGCATGTGTTATATTAGGAGCATTATCGGGTTTTTATTTTTTAATTTCTCCCCCCTGCAGTTCAGCAGGACCGGGGGGTGGTTCCCATCTTGTTTTGGTGATTTCTTTCCATTTAGGAGCTTATTGCAGCACCCGGTGATCTTGCTTACCTGCAGCTTGTTTCATGGTTTCAAATAAACTTAAAACCTTTTTTATTCATTCTGTGGCTTTTTATTCTGTATCTGTCTTCTGACTCTTGAGATTCCACATTTGCCATCTTCAACTCAGATCCTGCATTCCCTTTTATATGCTTCTCTGTTCTTTTTTATTATCTGAGTGAAATTCTCAGTGAAAATAGTCTTTCTGGTGACAATTATTTCAGCTACCAGAGTGGGGAATATCACAGGTTTTGGGAGGACTTTCCTACCTTATAATACAAAGTTATCATGAGTTCCATACTCAGCTCTTCATGTTCCTAGATTCTCAATCTGCCATGGTGCCTCCAGGGTTGGTGCAGGACTTCATCGTGTAGATGCAAAAGTCTTGAACACCTCCAGGGATGGGGGTTCAACAGCTGGGCAACCTGTGCCAGTGCCTCACCACCTCCATAGTGAAAAATTTCTTCCTAATATCTAATCTAAATCTACCCACTTCCAGTTTGAAGCATTACCCCTCATCCTATCACTACCTGTCCTTGTAAAAAGTCCCTCTCCAGCTTTCCTGTAGGTGCCGTTGAGATACTTGAAAGCTGCTGTAAAGGTCTCCCTGGAGCCTTTTCTTCTCCAGGTTGAACACCACCAACTCTCTCAGCCTGTCCTCACAGCAGAGGTGCTCCATCTCTCTGATCATCTTCCTGGCTTTCCTCTGGACCTGCTCGAACAGGTCCATGTCCTTCTTATGTTGGGGAGTACAAGAACTTGAATTTAGCCAAGTGTTCTTGGAGCTTTGCTGTCCACCTGACAAGTTTTCAGCATTAATGTCACTCATCTGATGCTATCACTGTTGAGGAACAGGATGGTGGCTGAATGTCTTACCCTTTTTATACAAGAGTTGGATGCTGTGCAAGGCAAGTGGGTGTGCAGGGATCTTGTGTGGTTCCAGTAAACATTATTATTCAGACATGGAGAGCATTGCCTGCGTAGCATGTAGGTGAACCCTACTGAACTTCGGTGGGAAGATGCAATTTGAAGCATTGAAGTTACTCTAACTGTATAAATTGGTTCTATAAATTTCTCATTTGACTTTAGGGAAGACAAGGCACTTTTGGGTTTAGTGACATTCTTCTTCCCTACGCCTCTTAATTCCCTCCCGTTCTCTGAGAATAATATTTGTCTTGCAGTGGAATTATTTCAGTATTATGTCTGTTTTTTTGATGAAATAGCCTGTTTTCATCTGTTTCCCAAATATCATCAATGTTTTCTCCTTCCCATTTTATCATTTCAGGTGTACATCAAAGTTATAGACACAAATAATCACAGGCCTCAGTTTTCTGCTTCAAAATATGAAGTAGTTATACCTGAAGACACCATGCCAGATACAGAAATTCTGCAAGTCAGCGCTACAGACAGAGATGAGAAGAATAAACTGATCTATACTATGCAGGGCAGCACTGATCCCATCAGTCTTAAAAAATTTCGTCTGGACCCTGCAACTGGCTCTCTATATACTTCAGAAAAACTGGATCATGAGACCATGAACCAGCATATCCTCACCATAATGGTAAATAAACACAAAATTTCTTCTGTAGTCAATAACAAATATCTTCTTAATGTCTTTTTCATTTATCCCCTTAATTCAAACATTTATTTGTATGTTTAAGTTGTATTCTGTCGTTGTGACTAGTACAGATTGAACCTTGAATTATTACTAATATTTGATGAACTACTGAAATAACAGTGCTTAATTACTAGTAATGTGCTAACTGTTTCAGGTTCGAGATCAAGATGTTCCCGTAAAGCGCAACTACGCGAGAATCATCATTAATGTCAGTGACACGAACGATCACGCCCCGTGGTTCACCAGCTCTTCCTATGAAGGGAGGGTGTATGAGTCAGCAGCTGTTGGATCTGCAGTTCTCCAGGTCACAGCCTTAGATAAGGACAAGGGAAAAAATGCAGAAATCGTCTACTCTATTGAATCAGGTATATTGACTTTCTTACCTGTTCAGTTTATTTTGAAACAATGCTTACTGATACTTTGTTTCAACTGTAGAATCATAGAATGGTTAGAGTTGGAAGGGACCTTAAAGATCATTGAGTTCCAAGTAGATGTGTATTTAAGATAAAGCCTCAGAGCACTTAAAACTAAAATATTCATCTCCCTCCCCTTAGTTATTGATATTCTTCTTCAGACACCTTTGGAACATTTTAGTACTAATAGGAGAAAAAGCTACCTTGAAACATTTAAGATGGGTGTGTTCTTTAAAAATTGCAGAAGCATTCAATTCAGACCTAAAAAAAAATATATAAAAAAATACTCTTTTTTTGTAATGTAAGTTGTTCTTTTTGACATAGGCAAAGCAAGGACTTGATGAAAAAAGTAAAAGCCTGTGACAAGTGCTTTCGTGTTTAGCACAATGTGAAAGAAAGGAGCTGAAAAGTAACTTATAAATATCCATATACTTAACCACAAAATAGTCCCAGTTTTAAAGTTAAACTTTCTGACAGATGTAGCAAGGAAGGAGTTGCTTTGCATGGTTCCCTCTGGCTGATTTTAAATAGTGAGACTGCCATTCTAGCTCAATAAAATATATAAGGTCTTTAATAGCTGGTCGATTTGGCATAAAGACTCCTTTCAGATTGCAGGCCGGAGAAGAGCATTAGGTCCTGCTGCTTATTTTTAATGTCAGAGTATCTTTCTGAACTTGCCTATAACAATGCAATTCAAATGATGGCAATTTTGAATAATATGAAAACAGGATGACATTGACTGACTTCACTTCCCAGATGGAAGTGAATTTTGGCTCAGTCCATTAAATCTAGATACAAGCCTGCCATTACCAAGGTCCTGAACTATTTAGGCACTTTGACTGGGAGAAAAAAATAGTTATTTAAATTTCATTACCAATGTGCAGTACAACTTTCAAGGTAGAAAGTAATTTAAAATAAAAAACCTAGGCACAAGGGATAAGAAAAGCAGTAGGTAAAAGGTTATTCAGCTAACTGTTGCATGCAAGGTGATACCTGCAAATACTTATTTTTATTTGACTTAAGCTTCTTTGTAAAGAATAGGAATTGTGTACTGTAAATATTTTCTTTTTCTTCCCCCAAATTGTTGTTTTGATATGAAAACACTTCAATGCTATATTAAAACAAAGCTGTAATTATGATACTCTGAAGAGGAAGAATGTATTAAAGTGTCTAATAATTTGCTTAAAATATATCTTCGTTTTTTGTTATTTGTAGAAACGTGACCTTTTCACCAAGCAAGACACTAATGTCCATAAAACTTTTCTCTTGCCTTTCCCATTTCAGTAGTGCTTATTTTACAAAATCCAAAGCATAGCAAGAAAAAAATGTGTGTGTGTGCTATCTAGAATGAAGCTACACCCTGTTTTCTTCCTTTCTTCTAGCTTTTTGTAGGAGGAAATGTAAGACTTTCTTAGGTTTGTTTTACAGGACTGTGATCTACTGGGAGGTTAAAGCATTAGAATTGATGTTCTAAGCATATGGAAGGAACATTCCTGAAATGTTTGTAATGGCTGCTTAGATTTGTAATGGGATATTCTAAGAATGCCACTGTGTTTAGAGCCTCCACTGAAAAAAAAAGAAAACCAACCCAAACAAAAAACCACAAAAACCCCCTCTTGCCTACTTGTGTGCATAACTCAGAAGTTCTTAATGAATTTTTTCCATGCTGAGAACATGGCCTTAGTAATGTAATTTTTTAAGAAGTAAAATGTTAAATCTTACCCTATTTAGTACCGGAGCTGAATATTCTTTGCAGTGTTGTTCAGCTATAGATTTGAAAATATAAGGAAAACAAGTGTTTATCAAATGCCAGCTGAAAAGCCTCAGCAGGTAGTATTTTTATTCTAATGCTATCATAAGGAATAACTTGCCTATGTATTAATAGGAAGTTAAGAGAGAACTATAGTTTGAATTCAGAAAGATTAATTTAGAAGCAGTTTTTTAAACAATACTTGCATAACCAATTAAAATTCACAACATTTTTTTTCCAAAGCAGTCTAGTTATTTCAGATCATAAAATGTAACCTGTATCCCACTAATGTTAACTTCTGAATATGATTTTCTTTCAGCTTCAGTAGATATTTAAGTTGGCTTAAACATGAACTCAATGACAAGATAATTTGAAGAAAATACATAATTTATAATGTTGAAACTTGCAAAATACTTTTTATCTTCCTTTTTAAGGAAGTTAGTTATTGAGGTTTTTTTTATTGAGTTAGTTTTTAAGGTTTTGAGTTAGTTTTTTTGAGTTAGTTTTTTTTTTTTATTGAGTTAGTTTTTAAGGTTTTTTTAATGGAAAATGAAACAATTTTTTTTGCATTTATTTTCAAGGCTTGGATGGTTTTGCTATGCTTTATGCAGTGTTTCCAGAAGTAAATGTAGAACTAGTCTTAACTCTTGATTACAGAACACTTTCCAGAGATGCTAACAAATGTTTGTTAAATAAAAGTAAGAAACTTTAACATTCTCTGTCTTCTCACTATGGATCTCTTTTAGTATATACCTAAAGAAGCAATCATCCTTTCAAGCTCTTTCTTAATTACTTTTCCTTTTTTTCACAGGGAATATTGGAAATTCCTTCTTTATAGACCCCATTTTGGGTATGATTAAAATTGCAAAGGAATTGGATCGTAGTAACCAGGAAGAATACAACCTGATGGTCAAAGCGACAGACAAAGGAGATCCTCCGATGAGCGAAGTGGCCTCTGTGCATATATTTGTTACGGTCTCTGATAACGCCTCGCCAAAATTCACAGCCAGAGAATACTCTACAGAAATCAGTGAGAGCGCCAGCATTGGCAGTTTTGTTGGAATGGTTACAGCCTACAGTCAGTCTTCTGTAGTTTATGAAATAAAAGATGGTAACGTAGGCGATGCCTTTGCTATCAACCCCAACTCGGGTGTCATTGTTTCGCAGAAGATACTTGATTTTGAAACTTTGCCCGTTTACACTCTCATTGTGCAAGGAACAAACATGGCTGGCTTGTCCACCAATGCCACAGTTCTGGTGCATCTTCGGGATGAGAATGACAATACACCGATTTTTATGCAGGCTGAATATACAGGACTCATCAGTGAATCAGCTTCAATTAACAGCGTGGTCCTGACTGACAAGAATATCCCATTAGTAATTCGAGCTACAGATGCTGATAAAGAATCTAATGCTTTGCTTGTTTATCAAATTGTTGAACCATCTGTCCGCAAGTATTTTGCCATTGATTCGAGCACTGGTGCCATTCGGACAGTGATGAGTCTGGACTACGAGGAGACAAATATTTTCCACTTTTCAGTGCAAGTACATGATATGGGGATACCACGTTTATATGCAGAATATGCAGCCAATGTTACTATTTATGTAATTGACATCAATGATTGCCCTCCTGTGTTTTCAAGAGACTTGTATGAGACATCCATTTTGGTTCCAACCTATAAAGGCGTGAAAGTCATCAGCGTCAATGCCACTGATGCCGATTCAGGTGTTTTTTCACAATTAATTTATTCCATTATTGAAGGCAACATCGGAGAAAAATTTTCAATAAACCCTAAGACTGGAGATATAACAGTACAAAATACGAGTCAGTTAAGAAGCAGATATGAATTAACAGTGAGAGCATCTGACGGCAGGTTTGCGAGCACTGCATCTGTAAAAATTAATGTGAAAGAAAGCAAAGCAAGCCAGCTGAAGTTCACGCAGAGTTCTTACTCTGCAACAGTGCAGGAGAATTCCACAGAGGCAAAAACAATAGCTGTTGTTACTGCTATAGGGAACCAAATAAACGAGCCTCTGTTTTACCATATTCTCAATCCAGACAGCAGATTTAAAATCAGCCCAACTTCAGGAGTCCTTTCAACCACAGGAATACCTTTTGACCGTGAGCAGCAAGAATCTTTTGATGTGGTCATAGAAGTGACAGAGGAATATAAGCCATCAGTGGTTGCACACATTGTAGTTAAAGTCACAGTGGAAGACGTAAATGATAATGCTCCATTTTTTGTCAATCTTCCATATTACGCCGTCGTCAAAGTAGACTCTGAAGTAGGCCATGTTATTCGACACGTCACTGCGGTAGATAAAGATGCAGGCAGAAATGGAGAGGTTCATTACTACCTCAAAGAACATCATGAACACTTCCAAATTGATCCCAATGGTGAAATCTCACTGAAGAAGAAGTTCGAACCAGACACGCTAAATAAGGAGTATCTGGTCACGGTCGTGGCAAAAGATGGAGGAGACCCTGCTTTTTCTGCTGAAGTTGTAGTCCCCATTACAGTTATGAGTAAAGCTATGCCGGTTTTCGAAAAGCCTTTCTACAGCGCAGAGATACCAGAGAACATTCAGCTCCACAGTCCTGTGGTACATGTCCAAGCAAACAGCCCGGAGGGACTGAAGGTGTTCTACAGCATCACCGATGGAGATCCTTTCAATCAGTTCACTATCAACTTCAACACTGGTGTTATTAACGTTGTTGCCCCTCTTGACTTTGAGTCTCATCCAGCCTACAAACTGAGTATTCGAGCAACAGACTCCCTGACCGGGGCGCACGCGGACGTTTTTGTGGACATAATAGTGGAAGACATCAACGATAATCCTCCTGTCTTCACGGAGCAGTCTTACACGGCAACCCTTTCCGAGGCATCCGTCATTGGAACCTCTGTTGTACAAGTGAGCGCTACAGACGCCGATTCTGGCACAAACAGGGGGATTTCCTATCACTTGGTTGAGGATAATAGTGGAAGTGATGACTACTTCCACATAGACAGCAGCACTGGACTCATTCTTACGGCAAGAACTTTGGACTATGAACAAATTAAACAACACAAGTTACTAGTAAGGGCCATAGATGGCGGCATGCTGCCCTTGAGCAGTGATACCGTTGTAACTGTTGATGTAACCGATCTCAACGATAATCCCCCTCTTTTCAACCAATTGCTTTATGAAGCTAAAATTAGCGAACTGGCTCCCCGAGGGCATTTTGTGACCTGTGTGCAGGCCTCAGATGCAGATACTTCAGATGTCGACAAGCTGGAATACTCCATCCTGACAGGCAACGACCAAAAGAATTTTGTAATTAATAGTAAAACTGGCATTATCACCATCTCAAACCTACGCAGACAGACGCTGAAGTCACATTATAATCTTAACGTGTCTGTTTCCGATGGGGTCTTCAGAAGCTCAGCCCAAGTCCACATAACTGTGACCAGTGCCAACATGCACAGTCCTGTTTTCAGCCAGAACGAATACGAGGTCGAACTGGCTGAAAATGCTCCGTTGCATACTTTGGTGACTGAAGTTAAAGCAACAGATGAAGATTCTGGTACTTACGGCCACATCACATACCACATTGTGAATGACTTTGCCAAAGACCGGTTTTACACAAATGAGAGAGGGCAGATATTTACCTCCGAGAAGCTTGACCGGGAAACACAAGCAGAGAAAGTAATCGCCATTAGTTTAATGGCCAAAGATTTGGGAGGAAAAGTTGCTTTCTGTACTGTTAATGTAATACTTACAGATGACAATGATAACGCTCCTCAATTCCGAGCAACGGAGTATGAAGTAAATATTGGATCTGATGTTCCACGAGGTACTTCTGTCGTTAAAGTCTGGGCGTCTGATGCCGATGAGGGTACAAACGCAGACATCACATACGCTATTGAAGCGGAGTCTGAAAATGTTAAAGAGAACTTAGAAATTGATCCATTGTCTGGTATAATTACTACAAAGGAAAGCTTAATTGGTTTAGAAAATGAGTTTCTGACGTTCTTTGTTAGAGCAGTCGATGGTGGATCCCCCAAAAAAGAGTCAGTTGTCCCTGTTTATGCTAGAATACTCCCACCAGAAGTGCCTCTTCCAAAATTTTCGGAGCCGTTTTATTCCTACACGGTTTCTGAGGACATTCCAATTGGGACAGAGATAGACATTATCAAAGCAGAGCATAATCAGACCTTAGTATATAATCTGATTAAAGGGAACACTCCTGAAAGCAATAGAGATGACTTTTTTGTGATTGACCACCAGACCGGAGCGTTGAAACTTGAGAAGAACCTTGATCATGAAACAACGAAATGGTACCAGTTTTCAATTCAAGCACAGTATGCAAATGAAGATTATAATGTCGTTTCCTCAGTGGAGGTAAGCATTCAGGTAAAAGATGCAAATGATAACAAGCCAGTTTTGGAGTCCAATCCATATGAAGCATTCATCGTAGAAAACATGCCAGCTGGAACAAGAGTCATCCAGGTCAAAGGAACTGACTTGGATTCAGGACTGAACGGGCAGGTTACGTATAGCTTGGATCCTTCTCAAGAACTGGAAGTTATAGAGTCTTTCACCATAAACATGGAAACTGGCTGGATTACCACGCTCCGAGAACTCGATCATGAGGAACGAGACAAATACAAAATCACAGTGGTTGCATCTGATAGGGGTGAAAAAATTCAACTGTCTTCTACGGCTGTGGTTGAAGTCACTGTTACGGACGTGAATGACAATCCTCCACGCTTTACTGCAGAGATATACAAAGGAACAGTCAGTGAGGATGACCCCACTGGTGGGGTAATCGCCATCTTGAGTACAACTGATGCCGATACGGAAGAAGCCAACAGACAAGTCTCTTATTACATTACAGGTAAATCTTTTTGAGTAATATCAGAGTAATCATTTCAGTTTTTCTGGAATGACGTGAGATATAACAATCTTCCAAATTATTGAAAAGTATCAGAAACCATAAAGCTGCAAAGAAAGCATGTGTGTGTCTTCATCTGAATATTAAAAACTTCAGGGGCAAAAAAATGAGTTTTAGACAATAGGTCTTTGGCTTTCCATTTCACATTTGCCTTGCTTGTTTGTTGTTCACCCATATATCAAATTTTATTTGAAAAAATACACTGACGTTAGTGATGTAGTTAAATTTCTTTTGTTCATTCTTTCACAGAAAAATAGACTGTTAATTTCAAGTGGGACATTTTACTAGGTTTCTTATTTAGCACATCTTGATAGGATGTTATCTATAATCCTACATTAATTTCTACATTGATTTTTATAC
>JAOXJM010000033.1:73368833-73380305 GCA_026413425.1 Tringa solitaria
GCCCAGGGCAGGGGGTTGGAACTCCATGATCTTTAAGGTCCCTTCCAACCCAAACTATTCTACGATTCTATGAAGGAGCTGCAGCCAGCCCTTTGGTTTACATTTCTTTTGTGCTCTGTGTTGCTTGGGTATGAGAAACACCTAACACACAACTCACAAGAGCTAGAATTACAACAGAACATTGCTCTGTTTGAACTTCAGTGCACGTTGCTGTTCACATACCAATAAAATACAGTGCAGCTGCAGACAGGGGTCCCTCCTCCTATTTTAGGGGATCAGACATTGGGTAAGGATGAAACCTTGGGTAAGGACCACAATATTCCTCTAAGGTAACAAAGATTTATACAGGAAAGGCAATTAATAAAAGCTTGTCATAAAACTGCCCTACATTCCTGACTGCTGCACAAACTGATTGGAGGTAGGCACTAGAAGGAACAGCAGCCAGCCCAGATTTCACTTCATTAAACAATATTTTAAAAAAAACTATTATGACATATCTTCTCCAGAACAGTAACGAGACAAACAGAAGCAAATCACAGTGAGACCTGGACTGATAACCACTCCTTTTCAGAAAATTGAATTAGAAAAATACAGAGATTTTACCTTTTGGTCAGCCTGGCCTCTCGCTGCCATGTAGCTGCTGGATCACCTCCTTCTTCAAGTCAGTCCCCAGCGCAGCTCAGCTCCTTCCCACACCAACTCCAGGAGAACAAGCAGCCCTTTTGCAGGTCACCCACCTCTGCTGGAGGAGTTACCTGTACAAGCCTTTCCCTCTGCTTCTTCCAAACTAAGGCTGCTGACCTTCCCCACAGCTGTATCTCCTTGCCTTAACCCTAACAAGCCCCCAGGTGCAGCCCATGGACACTGAGGACACCCCCTCCCATTAACCCCTTCATACCAACAAGCACAGCTTTTAACGCAAAACTTCACAGAAGTAAGTTTTCCCACACGAAAATGTGGTTGGGGGCAGCAGGGAGAAGGCAAACAGGACTCCAGGGGTTTGTGGCTTCAGTTACAAAGGTTTAGAAGGGAACAAGTAAGAGGCCTTTTCTCATTAGGATTGTGTAGAAGCAGCTCAGAAGCAACTGAAAGCTGAAAGTCCTCTGCTTTATTAGTCAGAAGCTGATGTCAGAGTGGGACAGATTAATTCCCTCGCAAACATACGTGCTGCAGTTTGCCTAAAGCCACTATGTGTTTCTTTCAACCATGATCCCACTGTTGGAATTCCCAACCCAGCTGATCTCCAGGCTGAACCCATCCCTCTTGCTGCTGTGCACTTGAAGTCTTCTCAGAGCACTAAGCAGCACCACATTATCTTTGAAGATTCATCCTTTTCCCCCTGGTAAATCCCCTTGTTAGATTTATCGAGCTTGTTAAAGAAATTCTCTTCCTATACTTACTTCATATGAATTTAGGTCAACAATCATGACATTTTTCAATGTACACGTTTGTTTGTTTAGAGTTCTCTTTCTCTAAATTGTTCACCTTTCTCCTTGTTTACTCATCACCATATAGACTGACTTTTAGAATCAGGTTGAAAGTTCACCATTTTCCAGTTCTGTCAGCCAGCAAATAAACCTCAGAAATCTTAACGTGAACTCTCCTGTGACTTATGCAGCTTCTAAAACATACAGCTCATTGGTTTTAACAGCACATTTTCTTTCACACCAGATATGTCATACAGTTCCACATGACACCAAATGCAGAACGGGTTTCCTGAAATAGCAATCTAATAGTTGCAAACAACATAGTATTTGTATAGTATGTCCTCTGAAGTGCTTGCTTCATTTAGAAGACATAAAATACTACATGAAATGTTTCCGGGTTGTTTTTTTTCCTCCCCATAAGTATATATTTTTTTGTGTATGATGCCATTTCTTTGGTCTGTAATAGCTTCTTTGTCCGTTTTGGTTTTTTAAACATGCTGCTTTGCTCAGTGAGAGGTGAAAGGCATCTCAGGGTTTCATCGGCTCTTTGCTGTAATTGCTAATAGTCTGTACCATCATCTGTATCATCATGAGGGAAATCTGTTTACTGTATTGTAATAGCATCCTTAAGGGTGCACAGAGAATACATATTTAGAGAGACAGAAAATTACCTTGAAAAGCAAATACAAAGAAGGAGGTGGAGGAAAGGCTACAGTAATAAAAGACAGCCCACTAAGAAGAAAGTTAAATCAATAGAGAAAGACAGAAAAATGGGGCAACATATCCAGATTACCAACTCTTGATAACACGTAGCTGTAAGAGACAATTATATCAAGCAGGGAAAAAAAACCTTTAGGTAACTTCTTCACAGTTAAATTGTGCCCAACAGGCTTTGTCTATAAGAAAGGATACAGAGCTATCCTAGGAGAGTAACTTCAGACAGTCTTGCAAGATACATAGATGCTACATTTTCAGGGACACCTCAAAGCCAAATAACTGATGAAAAAAAAAAATACCAGAGAACAAATACAGCTCTGGATGTGGCCAGAAGGTGCAATCAAGGACACATGGGACCTCCCGCCACCACACATACTCGGTGCACTCTGCTGGAGTACCACCGTCAGGCCTGCCCAGCACAAACTGGCTCTGCTGCCCTTCCTCTCGCCTCCCACCACTAAATCCACCTCCCCACCTCTCTGCTACCCTGGGCTTTTACAGCCTGAAGCATCGCAACGAGCCAACCCATGTTCATCTGAGGCAGCAGCTGAACTTACCAACAAAAAACAAGTTCTCCATTTCCCAAGCCAGTTTGCTACTCAACTGCAGAGGGATACAGAGGGCTAAAAGGACAACAGTGTTTAGAGGGCAAAAAGTGAATTCTCATTTTTCCTTATTTGGAACATCATTGTCTTTGTGGCAACACCTACATCAGCAAGGCATTGCTACCACCCTGTAACCCAGAAAGATTTTGGAAGTGTTTTCCTATATTTCATGAGTATCCGATCAGAAAAGATGCACCCTACATCTACTTTATTTCAAGCACTCCTCCCTCCTTCTAACTAATGCCAGGTCTTTGTCACATTCTTCTACTGTGGAAGAAGATATCCTTTTCCTCCTTGAACATCTGGAGATCATCAGCTCTTTCACCACAGTCAAATCTGACTTCACCTGCACTCTCTGCAAGCTAACAGATACCTGTCCTGTGACAAGATGCTCCATTAATGCAGAAACTTAACTATAGTGAGATATTAGGGCATACTAGACAATTAGCCTGGATGTCTCCCACAGGCTGGAAGGCTTCGTTCCTTCCAGAACACAAGCACGTCCACCCAACACCATTTCCTTCCCCCCAGGCTCCATCCATGACTACTGCTACTTGCTTAGTCCATCTTTTTAGACATGCAGGTCCTCCCCCTGGGCAGCATTTACAATAACGACCTTGACCCCACAGGATTCAGGTGTGTATTTGCTGCATTTGATACTTCTCACAAAGGAGCACCCAACCTGGACACCCTTCCCTCCCAAGTCTCACTACCCCTCCACTACCTGGACATTAACACTTCTCATTGCGAATTCACATTGGCTTATGTTTGCTCAGCAAAGAGCTACAAATTCTGGAAAGTATCAGAAGGAACTCTGTGTTTTACAACATAAATTAAATAGTACAATATTTATGATTTTTTTTTTTCCTGAGAGCTAATTATTATGTGGCAAGCACACTCACCAGAGGAAAAAAACCTTATTTCCTTGATAACAGGACTGAAAAAATAAGGTGACACAAGTTATTTATCTTTATGGACTCTTATAACTACAAGCTACCATTCGCAAATGTTAAGACTGCATTTGTTCTGCAAGCAGACTGAAAATGGAAGTGTACTGGGGTAGTCCAGTTAATAACATACCCATGACCTCAAAGTATCCATGTTAGCATGCACCATATTAACCAGAAAGCAATTTAAGACAAGCATTCAAACAACCTTTCCAACAGAAACAGTGTTTCTTCTAGTACATGTTACAATAAGGTTAAGGCTTAGTTTAATGATTTTTCTTAAGCGTTCTCTTGTGCATATTGATCTACGGTTTAAGGTTCATCTGGTGTAGTTTAAAATTTCCTCCATAGGCCTGGAGGGAAATACAAGGCTAATAACATATAGGGGAATAAGAAATGGAAAAATGCCTGTCTTATCGATTAAATATATATTTTTACTAGGTTCATCTCTCTGATTTTGCTGTTTAGTTGAGCTTAAGCAGCTGTCTTTTTCCTTGATTCATCCGCTTGTTTGTTTTGTTGTTTTTTTTCACCCAGGACTTAAGACATGTCTAAAAATAGTAGCTGTCCAGAGAGAGATGCATAAATGTCTCTGCTATTTCAAGTCTCTCATGCAGCATAGGATTTTCCTTTCTAACTCAGTTATCTACCTCTTTGTTTTTAGTTCCTTGGGTGCAGGAGGGGCTTTGGAGGAGAGGATTGCAAGATGCATGTTCCCAGTGTGTCCATATGCCGTACATCTAAATTCCTTCCATTTGAAAAATCCTTCAATCCAGACAAAACCAGGATACAACCAGCCTACCGAGGAAGAGCCACAACAAGGCTCTCACACTGGTAACAACAGCATTTTATTGCTATTAAATCCATGAATCTCCAGAGAGAAGATTAATTATTAACTGTATCATTACTTCATTTGCTATTAGCAAAAGTGGTAGGTGTTAAAAATAGCATGACAGAAAAGGCAGAAAGATCAAAGAAGGATGTGACACCTATCCAGGGCTTATCCCTCCTCTTCTACCTCACTCCACTACTTCCCTTGCAATATTGACATCACCACAATTGACCTCCCGATGGAGCTGTGCCTGGGTCTCCGAGACCTCTTCCACCCCTTGCAGAATGACAGGAATTGCACATTTCTGTGAGCAGATCTGCCTCCTTTCCCTCTGGAGCAGGCCCTCCCAGCAGTAGCACCCACAGAACAGTCACCTTAAAGTCCAGTCACATAAATCATCTCATTTGGGGGTTTTTTTGGTAAGTGCTTTTATGGACCATAGCTTTAAGCAGGTATGTAGAGCTCATTCAAACACAGTTGGAACATACATGGATAGTTGGTGATTCTGAATAAGCTGCAATAACCAGAAATGGGTAAAAGAGAAAAGGAAGAACGAACGGGATGTTGTCCAGCCAATGACAAAGAAGTTTTCGTTAAGTTAATGAGCACTGTCTTTTCCATACTCATTTGAAGAGTATTCAAGTCTTAGAAGAAAATTACTATATGTCAAAGTTATTTCAAAGGGAAAGAGAAGACACGTGATAAAGAGATAGGGCAAGTGAGAAGAAAGCTTTTCCAGGTTTTTCAACCTGCCACTCCAGACAGACTGCAGACAAGCAGAAAGGATCTTAAGAAGACAACTTACCTCATTTGGGCTTCTTCTCCTGTCCATCCATACAGTGAAATGAGAAGACTCGAGCAAAGCTGTTCTGGCAGCCAGGTTTTTCCACAGGAACAGACCTTCCCCAGAAGCATCTGAAAACACACACTTTCTACTTTCACCCAAGTTTTCACTTGTCTCTTAAAAGCAAAACACACACTGGGCACAGGATTGCGACACTGAACTCGGATGTCCTTACCTAGAATGAGGACACTATTTTTTGCTTCAGCATGGGCTCTAAGCCACCTTTCACAGTGAGGATGTGGTTGTGGAGTTCAGAGTCTCGCAGATGCCCTGTGCAGCCCCATAAACACAATTCTCCCCATCACCAGGGGATGGCACCAGCTTTGCACTGACCTGGCAGTGTAGGGTCTCAGGATTGTTGGTTGTATCTTGGTTTCACAGTTGTGCAGTGGCCATTTTGGCTTGAGAACCAGGAACACCCTGTGTGGTAAAGGCCCAGCGGCCCCAGAAGACTCCAAGACCCAGAAGGAAGTAATTCCCCACATCCCATGTCATACTTTTCCTTAAGACAATGAACTTGAGACAAAGATGGTTTGCTTTGACATCTCCAACCTCTCTACTTCAGAGTTACTGGTGCCATCAACTGTAGGGTACAGAGGGTCATCGAAAGGAAGACCCAGAGAAAAGGGGTCGATATTAGTAGGTTGATATTAGTAAGTTTTCTAGCATAAAAATTATTATTACTGAGACCTCTGACCTAAAGCAGTCTGAGTTCACCACTATTCTGGTAACACTATTATTACTGGATTAATAATGTCCTTGTTGTATTTTGACTAGATTGTTAGGATTTTGATCAGGGGAACAATAAGCTCTTGGCTCCACATATATGCAATGTTCCTTTTTTCCTCATAAGATTTAGAGTCTAATATCCAAAATGTGTTTTCAAATCTCATTTATTATTCTCTATACACTATATTACACTCAGTATACTGTACTCACTTCTCACCTCCAACGTCACGCTCAAAGAAGATACTGTGCATTTGTGTTGCTGGATCTCCAAAAAGACAGTTCTGAAGCCATGGATGCCCTCTGAGGATTATACAGAAAAAAAAACATGAGTTGCCCTTGAAAAGTGTCTCCATAAAAATATTTTCAAGAAGCTGGGAAGGTAAAGAGAGGAAGGGTGAACAATTTCCAGTTTTGGAAGTAAACAGCAGTATAGTAGTAAAAAAAAGAGTGGGTAAATTCACCTGTTGTAGAGGAGAAATGGGTAAATTCTGAAATAAGGGGATATATTTGAGAAAAAAGGAAAATAAAATATATCATTCTTTTCAAACCAAATTAAATCACAGAATCACAGAATGGTAGGGGTTGGAAGGGACTTTTGGAGACCATCTAATCCAATCCCCCTGCCAAAGCAGAGTCACCCAGAGCAGGTTGGACAGGAACGCATCCAGTTGGGTTTTGAGTATCTCCAGAGAATTCCCATGAGAACATCAATGACAAGAAGCAGATGATGACAGGACAAAAAAAAAAAAGTAGGAAAACCCCCAGAAATCAATCAGAGCACATATAGGAGGAAGAAGACCAGAAGGATAAGTTCAGAAGTCAGTGATAGAAAGCAAAGTAACATATGCATGGTGGGATGAAATGCACTCTCAGAAAGATAGCACAGGAAAAATCGCAGTAGGTGCTTTGAAAAACTAATCCCCATGTTGTTTAATCCATTTTTAGTGCATGGAGTTCAGCCTGCATGATCTCTCCTTTTCTCACCTCCTTTCCCACAATAACTCCTCTTACCCAGGTCTCCAACAAACATCAGGCTCCACATCCTGCTCTGCATAACCCTGGGGTTCCTTTCTGCTTGCTGGTCTACGTAGACATCCAAAACCTGGTTGCACACTGTATTCTTTCTGCTTAAATTTGGAGAAAACAAAATACACAAACAATGAAAGTCCTTTCCTCCCCCTGGCCTTCTGTATTACCCATCACAGACAGTATGTTATGCATTCCTTATTTTTTTTCAACAAACTGGAAATACATATTATCATCTTCATTATAAGTTTTGATTCCGCTACACTGAAGTTCACCTTGCGCTCCAGTGACAGCATATTTTCTGGGCTGCTTCCTCCAACTTGTCTCTGAAATAAGGCAATTGTGCAACTAAAGCACACAATGCATGCATCATTAATGAGCATCATTAAAGGCAATGACACATACACACCCGACGTGGTCACACAAATACAGGTTAATCTGAACAAAGTCACACAGAGCAAAGACATTAAACAGCTGGTGACTCAGTGAGAAAAATTGACTTTTCTTTTTTTAATGGTATTTCATCAACAAGCATTAGCACTTGCTTAACAACACTGGAAAAATATGCTTATGACAAACCCTGGGAAGTCCTCTAAATCATCCCTGGGCAGTCCTCTAAATCTAGGTTGTCTCCTATGCACAGAGGAAAATGAGGCACAGATACTCTCTGGACTCACCAGTAATGGGTATGTCTACGAGGAAGTTTTCTATTTGCTCTTTCTGTGCCGCACAGTAGGAGTGCTCCTTACATTTAGGGAACACTGCTGCAAAAACCATATGGGGGAGAAGGCAGTGGAGGAAAAAAATCTCTGCTCTCTCCCTTAAGGGCCACCCACGTTTCAGCCCCAGTTCTGCGATGTAGTGATCAGTTCCATCAGGTTTATTGGTATTTCGTGTGCAGACTTCACCAGATTGGAAACAGATTATACTTACCCCAGGCTTCCAGATTCAAGAGTATTTAAATAAGAAAAATGTTCTCCTTTCTTCCATTACTGCCCACAGTTTTATCTACCTGTAAGTAAAAGCATGACAATGGGAGAGACGCATCTGAAAATGATCCTAGTAATCACTGAAAAGGAGACAGCAAAATTTGGAAAGAAATTTCCATTTCAACAAATCACATTATAGATGACGAAAATTACTGAAATAAGAGTAAACACTGTGACATCGACTGTACTTAATTTTCTGCTACACCCAATATACCTGTAATCACCCAAAAGGCACACATCAACTAAATAAGGGTATCCATAACTGTGCCAAGGATTTTATGAGTCACTCATTCAAATTACAACTCTATTTCCACTGTCTCTTTGGTTTTCTCCTTAAAAATGTCTACATATCACAGGGTCTGGCAGTCCCTGTGCTAAGGTAGCTCAGTGCTACGTAGTGAACTTCCTTAGTGATTCCCGAGGCATTAGTAGCACTGACAAAAAGATTACTAACCGTGCATAAGACAAATGCACAGTGAACTAAGCCTGACACTTGTTTTATTTGGATGCCACAGAGCTATAAAAAATTACGGTATATTAATAAAGTACAGAAAAATCTCAGCTCCTAACTTTGTGAATGGTGTTGTATCTCTGTAAGAATATACATGGAAAAATTGGTACCTTCAATTGGTAATAACTTATTTCCGCAGGTCAATCAATAAGAGAAAAAAGAGAATCTTTTTACTAACTATGGATCTTCTCTCTCCACTGACAGTCACTTTTCTCTATACTGACAGTTACAGGTAATTATAGCAGATTACTTTATTTGTTCTTTTTCTTATTTGGTATTCTTTGTGACAGCCAAACAAAACTCATCATTAAGCGTGTGCTGATCCTATGTAATACCACAGAGACCCGGGCCTTAATGAACAAGTCTGAAAAGAATCGAAAGCAATAGATACAAAAAAATAACTCATCTCGTATGCCAGGAGAGCAGGTTCTTCATAAGTAACAAATCTGTACGTCAGGCACAACGATGGATATATTTCTGTATGGTAGGTCAACCTGTCAATCTACTTTCTTATATAAGAAAAAACCTACAGCACCTGAAACCTGCCAAATAAAAATAGAAGGGCTGGTTAATAGCAGTGAAAGAAGTTCATAGAGATTATTTCCAAATATGCATGGAAACATCATTAGATTTTAAAACTGTGATTTGAACAAAATAACCTTTCTCAAACTGCTGTCAGAAAAAAACAAACAAAAAACAAGACAAAACAAAAAACCCACCACACCAAAATAAAATCACACAAAGCCCCAAACCTTGTACTGGCAAGTTTTGTAATACTTATTTTATTTAGTTTTGCTTTATTTAGCAACCAGCTTCTTACATTCTGTATTTGGGTAATTTCCTCAAGGTATTTCATCCAAAAAAGGTAACCTAATGGACCAAAACTAGCCAATAATACTGAGTAAATTTTGCCAAAAAAAAAAAAAAAGTAATGTGCTAAAATTATCTTACATCACTTTGAAGAGTGAAAAACTTTGGGGTTTGCTTTCAGATGACTTATTCTCCCATAAAAATCACAGGAGTTCTTTAGTTATAATGAAATAGCTGCAAATTGTCTCAGTTAAATCATTTTAACTAATATTATGTCTGACTTCTTTATTTGTCAGATGTTTTTTACCAAAGATTATCTTAAGTGGATTCAGTCCACAAGTAAATCACTAGGTCACTAGATATATAGAATAAAAACTCTCTAGAAACCAATTAAAAATAACAATTACTCTACCACTCACACATGCTGGCCATAACCTCAAGTTACATTCAAAGACAGAAGGGCGAGCCATTTTCCACCTCCATTAATTTCATATCGTGTCATCTGAATTTGCCACAAAATGCTAATAAATGGTGGGTTTTCTTCTTTGGGAACAGCTTTCAACAGGTTCCAGTGTTTCAGAGTAATTGTGTTAGTGACACTGATCAATTAGTGAGGAAAATCTGTCATTCACTTTCAACACGTTAACAGAAGTTGAACAAACATTAGAAAATAGTGCCAGTGGAATAGAAGTATTATCAAAAGCCCCAACAAAACTGACATTTTTGAGGAAGGTGAAGATCACTAGAGAAGCAGACATTCACTTGCAGATCCTTGTTGCTACATTGACTGGAGCTGCTAAGGGTTGACTAAGATTCTGCATCTGCAGCCAGTTCTTCTAGGGCAGAATCGGAGGGTGTTACGGACTCATTGGCCAAAGGGGACACCACCAGAACTTTATTCTAGAAGTTTGGCTTTTATGGGATCCACTCATTTTCTGGGTATGAGAAATCCAGAAAAATTTGCTGACAAACATCTGCTTACATAGGATCAAAGACCAGCACTTTCCCTTTATACAATTATAACCTTCAAAGCTGCTTATGACTGGCCCACTAATTATTTAATAAACATACAAATGAATTATTTAAAGAATGACCGGGTCTAGCTCAGTTTTCTAAAACCAGTCATTCCCATGAAAAAAATGTAAGCATGCAAAGCTCACCTACTGTTAGCCTCAAACAGCCAAATGATTCTAGGTTCAATCTAGGTTGCAACCGCTGTTCGTTTTTCAAGCTTATTACTAAACAATCCAATACTCAGTAAAACAAATATCCCTTGGATGCTTGGGGTTTTTTAATATTTTTTTTTTAATCTCGGAAGGTACAAGATAGTCTGCACCTTCATCTGTTATGAGATTACAAGTAGAAGGAAAAATAAAGCTTTTTGCAGTTTGTTATCCATCTGAGGTAAACCTTTGAGGAGAATACGTGCGCTGTGATTTCATAATTTCACAACTGATGCACATGCAATGCAGTTTAACGATGTCTGTCTTGTGCAAGTGGACCTTTCAAAAGCTTCTGGGCATAACGATGGATCTCCCTCAATGTATTGGGCACTCATTCTCAGCACAGGAGAATGTACAATGAACCCTGTACAGCCCAGAAGTTATCTGAGGCACTAGATGAGTTCCCCAGGCAGAGTTGCCTCACACGGTTTCACAGCTCCTAACAGCTGAAAGATTCTCAGCCTTTATGAGGAAAGGCTGAGAGACCTGTTTAGCCCAGAGAAGAGAAGACTGAGAGGGGATCTCATCAATGCTGAGCAATATCTAAAGGGTGGGTGTCAAGAGAATGGGGCCAGACTCTTCTCAGTGGGGCCCGATGACAGGACAAGGGGCAACAGGCACAAGCTGCAACACAGGAAATTCTGTCTCAATATGAGGAAAAACTTCTTTACTTTGAGGGTGCCACAGCCCTGGAACAGGCTGCCCAGAGAGATTGTGGAGTCTCTTTCTCTGGAGATATTAAAAACTTGCCTGGGTATGTTCCTGTCCAACCTGCTCTGGGTGACCCTGCTTTGGCAGGGGGTTGGACTAGA
>JAOXJM010000033.1:73395957-73416751 GCA_026413425.1 Tringa solitaria
GATCCCCGGGGGGGTGGGTGGTGGCTCACGGTGGCCTCTCCGTCTGCCGGTAAAACTTTGTCCGGGCGCGGAACTCCAGGGCTGCGGGATGCGCCTTCATCCAGCGCTTGACGGGCTGCGGGAGATGCCAAGGGCTTCATCCTCGGTACCGAGACGGCGATGGATGGAGCCGGGTGAAGTGTATTTTTAGCGCCCGCCGCTGGATCGTAGTGCTATTTTTAGCTCCTCACAGTTCCCACCTGGCCAAAAAAAAAAAAAAAAAAGGCAAGTGAGCGTTATTTAAGAATGAAATTTAGACCTGGGACTGGGGGATGCTGCTGGGGCAGCCAGTGTGTGGCTGTGCATGCTGGACGCTAACCTTCTGATCGATTTTCTTTTGAGTTACAGAAACGCCCTCAGTAGCAAATACTATGGTTGGGAGCTTCAAATCAAGCAGATATTAAGTTACAGACATTGCAGGATTAGGGGAAAAAAAAAAACCCAAACCAAAACCCACCCAGCTAACCCAAGACAGTCGTTTTGTTTTCTTTGTTCATTTCCTACTCGCTATCTAGGTCTTCAGGGAATGGGAAACATCTGACAGAAAACAGATTTAGGCACGTTCTTTAAAAAAAATTAAAAAACCCTCTAATTTTGACAGGAGAGATTCTGTGATGGTCCATTAAGTAAATCCCTCTCAGCTCATGGATTATTGGGCAGACAGGCAGGAACTTCTTCAGATTCATTCTGCTTTATCATGTCAGACCAGCTGCTGCGCACGTGTACCAAATCTGTGCACTTGAAACCTTATGCGTCTTTCATTGAAAAAAAATAACTAAATAAATAAATACGGGAGCACGTGAAGAGAGCTGTGTTGTTAATGAAAGCAGGATTTCACTCCATGAAGACTGAGATGCTGCTTTTATTTTTTTTTTTCCACAACTGGCTGTCAGGTTCTTTATTGTAACTCCACCAAGTTCATTAGTTGATTGTTTAAAATTCATCTGAGGGAGAACTTGAGCCTGGGCTTTATTATAAGGTAGTTTAATAAAGGTGGCTGATATTGGACTCTGGCAAACAGTGGCATGCATAACTTTTGAAGGTTAAGTCAGGTAATTCAAATGGACTGTACATCTCAGTTTTATTCAGCTGTAGCGGAATGCCAACACACAGGATCAAAATGAAAACTAACAGATTTTATTATTTATTTTTTTTTCTCCTGACAGTTGCCACTGATGTAAATTCTAAGAGCTGTATCTTCTCCTTGCTTTCATTGACAGAAATTTCATTCACTGGAGCTGGCAGGGTTACACGCTGCAATACTAGGTGTATGAGAGGAGAATCAGACTCCAGGAGCCCAAGTCAGTGCTTGTTCCCTGGGAGATACTCAGGGGGAGGGAGAGAGGGCTGAGACAGGGCTATTGCTGGGGTTACTCCAGGGGAAAGGCTGATGTTGTCCTCCCCCTTAATTGCAAAATCTATACTTTAGGACCTCTGTGGGCAGTTTGCTATACAGACATTCCTGGTAACGAGTCTGAAATAAGCGTGGTGCCTGTTTTCTGGAAACGTAGCTGAATCACTGGGCTTTATGCGTGTGCATATTCTGTGCTGTGGATCTCGCATAATCCCTCGGGAATCCCAACACGTGCTCACTTCCTCGCTGCATTTCTTGCTCTTGCCTTTTCTGACATAGTGGCTGTTAGGAACTGCAGCAAACTGGCAACAGTTACCCCCTACAGCTAGGGGAACAGAGCATTCTTCTGAACATAAATTGTGTTAGACTGGAACATGAACTGGATGCTGGTTTACCCTCTGAAATTAAGGATTACTTTAAAACAAGTAGATACTTGGCACAAGATGGGAAATAGCTTATAGTCTGCTTTAGGAAAAATATAGCAACAAGTTTTTAAAGTCTTTGTTTTCTTCAAAGTAAAGATTTTATTTTTTGGTTAAAAGGAAACTTTGGAAAGAACATAGTAAGCGTCTAAAATGTGTGCAAAGTGTTTTTGACTAATCCTGCAGAAACCTGTGCCTGGGCATAACTTTCCTTATGTGAGCACCACTATTACACTTGGCATTGAATTAAGAAGGGGTTACTCAGGTGAGTAATTTTACAAGGAGGCATAAGTATTTAGAAAACCTTGGCCTAATATTTGTGAGTATGAAGAAAGAGTTTCCTAAGATTTATGTTAATTCAGATTATTCAGGAAGCTATTTCATTGAAAATCAGCTGATTTATAAATACAACTAATTTGTAACTTGCTAATTATAAAGACAGTTACAACTTTTTACAGAGCTGTAATAAGAAATAAACTGCTTTTACAACAACCTATATTAATAAGTCTCTTGCTGGCACATTGAATGAGGAAAAAGGACACAGGATGAAAATTCCACCGGGAAAAGGTCAGGGAGGAACAGAAGATACCTCCTGAAGAAATTAAAAGTATCTCACTGAAGACTTTCTTCCTCCTTTGCAAGAGAGGACTAACAGAATAAGGAGTATTTAACATTTTACCAAAAAGGTGGATTTGGTGGGGGAAAATCATCTTGGATCTCTGTCCCACTCTCTATTGTATAAATATTTTTGGAAGATAACTACAAATTGAACCTGTGGACCTATGATTTTTTAAAAAAAAAAGTGCATTGGGGAGTAGTAGGAAAGCCTAGAAAAACCTTCTCAACAAGTGGTGTAACCTTCCTGGCAGTCAGAAGGTTAGTAAAAGACACTGATCAAAGCAGAGAAGTCAGTATCTCAAAGAAGTTGGTCTCAGCAAGCGAGGAGTGTCTGATACTACAGACTCCTTCATAGTCACAAGCATGGCTTCAGTAGATGCTCTTCTAGACACAGAAGCTGATGATGCAACTGGTAGGATCCTCTTTTATTTAATGTACTTGACTTGTAATAAGTTTCATAGTTCTGGTCTGTTTTTTCTTTTTCTTTCTTTTCTTTTTCTTTTTTTATGGTGACTTTGTAATCTAACAGGTGCCTGCCACCAATTCAGTCCTGATGGGAATGGCTGCAATTTAACGCTGGCCTACACAAAGACTGAATTTGGTTTATGATGATGTCTGTGATCTTTTGACTTTGAAATAAAACTCAAGGGAAACATTCAAGGCATAAGGATTTTAATGCCCATATCTTGATAGCACATTTGTGCAGCTTGAACTTGATGTGCTTGCTTTAATAATTAATTTTAGAAAGAATGAGAATAACTCACTTTAAAAGTAAGTTTGGTGTAAATCATCCTAAGGTGTCTCATTTTCCATTGCTAATATATCTGAAAAAAGGTCATTCAACAGTTCCACCCTGGAAAAATGAAATAACTGGCCTTAGGGAAGGTGGGTTAAAGAACTACCAGTACTTTTTGCAACAAGTGGAGTTAGAGCATCTCAGAAAACTGAAGAGACCATTTAAAGTGATTTATGTGATATTACGCACAAATTCAGTGATTGCTGGTATCCTTATGCCTTTGCTGTTACCCACACCAAGAAAAACAATGCATCAAGAACAAGGTGAGGGAGCAGTTGTAAGTCTTTGGCTATGGAGATTAGTTTTCCTCTCGTTACACTAAAATCTCAGTTAACATGCACCAGTCACTTTGGTGACAGGGGGATTTGGGTACTCTGTAGTACTTTGGGTACTATTTTGATTGCAGGACCATTCTTAAGGTCAATGAAGAAAGCTGTCTTGAGTGCTATTACTCCTCTTGTTCTTCTTTCTCTTCCTTTTGAAATTGTTCTCTTGGCCTGGTGGGTTGCTTTTTCCTGGCTGCCTTATGTGCTGAGGTCCAAAGGTGCCCTGACTGTCCCTCCAACAGAGCCCTGTGTTGGAAGGGAGCCTCCAGCAGGCGAGAACAGAGCCCCAGGCAGTCTCACCCTCACTCTTCTGTGCCTGTCGTGTCTGCTAACTCCTGACACCAGTTGGGATAACGCAGGGACTGGTGCCAAACTGGTTACTAGCTCCTACCACCTCAGGGCAGAAAGCTGCCTTCACCCCCTTCTCACCCATCTCTGTTCTGTGCTAGACGCACTTGGGCTTTTTTCCAAGTTTCCCACGTCCTCGGCCCAAAAACTTTGCTCTTACTAGTGAAGAAGGCAGAGAAAGTCTGACACTCAGGCCCCAGGGCCCTGTGGAGCAGCAAGATACACCAACATGCTTGAACTTAAGCATGTGTGTTAAAGACTTTTCTGAATGAGATGGCAATAAAAAAGAGAAAGCCCAATGTCCGAATGCTAAATCTGCCTCAGCTGCATTAGGTCCAACAGTTCTGTAAAGACAAGTCTGTGAGTGCTCAAAAGAGTAAGGAATTCAAGAGTAATCCTTGACCAAAATCTGTAAGATTGGTGAAGTCACTTATGGAAGAACTAAGCAACACAGCTACTTATGGTTATTTATTTATTTTTTTAAATCCAATATTTGTTAAATAGTCCAGCCATTGCAGAACTAGGGGATGGGATCTATCAGTAAGAATTTTATTGTGGTGTAAGAACCTAATTGAAGAGTTTTCCTCTCAGTGCATTTCTAAAAATATAAATTTTAAATATACGAGTAGAACTATCTTTTGATGATCAGATTGGAGATCTCATCAGCCTTTTCGGAATATGATTGTTCTTGATGATGTTTTGTTTTTTAGTTCTAAAATGATAATGTGAAATGCTCTAGTAAACATTGTTTTATCTAATAAATGAACCTGCTGTTGTGAATTCAGACTAATGGAATCATTGTTTTTGTCACAGGTGATCCTTGGACTTCTTTTTGTGCCCCGAGAGAAAATGGGTAGCCCGACAAATATTTGACTCGAGGGAGATAACTTGTAGAAGATCAAGTTATAGCACAAATGCAGGGTTCTGAGATGTTGATGGCAATGAACATTATTTCAGACATGAATAACTTCCAGTATTAAAAATGGTAAGCTGTTTGGGAGAAGGGAAAACGTCTAGTGGAGATGCTGAACTTTGCCAATTGCTGAACAGAACTGAGCATAAAAATACAGTTTAAATAAAGCTGTTCCTCAGACTGGTTTTGATTGAATAATTTACTGAGTCAAAGATTTATTTCAGAAACCTGTTTAAATGGCACTGTGCTGTCAGTGACCAAATGTAGAGATGAATATTTCAAATAATTAATTATTACTAATATGTCTGTCAAACTCAGCTATTTATTTTTTCTACAAGATTCTGAAGTTTTTAGAGGCACTGCTTTTTCTAGTTTGCTGCTGTCAGTAGACAATGGTACTGAGACACTATACTATTTGCTCTCTAACTCTTATTAGGTTATTTTTTTGAGGGCTTCTCACTTTTCTCATTAAGATTTTTTTTTTCATCTTTAATTTTTTCATTAGCACTTTCTGATCTGCTTCCACTCTTATCTCTCTATTTCTTTTCTGTCTTGCTATAACATAGATACTTTGTGTCTTTCTAGCATAAGACCTCATCAGCAAGTCTAGTTTAGTGACAGAAAATGCTACCAACAATAGAAATCCAGTGCTGATGTGACAATGCCTGTTCTGCTTGTACAACGAGGCTGGCTTTCCTAGGGCAGTAAAAATGTTGCAGTGTCAATTCAATGCTATCCATCACAGTTTAATTTTGCAACCTCGATAAGAACCTTGTCACCCTTGCTGTTGGCGTTTTTTTTCTTCTACTCACATCTGTGAGCTGCTTCAAATTCCATATTTTCCACTTCTGAGAACCAATTACCAACCTCTGTTTCAGGAGGACAGGTGTTACTAAGAATTCTTCAGGGTAACAGAACAGAATTTGCTAAAGCTTTAATGTTTGCTTATTTAATGAACAAATAAACAGGTACTTAACATGTGTAGTTAAGTAATGCTTGGGGCAATAAAAAAAAAGTTGCTACTAAAGAATTGTTCTTTCAAAATCTAGCCCTCCTTCAGTCACAAAAATGGGCAGTAATACAGTTCAGTGGCATAAACAAGGTTCTTATTTTACATGACAGAATAAAGGGCTGATTTTCTTCTTACTTAATTTTAAGTATGGATAAAATATACAAAAACTCTTTGCAGAAAATTCTCTTAAATTAGGTGATAAGCAAGCTGCAAACTTCTTAATCTTTTCTTTTTCAAGTAGAGCAGAAAGAAAGGTATAATCAGTAAATCTGTTTACAGATTTTAAATAGTGACTTCTGTAGCTTCTAATTAGTTTTGTGGTAATAACCGACCAGTAAGTCTACAAAGTTTCATTCCTATATTCTTTTTTAAATTAAGTTTGATATCTATAAAGAGAAGACAAACTTACACCCCTTCCTTGAAGAAACACCTTGCACCAAAAGTAAAAGATTTTTCAGCTCATTCTTTTCATTCTATAAATGATCTAATGTAGTACCAGGTCATATAGTTACACCTTTTGGAGACTATTTATTACCTAATTGATGATCATAAAAATGCAGCTGTTGATTATGAATACAGGGATGAGCCTTGAAAATTGGTATCCAGTCACACCATGGAGAAGTTTCAGCAGATGTTCTTCTCCCCCCTGGTAGTAGCTATGGATTTTATTTGATCCTGTTTTCCTGACTAAGTTTTCTACTCCTTAGTCTTACTTGATTTTTAAGGACACTTTCCCTGTCTTTGGGGACGAAAGAAGTGATTTCATTTTCAGTGTTGAAAGAGTATTCTTAGCCCAATAGAGTTAGACAAAAAAGGACACTTTTGTATTAGAGATACTCAGAAAAAGGTACATATTTATGTGAATTTTCCTTATTCCACTATTTGCCCCTTCAGTTAAACATAATAAAGTCATTTGTAAAATGAAGAATTGCAGTGCATTTTATCCTCCTTCAGCACTCTAGATATTTTTTGTGTAAGACCATCCAGGCACTTATTTTGAGACTTGGTATTGTTGAAAACATGGGACTTGCATATTATAAACAATCAAAGTCTGCACAGATATGAATGAATCAGTTACTTGAGTTGCATTTTTCTGCATTTTGGATGAAGAAATAATAGCCTAGAAGTAAAAAACCACACATTTTTATTAACAGTTTAGGTGTATTTTGCGTTAATATGTTCTGTCTTATAACGGCCTTAAAGCCAAAGCGTGGTAGGTTTTGACTCCATCCCTTTGGAGTCAGAATCAGGTTTTTGTTGGATCACTGATATCATTGCAATGAAGCTGATCACAGATCGGGGTGGTTGTACACGAAGTGCCTGATCTGTGCATCCTGAGGCAGGTGCATCATGGGAGGTGGATGCAATATAGGTACATTAGCAATTAAATTTGAAAATTGATGCTTCAAGAACACCCCTGGGAATAAAGAAAACACAAAAGACCATCTACTACTGCAGTGCTGTTCTTCCTAGGGTTTGAGGGTTTTTTTTGTTTGACAAATGGCTATTGTGTTACCTAGGTCAAGGACAGTTTGCTTGTACTACTTGTCTGGTCAGATCATGTCAGTTTATCCTTGATACTATCCTTGTCCTCTTCTGTTTTCTAGAAACTTGCAGGGTTTTTTTAATACGTTGATTAAGCAGAATAAATTGCAGAATTTGGGGTTTGCTGCTGTAGCCTCATTGTACAGATTATCTGGTGGTTCTGTTGCCAAATATGACATCATGGTGTCTATGTATGATGTTCTTTTGGAAATTTCTCTTACCGATCAGCCTATCTCTGACCACAATCTTTTCAGCTCTCCTCTTATTTTTTTTTCTTGTCTAAAGAACTGTACTGTTAAGAATCTCTGCAGTGTCTCATACACTGATCTTATTCTCCCTTCCTGATGATGTAACACATTTCCAACACCTGTTGCTAAGGATTTTCTCAGTGTTAGCTATGTCTTCTTTTGGGGATAAACAGAAACACATTTATATCAAAGCGTATGTAAATCCTACTGTTTTTTACGAAGCTGCAGAAGCAACTTGTACCAAAGGTTGTTCCACTTTGTGGTATACGTTGGATTCATGAATTTACAGAAATAGATGCATCTAGAAACACTTCTTCTAAAGTACTTTTTTTTTTTTTTTTTGTTTCATAATGCAGCACCCACTGGCACATTGTATCTTTTTTTATATTGCTTGGGAATATACACATTCTCCCTAGAAATTAGAAGCTCTTGTGTAGGAGAACAATATTCAGCACGTCAGACAGGAAGAAGGGACAGTAATGTTTCCTTATCTTTCCTTCACCTAGACAGAGGTGGTGGGTTTAGTTCATGGTATAAATTAGAACAGCTTCAATGTGTCTGTAATTCATGCTTATTTGAAACAGCTCCCACAGGGGCTTTTGTGTCAGTGTCATGTAAACAGAGCTTTCACTGGCCAAGCTCATTCTAACTATTCTGCATGTAAGCAGCCAGAACTACAGACTTAACACAGTAATCCTCATCAGGCTGGGTAAAACAGCTTTTAATCTCCTCTGTATAGTGGTAAGTACGGAGAAGGCAGCAGAACCAAGTTTCTGTCTTTGCATATATTTAATATATAATGCAGAGCTCAAAATACAGTCAGATTTTCTTGCTCGTTATTTCAACAAATGTTTTCAAACCTTTTTAAACCTGCATTTCTTCTGCAGCTTCTCTTAAAAATTTGTGTACATCCTATTCCTGTTTTTAGCAGCTCTTCCGAATCCTTTCTCTTGCCCATTCAGTGTATCCCATTACTGGGAATCTCTGCAGTGCCTGCCTGATAAGATTGTCAACTATGAACATTTTTTGGTTGCTGGAAACCTGCCTTGATTTTCATAGTTTTTATGGCATAATACTTGTCTTGTTCATAAATGCTCTTCTGCAGCAATATTTCATATCTACTGAACATACCCACTTTTGTTCAATTATTTTTGGACGTTCCTGGGAATTTGTCCTGCTTCTGTTCATCATACATGTTCACTTGTTCTTTGGATGATCCATACTGAAGACGGCATGAGGATGACCAGGCTGGATGGGGCTTTGAGCAACCTGGTCTAGTGGGAGGTGTCTCTGCCCATGGCAGGGGGTTGAAACTCGATGATTTTTAAGGTCCCTTCCAACCTAAACCATTCTATGAGCACTCCTGTATTGAAGAATAACTTTGCACTATCTTTGTTAAATTCTTGGTTGCTGAAATGTTCTCTTTTTTTTTTTTTTTTCCTTCTTTTCCCTGCATTTTTCCATTGAGAGTAGATCTGTCAGGTTTTGTCTGGAAGGCAAAGGGGTTGTAGATTGACTTGGGTCTCTCCCTTATCGGATCCATTACATATTCTGTGAAAGCTTTTTTTTTATACGCTCTGTAATAATATCATACCGAGATGCTGCATTGTTCTTGGGGGCAGTACAAATACTAATGTTTTAAAAGGAGGTTGAATGCTGCTCTTGCAATTATTCCTGGTAAGAATTTCTAATGCATACTTAGGGACAATCTAGAGTAGATTATACAAAACTTGCACCTTGTTAATTCTCCTTGCGGCAACCGTTACCTAAAACGTGCCCTAAAGATATGGCTGAACCTGACAAACATGTAAATGCAGAAATACGAATGGAAAAAACCAAAGCAAATAAGCTAAGTTGAAGCACCCTAGTGGATGTAGAATTTGCAGTCTGCTTGTTGTTTGTTGGTGCTTATTTTGTACTGAGGTATCCCATTTGTCACAGTAGTGACTGTAAGCTTTTCTAGTGGGCCTTCTCTTTTACTTTTCTCGAGCTATTGCAGTCTCAGGGCTTTCCTGCCAGAATGCTTACTGGACTCTAGCTCCCTGAGCACATCTTTCTTCTGCAGACATCACTTCATAGACTACCACCAACGCAGTGAATTGATTTCTAAGATCTTTTGCTTATATTCAGATATTCATATTATCTCCTGTCCCTGTGTTTAGTCAGAGAACTTTCTTGATCAGACTCAAATTTCACCTGCTTCTGACTTTTGAATTGCTGACTGTTCCTTGTGATGACTGGATCGAATGTTTGCTTACTTTACTCAAAAACGTGAAACTTGCTTGTCTTACAAATAAATCTCCAAATCGTGAATTTGCTTGTGCCTTTTTTTTTTGGTGTCTATGTTTTTATACAAGTATTCCAATAAAGTAAATAGAATTTCCAGTGGTAACACTGGGTGGCAGCTCCAGTGTATGTTTAATGTATGCTAAAACCTTTTTCTGAAGACACATTTATTAACATTATTTTAAGGATTTATTTTTAAGGAAAATTTCTACATAGTCATGCGATAAGTACAAAGGTAGTATGTGACCAGCTACTACTTCTGGAAACACTAAAAAATTGACATTTTTAGTACATTGGAATGTTACTGGAAATAAAGGATTGTCTAACGATCACCTGTAAATTAAAGTAATATTATGCCTTCTATATTCAGAAACTCTGAGCCTCTACTGAGGTAAGAAAAGTCAGATGAGTGGAATGCTGTAAAGGAATGCAGTATAATTGAAAAAGTTAAAGTCAGCTATAGTAGGGCACTAATTAGGCAGTAATCCCAAAACCAACCTTCCTCTCAAGTCTAAGTGTGGAGTTAGTTATTAGAAGTAAGCTACTGCTCTCTTTGTGTGTGTACTTACATGGGTACTTAGGTCTGTCCTACTGTCATAATCCTTGTCACAAGGAGGCTTTCCAGAAGGACCTGCTCTTTTGTTAAGGACATCTTGATTCCAACAGGCTTCTGACCATTTTAGATGACAGTATTAAGGGAATCCAGTTGATTCGGTTCTTCTACCTGTTCATTATCTGACAGGGATAATGAAACATTTTGCTGCTCATGACTAAAACAAAGCTCCATGTTATCCAGAATGTTCTAAAGTGCACAATAATAAATGTAAGTGGGCATAGTTCATTTTGTCTGTTTCTCTTGCCCTTTATTTCTCTGGAGCTTTCCAGCAGCTTTAGGTTGTTCTTCCAGGTCTTCAACAACAAATGGCAGCAAGCTCTCCAATGTTATTTGTGCTCCTTCACAGCATCAGACTTAAAAAAATCTTCTGTTGAAGTTCTAACAAAAGGGCATCAGTTGCCCTTTACCTTATCATCTTCCAGAACCATCTTCCCAGTCCTCTGTAGACTTCATTGATTCTGTATCCATACTCAAAGTTCTGAAGTGATCTTTCTCTTTCAGTCTGTGTCAGTATATTGAATACTAAATTTCCAAGCACTTGTGTACTTGTCACCTCTATTTCTTGTTCTCCCTGGGACTTTTGCTGTAAGTACTGTTCTCCTCTTTTTTAGTCCTCCCATTTGTCATGTCTTTCCTTCCATATCTGTTCCTAGCCAAATTTTATAATTTGTTACATTTCATTGGATCTCATAGATCTTGCTTTATATCATGATTTTCAACCTGTCAGTGTAGAGAATAGCTAAATCCATTGTCTTCTACTGCTTTTTGCAGTCCTTAGGCAATTTTTTCTACATGTATTTTCTCCATCAGACCCTAGGCAATTTTAAGCTATTACACTTGGCAAACAATTGCTTTATACTGTAGCACTTTCTATTTATTCTTCCTCTGCATCAAATGCCTTCAGTTTACAAATCATTGTGAAATACTAGGAATGTTCAGCTATGGAGGTAAGTCTTTTCTACATAGGTAGATAGGCTTTGTTGCACCCCAATTAATAACTACTACTAATAGTATCTGAAAGAAAGTGCAGCAATAACATAACTTCAGTCAGAACAATTTCAAAAGATAAGAATTTTATAGGAAGTAGAGAAAAAAATTGAAGCATCTGAAATACAGTAGTACTTTGCAAGTGTTTTAGAAAGATTTACTGACAAATGTTCTTTGCTTCTTGCTGTTTCAAGTTCTGGTTTGGATTATGGCCACTGGAAAAAAAAAGTCTGCTTGGCGTGAAGCTGTTTAAATCAGTACCTGATGGTTTGTTAATTGTCCATATAGATTTCTTATTTTAATGACTCAGCAGCGCCTTCACAATTTCATGGTGTACTGGCACTGTTCTGAGAGGAGGGAGTGTGGAAAAAGGGATTAATGTGAGTCTCAGTAAGGTGGAGCAAATGGTAAAATAATTTTGAACCTGAAACTCATAAGCACCTGCAATTCCTATTTGCTAGTTTTGTGAATCCAGAAAAAAAAAAAATCACTGCAAGTTTCCTCTGTCACCAATGACTTTAATTATACAGCTAACTCTTAATAGTTTTAATCTATTGTTAATCTAACTGTTTTCATTGATATACTGTAAAGCTCTTCAAGCATTAATAGTGTATACACCAAAAAATAGGCGACAGCATTCAAGGAAATATGAAGAGTAAGACATTTCTAAGTATGGAACAAAAAATTCCAACCATATTGGAATTTCAAAATTCTAGTATTAGAAAAATTTGGACTCAGCAGTAGTTAAAAGTAGTGATTCTCTTTTAAGGACCCGTGAGTTCCCTGGAAATGATTCTGTCCAAGTCTAACTGGACATGAGGTCTTTGACACTGAAGGTGCCACAGATGCCAAAGGCTCTTACAGATACTCAGTTTTCAGAGCTTGTGAAGTTTTGTAAGATTCTGTAATACTTTGTAAATGAGACTTGAACAGTGTAAAAAATTAGTCCAGGACAAGAAACATTTTAGATCCCATGCTCGTTTAAGATACAGATGGAATAGGCAGTTATGTACAGGAATGCTACAGGCAGCGTTAATCATATATTTGAAGAGGACCAGGATGATGTCTTTGATTCCCTTTTATACAATCTGAAATAGGAATAGAACTTTAAGATCAATTATTTTTTCAACTGAAATAATGTTCAGCAAAACCTTGGGACGATTTTCCAAGAAAATTAAATATCATCTGGAACTGACTGCAGTCTGTTTTATTTTCACCCATATTCTTTAGATATTTGTTGATATTTCTTTGAGGTATATGCAATGATAAGTAATTTATTCTCAGCTGAGAATCTGTTTCTTATGTTACAATTCTCTGTCTCCTTTTTCCTAAGTCGTTTATGGACTTCACTGTTGGAATGATACTTGTGTGTAGCATCCCAGTTCTGCTGTTGAATTTACTTGTTCCAATACTTTTTCATGTTCCCATGAACACTTCCCAGCTTGATTCTGGAACAGCCTTTTGTCTCAGCAGGGCAGTTTGTGATTCTTTACCTGAAGTAACTGTGCAGGGAATATAATCTTCCACAGCACCTCTGTGCCATATAGAACACCTGTACAGGACTATGACTGCAGCTTCTCTGTCAAGCGGCTTGGTTTTCCACAGAGAGAACATTTAGTTAATGTATTTGATTTCTTTCACTATGTCCTCGATGCTATCTGATCCAACTTGCTATTTTCTGTCACTGCTTCTTCAGTGCCTCCTCCTGTTTTCTCTGAGTTTGTATCATGTCCTCAGCTATTGCATGGATGCCTGTAATATCCCTGAATTAGTCTCTTAGTTCTTTTGTCAATGCATTCCACTATTCCACAGTTGACTTTATTCCCAAATGAATATGAAAAAAGTTTAGCTAATTATTCATCTTTTTTTTTGGTCAATATTCACTTCCTTATTCAGAATAGTTAATTTGTTTTCACCACCTATTTGATTATTTGATCTTAAATGTTTGTAAGTGTGTGCATAGATTCTTCTTATTTCTTAATAACTACTTTAGGATCTTAATGATTAATAAAAATTGTAGTTGGGAGAGTGCCTTAGGGCTGTGTTGTTAACATTTGTCATGACAAATTCACACTACTTATGGTTCTTTCCTTTCTGCATTTATTTCTGAGTCTACTGACCAAAATCCATTTTTTCTGAAACTTGTGTATTTTAAAGGAGTATATGAATCACTGCAAATGTGGAATGCTCGGGAATGCCCCTAGCCCCTCAAAGGATTTCAGACATTGCACAATTAGATTTATTTCAGTGATGTATGCATTTGTTCAGAGCATGCCTAGTTTAGCATATTTAGGCTTAGCAAAAAGGAAGCTTTTCAGCTTCAGTGGCACTGTAGAACTTTTCAAGAAGTATTAAGAACTGTCCTTATTCTGGACTGTTGCTTCCACTAAGGTCATCTCACCTGGGGCTTTTTGGATCCCTTTACATCTTACAAGCACAATGTCAGACTACCTTATCTGAGGGAGACCTATCAAATAAGTATCCTTAATGATGCAACATGTTGGATTCAGCCCCTTTATAAAGCTTGAGAGATACATTCTCTAAATAGAGTGAGGGATACTAAGTTTCTCTGAATTCCAAGCTTTATGTGTGATTTATTCTGTAGTATTTTAGAGTTGAGGCAGAAATTAGTGAATTTATCTTTTGGTTAAGTCATCTGTTCTGAATATGGCAGATTGTGGTTTTTCCACATTTGTGACCCATTTCTTCAAAACTTTTGTTTGTATAGAGACAGTTGTGTGCACTGTTGTGCATATTCTGCATATATAATTACATATATTAATTTCTGACTTTCAAGGTTGGTGTTCTCCCTGCTCTTTTGTGAGTAGTCTATGAGTGTCAGTTTGCAATTCAGTCTTGATCTTCCTGTACATTTTTAAAACATTTTTTGTGCAGCTTGTGAAATGCTGAAAATGTACCTTGCATGTTGCAAGAATGGTAACTTTAAAAGAAAATACTTGAGATTTTCTCCAAATAGCCTTCCTTATAAATGCCATTTTGTTCACAGAAGTATTTATTCAGAGAATATATGTTCAATACACCTTAAAAAAATTACCTTGAAATGATCTGTGTAATTAGATGCTCTTTCATGATCGTGTCCTGAGGCAATTTCCTACTGAAGTTTGCACAGCTGTCTTTGGATGAGATGATACAATTAAGATACACACTAGAAGGCATTGGGCTTATTTCTTCTGGAATTGTTCCAAAACATACAAAGCTAGTGGAGTTCAGGAGACTGTGATTCACTTGATCTGCTGGGTTCCACTGCAGCATAGTCTTTTCAATATAACTGTAACTAGACATTTGGTACTGGATTACAGGTATTGGATATGATCAGGTAGATTAAGTGGTCTCCCTTCGAAAAGTCTTTATTTTCAGCATTTCCACATAATGCCATTTAAAACTCTTACCTCCGTTTACCTCTCTTTTGATCAAGGTATATCATGAAGATCATTGAATTAAAAATATGTGTTGGTCAAAACACATATACAAAATTCAAAAGCTCATGTGAATTCTTTTAGCTTTCTGTCAGGCCCTTTAGCCACACTGTTTAGTTGACTTTTCTGCCTCATTGCCTAGCTTCAGTGAAAGTACAGCTTTGGGTATTTCAACTCTTTGTGTCTCAAATGACAGTTCAAATAATGTCTAATATGCCCCAGAATGCATCTTCTCTCACTTCTTGAACCATTGTCTAAAGTTCATAATCACAGAGCTGGCCCTAACATCTCCATTTTCCCAGGTAAAATAGCATTGTCATCAATTCCACCACATTTCCATAGCTTTCCATACTGTTGAAATCAGAAACTTCACAGAAGATACTGGACTCTGCTGAAAGCAGGAGATGGGCTTGAGTTGCATTCTTCTCCTTGCTAAGATCGCTCGTATTAGTGAAGTTAACATTGCTTTGAAGTGCATACATGTGAAATCAGTGATCAGCTCTTCAGTTTGGCCAAAACCCACTTTGGTTTACATGCTGGGAAAGCCTACAGTGCTGCTTATTTACAGCAGCTTTGTCTGCTTTCTACTAAGATCAGCATGTCTGATGACCACGTTCAGGAGACTGCAAGTTATCTGTGAACAGATTTATAGTAAGAGATTCAGGTCTCCCTTAGCTTATGAATTTTTAAACTTCTAATAAAATTGTTTATGTCCCTGTAAGCAGGCTGAAATATGAGTTTACAGTGACTATGTGTCTGAAAATTCTACCAACAGGTATAGAGTAGTCATAAAATATAGGTGTTCCATAGCTTTAAAATCACTAGAAGAAAAGCTAGTAATGCTTGCTACTATAGTTATGGTCTTTGCCACATAAACTGCAGACATCAAAACTTTCTAGAAAGTTTCTGTTCTACTGACACATTTACCACATTGATGTTAAGAGACAACGAGCGACTTTGACTTAAAAGTGATCATCATAGAATTAACATGCTTTTTACATTAAAATATTCTTCTGGGACTAGCAGCCAAATATTTTCTCTCATAAAAGCAACAGCAAATCAGACAGAGTCTTGAAAAAATCTTGTCCCTGAAGAAACTAAATTACAAAGCTGAGGTCACATAGAGTAAACCACAAATCAAGCTGCCAGCGTGACTCAGAGATTTGTTAATACAGCTGTAAACTGTAAACAGATTTTGTAAAAAGCATTGGATTGGTCCCTTTGTTGATACACTGTGGTTTAAATATTCAAACTGTCATGACCAGTACAAAGGGAAAGTATGAATTTGGAAACAGTCTCTTTGTTTTCATTTCCATGAGCCTTATCTACTAATTTGAAAAAGTATTTTCTAAACCATAGGAAAAAGATGAAAGAGACTTATGTTTATGACAACAGAAACTAAATTACATAGCAATAGGAATAATATTTACCAATTTCATGCTTATTTATACTGTCCCTGTCATGGATTGAGCTTCTATGTAGTAAACACTGCAAAAGCACCAAAAAGAGGTACCTATTAGAAGTATTGCAACCAAGTCATTAGGAATTGGGTTTGTGCAATTATTTATTATGTGAGGTCTGATCACAGCAGTGTTCTAGAATTCTCTGCTAATCATTCGTTCCAGATATGTATCACAGCCTTGACTTGTATTAGAGTTGGGCAAGAGATGTGATAGGCTACAAGCCTGTTGAGTGTATATATGTATGTGCATATACTATGCATATCATATACTATGGGAAGTGTATATCACTGTTACATGACATCTTTTATATTGCCCAGAGCAGCATCCCTGAATTTTTTGCTGTTTTTTTTCCCTGAATTGAGAGTTTCACAGTAGATTTTAATAGCAGGGGCCTTGCCCACGTTTTGTTGTATGAAAGTGGGGTGTCTGTGACACTGCAGAGTTTAGTAGTTTCCTCCTTAATGTACTCTAAATCAAACAAACAGACCTTTAACTGATGTAAGTGTTGTCAGCTCCAGCAGCTGTGACAGTCAGCTGCAGATGATGTTACACACCCCCCTGTAATGATCTTTCCCTATGTAAATTGAATTTCAAGCTATAAGAAGCTAAGGTATTTTCTTATTCAATATGACATTGGCCCACTCAAGCCAAAACAGAACTTGATTGAATGCTATCAGGTAGATTAAGTGGCCTCCCTGCAAAAAGTCTTTACTTCCAGCATTTCCAGATAATGCCATTTAAAATTTACACTTTCAGTGTGCTTTACCTCATTGCAGAGGCTTCAGAGAGGACACTGGTATCAGCCAAGCAGTCCTCTGGACATCTGTGTTTAGAGCTGCAAGCTGTGTTGGGTGGATGGGAATCACCCACAGCAGGATGAGAAAGTGCCAGAGGTAAAAGTGAAAGCTGTGTAGCAGGAACTGGAGCTTTGCAATGTGTGTTGTCCACGTGCATTCTCTGCATCCCCTTTTGCTCTCCCCCATCCCCTTACCAAAGTTCCTGACATGCTGGGGCCCAGAAGAACTGAGAAGTAGTTCCTCTAACCCCACTGCAGAGTAGAGACAAGAGCAGTACAGTTAAGTATTCTTGAGATAAACTTCCCAGCTGAGGGGCGTACTGTGCACGTACCTCCTCTATGCATAGAGTTCTGAAGATATGTAATTATTAGTGAGCATCTTCTTTTTTCTCTCGCTGAGATGGAGGGATGTTTTGTGTTGTGGGAACTACTGACCAGGGACAGTCCATTCTATCCACTTCAGGAAAACCTGGGTTGGTGAGCAAGGCCTTTACAGTTTGCTAAGGACCTTTTTTGGAAACTTGGTTGTTCCCACTGTCTCAAAAATATCCACCCTACATGGGGCTCAGATGAAGTTTCTTTTTCTTTCTTCTCATGACCTTTTGCGTACAAGTGAAGAAGGTGGTCACTGCTACATTTTTTCTTTGTTTCTTCAGACAGTGTTCTTCTTCTGTGCAGTTCCATTTCAACACAAACATTTTTAAAATGTGAAAGCCCCAGTCAAATGATGCTCATTCCTGAAGCTGAGTTATGTTTAAATGCTTTGCAGGTCTAGGGCTCAGATGTGTATGTCACCATTGGAATACTTGGAGCTAAAAGCCATTATAAAGGTTTTTTTGGTCTTGGTTTTTTTTTTTTTTTTTTTCTTGTCTCAAGAGAACTTAGGATTCAAATGTTTTCAAGAGCAGAAAATATTAGGGACACACAAAATGCTGCCACTGAATTTGCAACAAGTCCCAGGAATGCATCAGTTACTTCAGCTAGTTCTGTCTTTACTGTATTGCAACACCTCCACAAAAGCAGAGCATGATTGATGTATTAAACATCTAAGGAAAAAAAAAAAGCAAGCTAGCTTCAGTGCCAGTTACACTTGAGAAGAAGAGACAAATGTATTTTATTTTCTATCCTGATGCTCAAGGCACTTTCTGCTCAAATAACTCGACTCTTCTTCTGGTAAACAAAGTATTCAAAACGAAGTTCCTAAGACACATTTTTAGCAATGGTAACTGGAAGATTTCTTATGTCACTGTATCTGCATGCCTAGTGTACCCATGTTGCAGTCACTCAAATCTGTGGATTTATCTAAAATCCAAATCAGTTCCAACACACTGCATTCCCCTTTGGCTTATCCTCCGCTGCTTGAATTGTCACCAAAAGTCATATTAATAGAGGCAGCTGCTTTTCATCAGAATGAAGTTTGTGATGCTGTGCTTTGAGTACTGACAGGCCAAAGCCGTGCACATCAATTGCAATCCAAAGTTCAGAAGAAGCTTTCACTGCTAAATTTTCTGGGGTTTGTCTTTGTTGTTTTCAAGTTAATTTCCAGGTGATTTTATTCCACAATTTTAGTATCCATCTACCCCATCTTTGAATGTTTTTTGATTATTGTTATTGATTGATTCATAATATCTTATTGATGTTTCTAAGCAGCCATGGTTTCGGGTTTCTAAAGGCAAATGGATAGTTTGCAAAAGACAAATTTGGCCATTTCCAGCAATCAAATGACTTCTCTGTTTTGTGCCAGTGATCCCTTTCACTATCACATCTTTTAAGCTAAATGGTACTTTTTGCAGATTTCTTTCTTCCAAAATTTCCAGGAGTATGACTGTCGTAAAACAACATAATCTCTGTTCAGAAAAGAGATTGAGGTTACTACCTATTGGACTGTCAAGCCAAATCTGCCTGACATTTGCTTTGCCAATAGTATCATCAACACCTGCATGAAGCAGAAAGTCTTTTGAGACTCCATCGATGTTGCAGTTATCCAGAATGAAAAAATGTCTCACATGAGTATTTTCAGCAGTTTGGGAACTATATAGCCACTGTAATTGCTGCCCAGTTTCTCCCTGGCAGATTCCAGTGGCTGAAAAATGATCTATGACATTATAATGGCACTTGAATTCTCAATGGGACATGTAAGCATGACCTTAAAGCAAATGATTTAAGGTGCTTAAGAACTTACAATATATATTGAAATGTTTTTTTATAGTTGGAAATTTTGATCTGTTTCACTCTATCTCCCTTCAACCTCCTAGTCTTTTGTGCCCTCAGAATGAGATATTAGTAGTAGTAACATTCTAGATATGTCAAATTCTGTAGGGATGAGAGCAAATAGCTGTTGTAGGAATTTCAAGGAGTCATCTAGTCTGTCTCTTATCCTACCTAACACAGGATCAGCTCTACCAAAGTGACCCTGGAAAAGTATCTCCTAGGTTAATTCATTATTGGATTTCAGAATCTGCTTGTTTATTTCTGTGCAGGAAGGCTATGGGGTAAAGACTGGCTATGCACACAGTAACTTCTTTCTCCTTCTCTTCCAAAGTGTCATTTCTCTTCCTGTGGAAATGATGAAAAGAGCTTAAAAGTATTATTATCAGTCTCCGAGGGGGCTCTTTGCCACACGTCTGTGTCACATACAAAGGTTAAACAGACATAATAATTTTCCAATAACACATAATAATTTTTCCAATAAAATGAGAAATATTCACTTGCTCTTTATAAATACTTCACAAAGAAAATTCTCAAGAGATTTTTACCAATTAGAAACCTACTTTGGATCGTATGAATCATCTTATTGAGGTTTATGACAAAAAATGTCTGCGTATGTTGGAGTCTTTACAGTATTGGAGAGCAAAATCTTTAATTTCAAGCTATATTGTATAACAGTTCTTTTGTGGATAATTCTTACTATTATATAGTCTTGCTTCATCTCCTGAAATCTGATTTCAGGGACTCTGTTTTGAAAAAGTTTTCCAACAAATTATGCCATAATAATTCTCTATATCTAATTGAATCAGAAATTATTTCAAAGACAGTATTATGATGATGAAGTCAATTATGTGTGACCAACACTTCATATTTGCAAAGGAGGAGTGAATGGCAATTTTAGCACCATCATGAATTACATAGCAGGTCACGATACCAGGGTAAAACATCAAATGCTTGAATTGAACTAACACATTCATCCTTAGTGAAAAAAACCCTGAACCTCTGGAGTTCAACCCCTAAATCAAATTAATCATTCCTTTTGATCTAGTTTTGTTGGGGTGTTTTCCTAAAGTCTTAACCTTAATCAGCTTCTGCTTTACAGTCAGTGGACAGCTCAGCCCATTATCTTTGCACCATTCAACCTGTCAGAATTCATTAGCTTGCCATCCACAGAGAACTCCCTCTGCAACCAATTCCTTGTTAATTCGTCTACAGCAAACTCTGAGTGATTTTGTTAAAGAGCCATTTTAGGCAAAGTATTTGATTTATACTTCCTTTGGCACTATTTAGCCACAGGTTCAACAAACGTCAGATTTTTACAGCTCAGTCAAGCTTGGTAAGATTTTTTGCTTCTCGAGATTTTGAAAGTAATCCATTAGC
>JAOXJM010000033.1:73448704-73459378 GCA_026413425.1 Tringa solitaria
CAGGGTAGGTTTGGATAGGACAGCGCAGAACAGCCACTCAAATTACAAACTAGTACTTAGTAATAACAGAAAAACACATGAGGGCAATAATGACGTCAAAATCATAAATAACCTCTACCAGGCACATCAAACCAACTAAAAAGGCCTTAGACACACAGACTTCTGTTTCAGACTAGCTGAAAACCTAATATGCCAATAACTTGTTCACTATATTCTAGTCTTTCCTGATATTTTAATAACGTTCAACATCCCTCTCACTGTAAATTTTGCCCAGCTTGAAAGCAGAAATATTAACTGCTTGATTAATATTTATGTTCATGCAGATCATCTCTCCCAACCAATTCTGATGTTAATGCAATTTTCCAGGACAACTAGAAATACATCGCTTTCCCAAATTAATCCTTTCTCCTTTCCAATTCCAGACAATGTGTTTTGATTCCCCAGTTCTGACCACGCAATCAGCTTGGTTATCCCTATTCCATCCGTCCATACATATGCCATAATGTTCTTCACTCTGCAATGTCCCTGTCCTAATGTGATCTATTGTGACCGCTGATGTTTATAAGAGCAGTTTGATATCAAAGACCATCTTACAGACAAATTAAATAGTTTCAGTACTAGGCACCCTCAAGAATCATACAAGCATAACAATTTATAACATGAATATAAAGAACCCTGCTGGGTTCTATTCTTTAAATATAAAACTTGCTTTATAATCTTAAAAATAATTTTATTTCTTTTAAATGCTCATGAATTCCATTATTGCCCCCATCTTTTTCTCCACTTGTCAAGAACTGTGCTCCTGTACTGAGGGAGGAATTAAATAGTCACTACAAGAAGTCTCCTGTGAGCTGTGACAGGAAGGGAAATCAAATTCAGGGTAGGCACCACTAAGTACCAAAGCATTTGGCAAAAAATAAGTGTCTGTTACCTAAGATTTTAAAGAAAGAAATTAGACCTTGTTTCAGGAAAAGCTGAGCAATAAGGAATAGTTAGTAAGGAACCATCCCTGATGTTACCATCAAAAGGCTGTTATGGGAAAAAGGGAGTTCATCTTACATACGAAACCGAGATTTTATTGCTAGTCTAATTAATGTTTTAATGGTCTATCAAAAAAAATGCAAGTTATTCTTAGTGCAGTTACAATTAAACTAATACTCCAAGTCCAAATCATCTATTACAGAAAATCCTTCTTGATGATATGATTCAAGTCATGTATATGACTACAAATTAAGGTCTGTTACACTGGTGTCTGCTATTAGTTGGGAATCTAAGGCCCAGGCAGTCAGTCTGGTCGTAAATAGGACTCTCCTATCTCTTTTATTGTTTCTGTTCCACTCCTTCAAGACAGATCTTGCATCTGATTCACACACTGTTAGAAAACTGTTGTCTGGGAAAAGAGTAATCAAAAGACAGAATCCATCTTACACAATTACTTCACTGCTGTTAGAAATTAAGTGTTTTCAGAGCTACTAGGACAGTATCCTGAAAGAATTAGCTAATCAGTAAGTTAATACAGAAGAACAATTCTTCCTATTTTTTTTTCAGTTAATTTATCTTCTCAGAATATGTCCCTGATGTCTAAGAAGTGTTTTCATAATACAGATAATACTACCTAATGACCTATTTCTCAGCAAGTAGAAGAATTCAAAATAAAAGATCCGACTGATTGTCCATGAACTGGTTGAATAATATCTGTATTGAAACCTGAAATTAAATATGATCAAATCTCCAGAAAAACCTTCAAATAATGAGAATAATTTTTCGTACTCTTCTTATTTAGGACATAGCTTGCACATAAACACCAACACACTCATCAAAATAAACAACTGTCACTGTTTTTCACAGACGAGTAGGTGTTTAGGAAGGCAAGCCAAACGACTGTTGAATGTTCTCATAAGTAATTGTGCAGAGTGTCATTGGGTCACATCTGAAGACAAATATTAGTTATTACAAACTAACCACAAAATCACAGTGAAGGGCAGAATGATGACAGTGTGGGCAGATGGAATGAAAAAAGTTCCATCCATAGTAGGAATACACACATAATGAAATTCAGAACAGTGCCTGTAGCCACATGAAAGTATTCTTAAACAGGAGTTCGGATTCAGCCTCATCAGCTAATTTATTTTTTAGGTTTTTTTCTGCAGCATCACAACCTTTGGGCAGCATTCCATGATACTGAGAACAGCAGCTCAGCAACTGTCCGTGACATTCTTGGTTTCAGTTCTTCCTTCTATTTTGGAACAAGAAAATGTTCGAGGAGAACCCTGATAATGCGTTCCAAGTATGTGTGGATAAAGCTGGCTGTGTTTAATTGTAGGGAGCTATGAAAATCAGTAAAGTTTGCATTCCGTAAAGAGTTAAGTAACAGCCCTAGGGCTGTTACTAAGATATCTGAAAATCATATGCATTATATTTGTTTTGTCAACACCAAATAACAAACTGAGCTACACTGAACTATTGGACTTGTGCTTCCCGTTACCCTATTTTTCACTTCATTTCATTCAATCCTAATGCTTCGTAGCTGGTGGAGATGTGAACATAAAATTTTGGAAGAATTTTGGATGTGTGTGTGCGTGCGTGTGCACGTGTGCTCTATGGTGGTGGGGTAGAATACTATCTTATAAACTGAAACATTAAGGTTACTCGTTATTACCAGTAACACAAGAATTGCTAACTGCTATATGTAGAAAAGCATAAAAGAGTGGCTGCTACCTTGTAAATCACTCTGTCGTGGGTATCCCTTCTCCCTCAGCATTATTTTCTACATGCTTGTTTGCCAGCTTGAGAAGAGTCAGAGTAACCACCACTGTTGCTACTTCTGCAGACACAGCAGAGCTCCCACTTGGGGTTACGCCTCCTGATCTGACCTGTCATGGTGCTGGGCTTGGTGCTCGCAGAAGCACCATCCACCCATAGCGCAAAAGGGAAACAGCTCTGAAAGGTTTTGCTGGTGTTTATGAAGTGCTGGTGGGCATGGACCACACTAACTCCCTAGTAAAAGCCATCCCAGTTTCATTTTACTATCTGCTAGTCCTAATTCTTCCTTTTCTCGGGCAATAGAGAGTACAATTGCTAATGCCAGGAGTCAGGGTATTAATAGATTTCAACTGAGTTGTGACTGCAGATCCTGTGAAATTTTTTTCTTACTTTCAAGGCTTGCAGCAACAGAAAGTGAATCTAATTGGCAGAATTTCATTAGTTTTCAGACATGGAAATTTAGAACTTTCAGAGTTTGCTGCTTCTAAAGAGTATTTTAACTCTGGAGATGAACTGAAATACAATGCAAGTAATTTGCACTAAAATAACATCATTCTTTTTGTTGAAATTTGCTATCTCACATTTATGTCTCCATATCTTGCAGGTAAAGAGCATTGGAATCGGTTAGTATTTGAGCAGGACATCTGAATGAAAACTTTTCAAGAGTTATCAGTGAATTTTATCCAGTCATGATAGTCAATACTAGTCCAATTTTATTATGGAAGAATGGAGGATATTGTGGTCTCATTCAGACAAAATTTATCATCGGGTCACCACTATTTGTCTTTACTTTAAAGGACAAATCATGTAAAATAGGTAAGTTACATCCAAATTCAACCCAGAGTTATTATATTCTTCCTGCCTAAAAGTCCCTCCTTTGTTTTAGAGCTAACCTAGTATATTTTTCCTTTCGTACAGTACAAAATTGTTTAATATTGGTATGCATTACTTCTCCATTGCAACAGGAATTACACTCCCAGGATGGCTATACTTCAGTAATAAATGACAGAGGCAACACAAATTGTTCTTTTAACCAGCCATCAAATATATATATGTTTTTACTTGCAAATAGTCTAGGATAAATTCTCCCTACTCAAATTCACACTATGAATATGATTTCTTTCTGGAAAAAAAGAGTGAAGCTTAATCAGAATTAAAAGGAATAGACTGCAATTAGTCCCGTAGTTCACTTTGAAAGGTGATATTACCCAACTCTAGCTCTAATTCTTCACAAACCGTGAACCAAGCACACAAAATCCTGAGAATGGCATTAAACAAAAATGTGATTTCAAATAATAATAGAGTACTTTCATTTGCCTTCCATTTTCAGGTCTTAAAGATGCAATCATACTCATATTTTCAATCCCTCCTTAAAACCTGGATGACTAGACATTTACTTTTTCTTTTCCAGTGAAGAGTGTATATTGAGTTTGCACGGCAAGGTTTTGGTAGAGGAGGGAGCTAAGGGGTGGCTTCTGCAAGAAGCTGCTACAAGCTTTCCCCATGTCCGATAGAACCAACGCCAGCCAGCTCCAAGATGGACTTGCTGCTGGCCAAGGCCATCAGGGAAGGTGGTAGTGTCTCTGGGATAACATAAATGAAAATAAACCCAGATGGCATTCTTCCAACTACTTAGGGCTTTTTCCCTTCCCTTTCTAATCGTTTTTTTTTCTTTTTTCACCTTGAATATTTGTAATATTTAAATAGAGATGGTGTACAGCAAAATTTACTCGTTTTGATTACGGATCCTATAGATCCTGTAAGACATGCAAGGTACTTCAAGACTCCACACAAGGCCAGCTCTTAGTAGCAACCAGCAGAGCAGACACACATGCAAGTATAATAAGAGAATCTTGTGTATTTGGTTAAATAAGATCATTCAGGATTTTACAGCAGCCTACAACGCTTGACAAATTTCATCTCTACTTCTTACATAACAGTGCCAGGATTACAAATTATTTCTAAAAGTTTCAGTGCTTTAGAACTATCGGTTTTGATTTGGATCGACTTATCACTGCCTTTACATTGTCTACAAACTAGTGCTTTGAAAACTGAAACAAAAAACCCTCAATAATATATAGTAATTTCAAATATGCATAAAAATTGATGGCTAAACTTCTGCAATGCTACAAAGTACACGTTTTCATAGACATATAAAAGAAACTAGGCTTGAAAAGTATAGAAGCATATTAGAACTGAAGCAAGAATTAAATAAACAAAACCAAAATAAAGGAAAACCAAACTCAGAACGCATTCTTGAATAAAAACTATAATTTTACTTAGTGTGTTTTCAAGAATTAAATAAACAAAACCAAAACAAAGGAAAACCAAACTCAGAATGCATTCTTGAATAAAAACTATAATTTTACTTAGTGTTTTTGACAAAGCTTAATTCTGCAATGGGGGCTGTCTAACATGCTTAAGATGTGCAATTTTTGGTTGATTCTTGAGAACTGAGATGCAATTATCTGTATTCATGAAGCCAGTATGATTTCTTTCTAGCCTTAAGCAGACTCTCAGATAGGTTCCCTAGCCTTGTTTTTCTTTATGAGAAGCACCAGCCACTATTTTTATCCACACAGATTCCCATGGATAATTGCGTCCTGCACGTATTGTAGATGAGAAGTCTCCAAGTTCTTGCGTAGGACCTTTCCAGAAATAACACAGGAGTGAGCCATGTGCTAAGTAAATTGTTCTGGCGTGCGGCCCGTAACTGCAGCCCCTCCAGTAAGGAAATGCACGTGAAACTCTTATATGACTCATGTGCAGTCGTTCTTTCACCTGGCAAATGCATATTTCCTCACACTATGCTGTAAGAATTGAACTCAGTAAGATTCTTGAATCGTAAATCAACTTAATCAAGGCTGGAGACATCCAAGGTGTAAAGTGGAATAATTAATCTGTTTATCCAGAAGGTCAAACTCTTCTAAACTATCCCAACAACAAGAAGTGGTTCTTAGATGTATTCATACCAAACTAAAGACCCCTTATTCTTTTTTTTCCTCTTTTTGCTAACATATCCATGCATTCCCCAGCTTACTTAAACCAAGGTGCTTGCACATCATTCTCCTACTCCTTTTTAATAAAACATCAATTTAAAAATATCCATTTAACTGTAAATATCCACGAGATGTTACCATATAAGCTACCCAACATTAACCCAAAACTTTACAAAATTAATAAAAATGTAAAACTGCCTCATTATTAACCCAATATTGTAATTGTTGCAATCTTAGTTTTTTCTTACACATTATTAACAATCTCTTTTCATGTCACACTGCAATAGGTCATAAAATCACTTCTGATTTTTTTTAAATTTTCTGAATTCTTAGGAAACTTCAATAATACACAGGATTCTTAGCTGACTTATATGAAAATTGAGGCATAGGTTTGCCCAGTGTTTGTGTTTGAGTAGTGTTACTGCAAACTCTTGGCTTAGTGAAACACCACTGTGGTTACATGAAAGTACACGAATGTTTACAAGCTTTCTGGAATTTATAGAGCCTACATAAGTTGAATATTCCTAAAACAGAAAAGGGTGGAGACACCTCTGTGAGAGAAATCATACTATCTGGAGCTCAGAAATTTTTTTATAAATGTACATTTGAGATTTGATTCCAATAAAATCATCATTTAATTTGTTTTCTGTTTCCTGTTTTAATTCAAGTAATTTGTCTTTATTTCAATGTGTTTGGCCAGTGTGCAATTATAAAACTTGTAGTCTATATTTCCATCACAGGATGACATATAGACTAGAGTGCAGAGGACAATAAAATGTATATGCAGTTTGGGTTGGGATTTAATGACATTTTTTAATGTAACAAAAAATATGCTTTCATTTAAGATTATTTAAGTTATAGTAAAAAGCTTTGTGACAAATTACTTGTTTAAAGTATAAGGTTAAAAATTTGCTGGCTTAGAGTGCCTGGGAAAATTAGCTAAATGCAAATAATGAACACAGGAATGATTTTGGTTTTGAAGATTTACTGAACAAAAAAGTAAAATTCTTCAAATAATGTAAACAGTTCATTTTTCAGTTCCTGCAAATGTACGTGTACTGTAAAAATGAAAACCACTACTCAGAATTAATTATACAACTCTATTTCTAAGTATTTGGATTCCAGAAAGCACTTTTATCTAATGGAAATCAATTATATTGTGTATTATTTTTTAATTCCAGGCAGTAAATTTCAAAAGAGCACTGGAAAGTTCCCAGCCATCTAAATTGTTAAAGAGCTGTTTTCAGCAGCCTCAGGAAATGTTGCCATTGTCAGTCTGCCTGTAACTGTGTACATTAGCTTCAAGATCTGAGATATGCACAAAGATGGTAAGGTTTGATGAGCTTGCCCCTCTGAAGGAAACCAAATTTTCATAAGATCTCATGAAAACTTACTTATTGCTGTATTTTCAGTCATAAGGTGAAGCACACAAAGAAACCTTAGGAAACACCCTAATAAAACACAGTAGGAAGGAATGCTCTGCAACTGTCATATCTTGAACCATCTCCTGCTTTTACTTCAAAGCAACACTGGAGTAGGAGAATGATGAATCAGACCCAAGGGCCAAACTCACTCACTGTGTAGGGGATAACAGCTCTTTCCACCCAAGCAGAGAATGAAATCTTGGCCTTTAACTAAGCTTTCCCACTGCTGGCTGAGGCTGTCTTCTCTTTCACACAATGAACCACAAGATAATTACATACACCACTATGTATACATCCTGCTGATATAAACATGTACACCATTGCAGAGCATGGGAGTCAACATTTAGGGTTTTAAAGGCTGTGCCGGAGGTTCTGTGAACGCCCAGGGGGTGGCTGGCCCTGAGGGTGTGTTAATCCAGTGTGTTCCAAGCACACAGGATGCAGACCTCCACCCCTGGAAGTCTGTCACCATCTGTCCAGACGGTAATCGATACCTTAGCTACGTGACTCCAACTCTTACCACAACCTGAGCCAAAAGCACATGGTGAGCACTGGCCCTGTGAGCAGCCCCAGGCCCTCAGAGAGTGGCAGGCAGGCAGGCGCGAGCAGGCACCCGTAGCCTTGCCCAGGTCCACAAAAGCTTCAGACTACTAACGAATAACTGCCTTCCTGAATTCAGCTCTGCTTAACACTCCCTCAGATTATTTTGGGAGTCCCTGAAAGCCTGAGGGTGTTCAGGACCACTAGTTTACCTGAGCTGGAAGTAACGCCTCACCCTGTGCCGCCATGTTGTGCCTCCCACTGCCAGGAGTCCCTGTCATTATGGCAACCAGGGGCCCAGCAAAATGGCTGCCCTCAGGGAACTGAGGACTTCCTTGGCAGCCACCTGCCGGGTAGCTGTCCTTTAAGGCAATTCACCACCTCTTGTCCAGGTGCCTGGTTCCTCTGTCCTCCCAAAAACCTTGTTTAGCAATGACATGGTTCTGCACCAGGCCTTTGCCTTTTACCTTAACCAAGATGGCTGCAAAATGCTCCTGTGCAGTGCCTGCTACATCTGCTGTTTGCGTGAAGCAGAAGAATACCAGGACGTTAAAAATGAAGACTGAGGTTGTTTTGCAGAGTGCTGGAGCAGGTGTGTACTACCCAAAAGTCAAAGTCTGGTGTGCATCTATGAGCATTTTTTGAAGAGAGCAGTAATTAAGGAGCGCAGCCCATGGAGAAGTGGATTTCGGCTTGATCAAGCCATAGGCCAGGCTTATTTATAGCCATTTCCTGTGGGATTTGGGGTGTGCGAGGGCGCTTCACAAGAATGTGGACCACAGACAAGTGGCTAAGGTCATTCTGTTATGGGAAGACAAACAAGAAGGCAATTTTCAGTTAAAGTCCAGCATATTCTTTCAGGCAAAACATGGCAGGCCAGGCCAAGCACCTGCTCCTGCTGCAGCCCAGAGGCACCCTGGTGAGCCAGCTGTGACCGACAGCACCTCTGCTAAAGCAGGAGATTCGATTTCTAGATCAGAAACAGAAATGTCACCCCAGGGAACCAGGTGCAGATCTCTCGGTACCGGCAAGGGATACCGCAGATGGCTCTCGTGTCCCCGGTGTACGTCTGCTAACGTCAGCGCCAAGGTGAGGGAGTCGGTATTTTGTGCGGTTAGGAGAGCTCTGCTTCCAGGCTGCCAGGTGAAATTTAGCTGGAGAGTGATGACATGGAAAAGGTGGCTGGACGCAGACTAGAGAGCCGTATTGGCAGAGTCCTTGACCTGCATGAGGCCGGCCGTTTAGATGGCAAGGGACCCGTAAGACTTTAAATTTCTTCACCTCAATTTAGCTATTAACTTAGTGTGAGGGGAAAACAGTTGGTAGGAACTGCAGTGTGGGACTGTTTTGACTGAGCAACTGTAGTTGATTGCACATAAAGCAGGTGGTTAATTTTCCTGTGGTTAATCTGGATTATTTCTGGAGAAAAACATGCACTCAGCAGTCTTGTATTATTAGCCTTATGCCAACACTTAGAAATCTGGGGTGAAAAGGTTTTGAGGGAAACAAACCCCAAATTTATGGACAGATTAATTATTTTAAATATAATTTATAAACTAGGAGGAGAGATTGAGATGCTGTTCAACAGCTAGGAGAGCCTACCGTGTCACAGAATTTGCACAGATGCCTTGCAATGGGAATGGCTCTGGGAGAATATCCTTAGTTGCTCCCACAAATCTTAGTCCTTGCTTCATTATGTGTGTCATCACCATTACTATTTGCATAAAGCTGTCATTGTATTTTTTGCAACCTCAAAACTATCATTATAATAAAATGGACCATCTGTAGAAATCACATAAGGATGTGTCTCTGCATTTAAGATGATGGCCAGGAGGTTCATGTGCATAGGCATTTGCAAAAATTCATGCAACCTCTTTTCCTTTAAAAAAAGTAATTACCATTATATCAGGGCAGACTATTGCTAGTCAAAATGTATAGCTGCGCATTACTGTAACAAGGTTAAAATAGCGTGCTGTGTAATGCAGCATAGCTGGAGGACAAATAATCCAAAAATAGTATCACAATTCATTCAAAGCAAACAGGTTTATTCTACAACAGGTACCACCAGATTTGGGGCTGCATGCAAATGTATTTTTAGATTCCTTAGTTTTTCTGGCGTACTTTTGAAGGGGACATCTGAAAATAAGTGTCACAGTGCAATTACTGATATCCTCATCTACAAAAATATTATTGGAGGCCATAGAGTCCCTTACTGCATTTAATGTAATTACATGGTCATGCAGTCTGATTTTGAATGAGTTGTATGAGAAGATGGCTTCAATGCCTTGCAGATATGTCTGTAATTTCTGTAATACTTTCCATATCATGTTGTTCTTGATAGCTATTTTATTTGGATTTCTGAAACAGCATGAGTAGTATTAAAATGAAGTGACAACTACATTTAATTATGACATGGCTGATGTATCTGCAAAGAATCTTAAGTGAGAATTTCGATTTTCTTTTGGAACACTTGCAGAAAGAATACGATTTCCTCTGGCTTTTTTGTTTTATATTCTTCTGATTTTTCTACTGCTTAAGGAAATATAGTATTGCATTTCAAATCAAATACTTAAAATATGAAGTGCTACTGAATAGTTGCTTCTGGTTGACACATGAAATTGTTCTGATTAGTCATATGTTGCTGTTGCGGGTCCTGGATTGCGAATGCAGGCAATTCTAACAAAAATATTCCCTATGTACATTTAAAAAAATTATATTTTCAGTAGCTTCAACCATGCATTTTTTATACGAGCTTTTTGTAAACATTTCCACTAATAGAGGCTGGTCAGAGGGTACTTGAAGAAAATACATAGAACTAGAATATGACCACAGCTGAACAGAATTCACTTAAATATTCAGGAAACTATTAATAGAAAGTGCTGGTAAAATCTGTCCAGCTCTAACATCTGGATGACTTGAGTGAAAAAAAAACAAAATTAAATCCTACT
>JAOXJM010000033.1:73476972-73492836 GCA_026413425.1 Tringa solitaria
GGGGCAGCCACAGCTTCTCTGGGCAACCTGGGCCAGGGCCTCACCACCCTCACAGGAAAGAATTTCTTCCTAATATCTAGTCTAAATCTGTCCTCTTCCAGTTTAAAACCGTTACCCTTCATCCTGTCACTCCACTCCCTGATAAAGGTCCCTCCCCATCTCTCCTGTAGTCTCCCTTTAGGGACTGGAAGGGGCTCTAAGGGTCTTCCCGGAGCCTTCTCTCCTCCAGGCTGAACAACCCCAACTCTCTCAGACTGTCCTAATAGGAGAGGTGTTCCAGCCCTCTGAGCATCTTTTTTTACATTTACTGGACAAGGACAGCACTTCTCCCTGGTAGATAAGATGTCTTCTAACAGGAACATAAGAGTAATAATCTTACCTCCTTTAAAGTTGATTATGTACATGGGCAAAATACCCACCAAGTTCACCAATGAAGCTCACATGAACCCCCGTGTATTCATTATTGTGCACTACAGTCCTGGGCTTGTACTGATGGATTAAAAGTGAATACTTTTCCCTAATAAGTTTCAGCAAATCTTTGATTTGATACAGCTTGTTTTGAAAGGCCATGCTTTTGGCACCGGGGGGGTTAGGTGGGTGGGAAATAGGTCACAGCTCGTCTAAATTCCAGAATGCAGTTAACTGCTATTTCAAAGCCTGTAGCAACAAATTCAGAGATGAAACATTAAAAGGACAGGGAGTTTAACATTATGTAAGTATGAGAAGACAGGCACAAACAGTTTGAAAATATATTTAATTCTGGTAATAGTTAAATATTACTCCCCCAATTAAATCTCACTTTTCCTTTAAAAATTGCTGCAGACAAAAGTGAAAAAAAAGAGTCTAAAACACAGTTAGAAGAGAGAAAAAATTAATTTTTGTCCAGTCTGAGGTGGGAAATCCTAATTTAAAGTTCTGTCAGATGCACTAGTGCGGATTAAGCTGAAGCAGTTTCTTGCACTTTTGCCAGAGATCACCATCATCTCAGTAGCTCCAGCAGAACAGGGCGCTCGTCAGCTGCTGCACTTTGAGATATCAGTATAAAGTTCCCTTGATTAGGATTTGGAGGCTCAGAGCCAGACTGTGAATCAAAGCAACTGTCAGAACACGCAGCCTGTTCTCTGGTTTCTCTACAGGGCAACAACCTTTGGCAGCAAGATGGTTCAGATAGGTTAGATAGTAATGTCTTAAAACACTTTACAGAAGATAAATGTATCAGAGATCATCAAGTTATAAAATTTCCTTTCTCACTTGTGGATTCAGCTGCAGTTTTCTCAGACTCAAATTTATCTAAATTGCCATCTAGTCTTTGCCTATATCAAAAAGGTCTGTTCTTTGTTGTGTAAGAATTCACTTGATCTTTCTAAAAGCTAACTTGAATTCATTTGATCAAAGTATATATTCCCTTTTTTTCCTCCATTTTACTTACCAGGAAATGAAACCAACCAAATTAACTTGGATTTAGAGGCAGGCATCTTTGACTACACTGATCCAACTTTGGCTCCCCTGCACACTCTGCCCCCAAAATGTTCTTCATATGATGAAGAGTAGTCTCAGTGCCAATTAACTATGGTTCATGACATTTAGAGAAAAGATTTGGGGGACAGATCTGAAGCTTAATCAGATCCACTGGATATGGGAGAATATTTGCAGCTGCCTTTCACATCCTTGCCATTTTCAAATCCAGTGCTGCAAATTTAGGTGATGTTTCTGCATTTCACATTGGTAGCCTGTCCCCTTTTCAACCTTCCATACAGCATCTTTTTATTTTTTTAGTTTAGTCAGCGATTCTTTATTTAACCTGTTTGCCACTTGCCGTGCCTAGTCAGCTTTTTGCACATTGGAATGGACCATTAGAGAGTGCTTTATGAAGGTTGTCCTTTTAGAAGATCAACTGGCTGTCCTGGACCTCTTTCTCCTGCCCGGCAGCATCCCATGGCTTCCTGCCCATCAGTTCCCTGACGATGCCTAGGTCCGCTGTGCTGGAGTCTCCTGCTGCCCTTCCCCGAGGATATTAAATCTCTGCCGTCTCATGGTCACTTCAACAAAGGCTTTCATCAGCTATTACACATCTGACAAGTTCATCCTTGATTGGGAGTAGCCGATCCAACAAAGCACTTTCAACATGGTTGTGTCCAGCCTGTATCAAAAATTGTCCCTAGAAATTTGCTGGATTTGGGGCACCCATTATGTAAGATATTAAAAAATTAATAAATCGGGTAAAGTCAGGAGGCAACTTCCTGTGCTGCCTGGGTCCTGCCTGCAGTTGTCTCACATTGTTCATCCTGAACACCCTGTCCACAGCCCTTTCTTTCCTCCTGTCCTCTGCTCACCACATATTCCAGCTTTATTGATGATTTTTCTAAAACCGTGCAGATAGTTCCTGGAGATTTACTAACAATTTTAATACTGCCTCATGTATCTGTTGCGTGATAATTTCACTCACAGGGAACAACTTGTTGACAGCCTCAGCTTCTAGTATTCTCTTTGGACATGCAATCCATTGCCTTGCTCTATTTTTTTAAAAAAGCTACTTGAACACATTAAACATGAGTCTCACTTCAAGCAAAGAACATAATGTTCAATGAAAAGGGTAATTTCCTTAATTCTTTACTGTTTTATAGTCCACTGAAAATAAAAAAAAAATAAAAAAAAAAGGTAAGTCTTTCTTTACAAATACTTTTAAAAATTTAGGTTTCATTTTTGGAAAGCTGTCTACTAGAAATATATTGGTATTTTTATACAGACTTCAAAGTGCTATAGAGGGAAACCCATTATGATTGTTACATTGCTTTTGTTGCAGATAGGGAGTCTGGGGCACAGAAAGAGCTTCTGCTTTTGACTATAAAAGACCTTGCTATATTAACTTTTCAAAGCATAGTGTTTATTCTCATTTTGAAATTTTTCAGGCCATAATTTAATTTTTTTAGAAAGTTTTGTAAGTTAGTGCCAGGTACTCCACAGAATTGCAAAAGCTTTAATTTAAGTTCCAACCTAGAAACTCTTTTCTTTGTTTTACTGAAATTTTCTATGTTTCTCCCATCTCTCCCAGAACTACCTGTCCTGTCTTAGCCTTTTCTGATCTATTGCCAAAAAGGCTGTTTACATTTTCATCTATTTTATCACGTCTTTATTCCCATTATCTATTCTAATTCAATGTATGTTTTAGATTTCTTTTCAATTCTAATTAAGTAGTTAACGAATCTCTGAGGTCACACTTTGTTTATTATACAGGGACTGTTTATTTCGGTTAGGCTTGCCTTGAAGACTCTTTTCACATTGTCTTTCAACATACAAATTAAATGATTGAAGGGACATTACCAGAGTGTAGGGACCTTTGAGACATTTTTTATTGTATCTTAAAAGTGCTCATTAATTAGCTTTTCTTATCTATAAAATAATCACAAACTGGAGAACACAATTAGAATGTTTTGTGGTCACAGCCTCCTAGCAGGTCTGTCTAAACCTTGGGATTTTGAAGAGCCTTTAAATGTCCTTAATTGACTTTGCAGTACTTAAAAACTTTTGTGACCTTCAATTTCTCATACTTAACTTCAATACTGAATGTGGACAACTGAAGTCATTATTTAGTATATTAAGGCCAACAAAACCATGTAAACAAAAGCAAATTTTCTCTTTTGACAATGTGAGTGATTTCTGACCTGTACAATTGCAGGTTGTTATAAACTCAAGTTTAATAATGGTAAATACTCCAAAGATCTACTGAATGCAATATTAATAATTTTATGTTACCACTGATTGTTCTGTTATTAAAATTCACCAGTCCACTGGGTTATAATCCCATTTGTCCTATATACTAAAATTGCACGTGGCTGAAGTCAGCTGACAATGAAATAACATTAATGATTTAAGGCAAGTAACTGACAAAGGTAGCATGAGCTTATCTGATCTAGGGAGTACCTGGCTAGAGTTTAAGGTATTTGGTTTATATTACAAATTTCTAAAACATCTATGATAGCATTTCTAGTTGTGATCATTAAAATTAGATGGTAAGGGATTACTAGTAGGATACTTTCCAGAATTATGAAATTGCAATGGTTCTGTGACTCAAAAAGAACCTTGATGTTTTATGGTCCTCTTGCATCCAATAGAAAGAAATTTTGAGTTTCCTTCTCTAAGCTTGGAAAGAATCTTGGGGTTTTCTGTGTTGGATAAACTGGGGACTGAAGAGCAGTTTATATGACCCTGCTTTGGCAGAATAAATTATTTGTATTTACTTTTACTGCTTTTGCAATTGGAAAAACGATTAAGGTGTTGAAGTGAAAAATCATGAGAGGTCTTAATTGTTATTTCCAAATGTTATGATACACCTGAGAACCTGGAGAGAGGCCAGAAACTACAATTTTCTTTTAAGCTGTACAGCATATACTGTAAAAAATCCCCCAGCAATTAAAAAAAAATAATAATTGAATGTCACAAAGCCTTTGCTATATTTACTTTTTTTGAGGGAATTTCACAATGCCATTGTTCTGGAAAAATGAATTAAATCAGTGTCTTAGGTTGGTTAATACATCAATTAGTTGCCTTCACCTCAGTCCACTGAAGAAAGAGGCAATACTGTGACTTCTTGATAGCAGATTTTAATAACACATGATTATTTCATCAGCTTGAAGCACTGGTACTTTATGAACCAGTGACTAGACAATGTGTGGTCTGCCAAGCCTGCCTATGTGACACGGCTCCACACATAATGCAAGTAGGTGGAGAATCGGGAAAATCTATAAATTGATACTTTGTTGCTCTGTTTGAATTTGAAGAATAATTCTACCCTTGTATCTAAGGTTTGGGACTTTTCTTTAAGCATCTCTAAGCAAGTGGTTTTGATTTACCAGGGGTAAATCAAAAATTGGTGTATCCCCTTTTGTAAAAGCGGCTGTGGGCAAAGCAGTAAAGCCATGAATTTATTCTAGTGTCATAGGGTTTCCCTGAAAAGTGATCATAAAAACTAGTAACACAGTTAACACCTCCCCGTGTGGTCCAGTAAACACCATTACCAGGAGACGGTGCCGGGCTTTATGCTGACCTGGCAAGTGCAGGTTCTCAGCACTTGCCTACACTTGCCTTGACCTGAGCTGGCTGGGACTTGGTTTAACCTTGTTCAGTGGCCACCAGCTGCTGCCTGACCTGTTTTAGCCCCAACCCTGGGAATACCTAGATTAAGGCACCTCTCTCTTTCCAAAAATAAGAAAGGAGAATTCCCGGTCTGTAGTAAAAGATTACCAGTCTTCTTACAGCTTCTGACATAAAGATCTCCATACATGTTAATTGGTGCTGATTAGCTATTTTAAAGTACATTAACTGTTATGTCCAAATCGGTCTCTTCAAAAAATGCATAAAAGGGCATCGGTATTTACATTCGTGTATGTTTAATCACTATTTGACATTTGTTAATGATTTATCAAATACTTATCTTTAAATTCTGAGTAAGTTGTAATTATTCTAAAAATGCAAAAGTAATATTTTAAAACTACAGATAAAAATAGAGGGGGTTTTAGTTTTGTTTTTTTTTTTAAATAAATTATAGTTAGTCTTATTTGGAAATGCACTGCAGTTTCTATAGCATCTAAATCAGGAAGACAATTATGTACATTGGCTGCACCTAGAGTATTTCTGAGACTACAACAAGCAAGTGTTTAGATCAAGTCTGGATGGAGACCTCTTTATGTCAAGTTGGATATGACGTTGCTCTCAAACTATATAAATCATCATACGTCCCCAGATTGCATTGGCTTATGCACCACGTATGTGCATGTCTTGCTTTGCTTGTAACATCATGACTTATGTTTGGTGATTCTTGTACATTACCATTGTGTGGGAGAGCCTGAGAAATTCAGATGGAATATGTACTTCATCCTGTTACTGAGACCTAGTATCCTAGTACTGCATCATATATTGTCCTTTGTGCCTGTAGGGCCTAATTGCTTGCCTAAAACTTTGGGGAGATAGCTACCAAGAGCTAGTGATTTTTTTAGGAAATGCAGCCTTCTTGCATCATCAGAACTTTTGCAACAGTTCACTTAAGTGAAGAATGAGACCTTTTCTCCCAGCTTTTTTATTTCAAGCGGTTGACTGGAAAGATTGATGTGAACTTGTTATCTGAGAATCAGTGGAAGAGAAAGAGGCTTCTGAAAAGCAATCCAAAACTCTGCCATAGAATGCCATCAGTGAGAAACAGAGATTACAATGCTCATGGTTCTTCTTTGTTGTGTTATACATTATTCAAATGCACATAATCTCTATCCCAGTGAAGTAAAAATAAGAATACCAATACCCTGATTTCTTTGTTCCAATCATGGCAATTTGTTCAGTATAATTCTTGCTGAGTGAGGTCACAAAAATGCAACTGATTTTTAAATAATTATTCTGACTTTCCTATTGGGTTCGGTAATTATATTTGCATCTTTATTCTTCTTGCCATTTTTCTCATCTGAAGTGTTTATTTGAATAAAAAGAGAGTCTATGGCCTTGATGGTTGTTATTTGGTGTCATTTAGAACCTAGGAAAGTCTGCAAAACAAAATCAGGAAATTAGCAAAACACAGCAGTGGAGAGCAACAGATCAGTGTTAAGCAGATTTAAAATGGGATGTACAGGTATGAAGGAAAATAAATTAATCTAAATTTAAAAAAAAATAAATCAAAAGACAGGTTTGACTAGCTTCAAAATTGATGTATTCAAAACAGCTCTGAAGTATTCTGTGATATGTAACAGGGAAGCTAAGTCTTAAGAGCCAAGTTTAACAACAGTTATACAGTAACTTTTTCAAATATAGGTACACACACAACAGATTAACAGAATGATGTCGCTTCTTTTGCAGTCTGTGGGTGTTTTTATTTTAGACTTGAGTTTCTTTTTTTTGGAATCAAGTATATCTATATTTTCCTCATAATGAAGATGAAAATACATTAGCAGTTACATAATTTTGTCTTTATTTCCCCCCGAGCAATACATCAAATATTACTCTTGTGTCTGTCTGATAACTGCACCCATTTTCATTCTCCCTTTTTGTTAGTCAACTTTTGTGGGATGCTCATTCATACATGTCCTTATCTTTATCACCATGCAATATCCTTAGTATCCTTTTTTTATTACATTTATGCTTTGTAATTTAGTATTGAGCCAGAGAGTTTTGTCCCCCAATATCTATCCATTGTTCTGCCTTAACTGAAGAACAGTTATTCAGTAATAATAGATGTCTCTTAGTTTTTACAAATGTTCTTACAAAGCAGCCCATGTGCTTCTGTCCTGCTCAGACAACATGATCTATCCTATTCCTTGTATCTTGTGACACAAATCCACAAATAAAAACTACTATCAAATAGTAGTTTGGAATATTTAAGCAACTGACTTCTCTGCCCTTCCTCAGTTTCTCATACACAATCTTACTTGAGAATTTGCCTGATAAAGAATACCTTTTTTTTATAGCACTATATAATTTTTCACATACCCATAAAGCCACCATTGCTTTTGGTCCTGATGTCCCATACGATATATTCACTATCTTAGTTCTGAATTTTACTTTAACTTCTTTGAAAGGCAAATCTGACATTTTTCTTCTATTTTCATGTCATGGATTTGATCAAATTCTGATATCACAAAGTTAAGGGTTTTTTAAATTTTTATTCTATTATAACTCTGTTTATTTCAACACAATTTCTTCTAATTTACTATCCATGTCGAAGAATACAACTAATTTTCTACCAATGATATTTTTTACCTATCACTGTGCTCTGAACTCTATTTTCCCATTTAATTTATCATTTTATCATTTCAGATGTATTTTATTCCCCTGTGTTCCATTACTCTCTTCATGTGTATGTATTTGTGTGCAAAGATTCTGCTATAACTTCTCTAGTTACAGGGTTTCTCTGCGTTAGGATTTTTTCCACCACTTATTCTGTGTCTCAGTTAATCAGTATTTAAAGAACTCTTTCCAGAAGTGATGGATCTTTTTAAAAAATCACATTTTGGTGGTTTTTTTTTTTTTAAGACTGAAAAGTATGTGTTTAGTTTTGTGTCTTTGGTTTTTGGCACAGATATCTCTTTAAACTTATTCTGTAGCTAGGATAACTTTAAACTAACCAATGTGCTTCCTTACATGACTGGTCAGGAAGTGTTATCTTAGCCCAGCAAATACTAACAACTCAGACATACCTTTATGACCTCCAACTGATTACTTCAATGGTATTTTATCTGCCCATGTGACTTGCTGGCACAAAATACCACAACCTGTTTTCTTAATAAAAAAATCCAAGATGCCAAAAAGTTACCACAATGCTCTTTTTTCCTCCATAGCAATCCCCTGACTGATCTTTTCCTTATCAATCCCTATATTAATATTTAAAGCATTCTGAGCAATCAGTTCAAACTTGATGTCCTAAGCATGACTACGACTTTCTATGACCGTTTTTCCATCTCAATACCCCAAATATTAGTCAGTAAAAGACACATTTTCAGAAGAGCTGAAAGGCGATGTGCTAGAGATTTGTTGTTTTATGACTCTGACATGCATGTTTATCAATAGATGACATAGCAACATAAGAAAAGGAACCCACCACCATTTGAAAATATTTATTTGATCCTTGGAATACAGAAGAGAGAAGGTTGCAGTCTTGTTGGTCTTATCTTCCAAAGAGGTATTCATAAAAGAAGCTTTTTAAAAACACTTGGGTTTATGATTAATTACATCAACAGTGCTGCAAAACCAGTGACAACCAATGTATTTATGCACTTCAAGATCATGAAGTAAACTTTCTTTGCCCTGTAATTTTAGGGAGAAAGATATCTTACATTTTTAAAGTTTATTTTTTATATCCCTTGGTGTTTTCACTGACTAGAAGCTGTGAAAATGGATAGACCTATCCCACATGAAGAATATGACTTTACTAAATAGTTCTGTGGAAATAACATTAAGTTCCTAACAAATATAGAACAATTACTTTTTAGGATATATAGAAAAAATAAATCATTCAGAAAAGGACTGTGCAGTGGGTTTGGTTGATAGCAATCTGTAGCACTGTGTAGGTTGTTCTCAGCATGCCTGGCAGCGTTGTAGTTTCCAGCATTGGCAGCGTTGGAAAGAAAGTTAAACTATATGAAAAGTGCAACCTGTTCCTGGATACTGGGCTTGAAATTTGTCTTTAAAAGAATATACAGAGAATATATATTTCCTGTCTCTATGTAGAGAGAAAGAGGTACTTTAAACTCTTATATGTGAGCACTGTTTCCGAGCATCCTTTGAGACAACTCTAGAAGCTGTTGGTCTGAATGCCAAGGGGACTTTAGAGATTTCTGTTGGTAACACTGTTGGATTTACCAGCTCCTCTCATTGAAGTTTACGGGGCGTAACGACTCCACAGCCGTTATCAGCACCTCAGTGCAATCGCTTTCTGTTCGATTTGTTTCTATCCGTGCCACGAGATTGCAGAAATTTGCCAAATGTTGTCATATTATGAATTAATGACTTAAAATTGTTCTCACGCTTGTCGGCACGTGTTTCCAAATGCTTTTTAGTCTTAACTGATGAGAATTCATTGCTGAAGATTTACAAACTACAAGGTGACCTCAGATATAAAAATATATAGGAATATATACTAAAAAATGTATAAGGAAAAATTAATTTTTTATGGATGAGTAACACTAGTCAATAAACTTCTTATATGCTCTTTCTGTGCTGTAATTAGATATATATATTTAAACTATATGTGATTAAGCTACACAGTCCCAAAGTTTACTAGAATCATTAATGCAACCATTGTGAGAAGTGACACCTTTTTATTTAGCAGGCATTTGCCCTCGAGGGGAATTTCTGCACTCTGTCTCTGGGTGAGCAAACTCTGTGATAGATAGATTCACTGGGTTTGAGGGGAAATATCTCTCACAGGGTATTAATAAGAAAAAAATACCACAGTAATTGTTACCATAAGGGAATGCCCATGACCCCAGCAGTCAGCTGTGCTTATCCATACTGAATACCTACCAAGGAAGCTCTGCTGAGAGATTCATAGCTAATTTTTTCTTTTTTTTTTTCTCCTCCGATGTTCTCATACCATCTCTATATACTTTACAGGGGAGAAAACAAAAAACACATGTCTCTGTCTTCTGGTCTGCCAAGCTTGTGAACCACAGTCTGTAATAAATTAATGAATTACTGCACCAAATGCTAAAAAATTTCCAAGTCCCAAGAAATGTTTGGCAGAAGTTTTAATGAGTGATTGCAACTGCTCCATTTTGGGGATTTTTTTTTAAATACAAAACTAGATCCAGCTTTTCCATATTCTGCCAAAGATCAGCAGTCTTGTATGTTTGTTTGGAAATCAGTTTAAATCAGTGAGCGATTTGCTGTCATGGGATCAAAGATTGTCCCACAATACTATGCATTTTCTGTCTGAAACGACAAACATTCTGAGCATCTATTTGACACTGCTTTTTCTTACTTTTAATAAAATGAGGCAGTTCTTCTATAAAGAGAACTGAAGATTCTGGGCAGCACTTTTAAACATTGCTGTGAGCAGTGCAGCTGAAGCAAAACCTGTTCAGCAAGCTGGATAACATCATACATTCTTGTAAGAATTTTGTATCCATGTTTTCCAGCAGCAGTTTAGGTGAAAGACAGTCCAACTTTTAGAGTGTGTAACTGTGATGGGAAAAACGTTTACTGTGTCATTGGCCCATTATTTTTTCCAAACTCTTAGATCACTAGTGTAAAATGCTGCTATTATCAATTATTAGAAATTATTAGTAGTATTATTGCCAAAAGAATAATAAAGACACTAAGCTACTGAGATGCTAAAGGGGACTAAGTAAGCATCTTAGCTAGATATAGCATAAAAGCTTCCTGTAGGATTATTATGGTAACATGAGTATGGCTTCACTACTCTGTCATTGCCTCAAGCATTTTGGCTTTTTAAATGATCTCTTTTGCTTCCAAAGATTGGTATACACACCTATAACTGTTCTCAGTTACAGACATATCTACCGAAAAGGGAGCTTTTAGTCCCAAACTGTCACTGTAACATCAAAAAATGTTTTTTGTATCATAAATGAATCCTCCGGAACCAATTTACTTCAGGAACTCATCAGTGATGAAGGCACCTTGTTGCTGTGGTAGTGAGTGTTTAAAATACCACTGTGTGGGTGGTATGTTGGCAAGTTACTTTCTACAACCCAAGCCCTTCTGATTGTACAAAACATAGAGTAAAAGTAAATCAGAAGTAATCTTCTGTTTAAAAGTTCAGATTTCACTTTAAAAAAACTCATATATTTAAAATCAATATAAACTGTCAACCTACTCTCGTGCAATTTTTTTTATGTACTTCGTTTCTTGATTAATCTACAATTGATTTAAGAATGTTTGCTGAGCAGAACAAAGTCAGGATACGAGATGCTGCAGCAAACCTGAATGGTTCTATTCTCATTTTTGTACCTTTGAGTGTGTAGACTCCAAGTACAGCCGAGGGCAAACTCCTTGGTTGTAAAACGATTATATGGCTCTTGGAAAACATGTTTTTAGATATTTATATCTATATCTTTGTGTGTGTCTGCATCTGTTTAAGTATAAAAATATTTCAAGTGCAGTATTCCTCTACATCCCTCTCCCCTCCAAATGGAATGATCTGTTGCTATGACCACTGTTGCAGTGAGTCAACATCTATTTAAATCTAGTAGGTTAGCAACAGGCCGTCAATCACTGCATTTCATTGGCTGAATATTCCCAAGGGTTTTCTAATTAGTAGAGTATTCCTCTCCACTTAAAAGGATACATAATTATTGCAGGCACATACTGCTAATTTAGAGCATTCTCTCTCTCTCTTTCTTGTTCACTGTCTTTTTTAAAAGAATAATTTCCTCCTCTAATGTCAGGGATGTTGTTAAATGAAGAGCTCTTATGAATATATGAGTATGTGGAATATAGGTACAGAATTGTACTTTTAAAACACACACACTCCCAAGGAAACAAAGTGCAGATCAGCTACAAAAACTTTATACCATGCTCAAAAAAATGAGCTTGGAAAAGAAATGCGATTAAAACTACCAAACTCACTTCCAAGCAGCTCCATCAATTAGTAGGTAAGGACACTTGAGATTGTTTAACTGACACTCTAGCAATCTACCAGAGGAAATTTAATGTTCTTTCTTTAAATAAAGTGCTGGAAAGTAGTATGGACAAGGAAATAGTGTTCTTGCAGAGATCTTTTCTCTCAATCACTGTGGATCTCTTTTATCAACCTGTTGCACACTTAAACACTCACTCAGCATAGATAAAGAAAGGAATGCCTGCCAACATTTTATCAGACTCAGCTGGAGGAGAGGAGGTTCCCAGAACAACTCTTCTGATTTCAGATGTGGAATGAGGCACCATCAAACAGATGGAAATGCAGAGTGGTGAAGTGGCTTCTCTTAGGATATGTAAGCTATATTTAGAGTACATGATCCAGGACCACATCTTAGTCCCTAGGACAATGTTAGTGATCCAGGCATATTTTAATCACACATAAGAATGAGATCAGATGCACAAAAGCCCTTGACCATACATTCCTTTACCTGGCAAGAAAAGCACTCCATGTGTACTCTGAGAACCACAGAATGCGGCAGCCAAGTCTTGAAGACCAGGACCTGCCTTGTGCTGTGTATCTCTTGCATGGACAGAGAATCTCTTGAAGAGATCCTAAGATTCCTAAACTCTTTGTTCTAATTGTCAGTAGGTAAGTCTTCATTCACAAAAGTGATTTTAGGTTTTAGATTGCTCATTTATGTTCAGCTTTGGAAGCGTACTAATCTACTTCCCAGAAAATCAAATCCCCTTAATGTGTCTTAAATTGCTACTATGACATCAATAAAATGAGAATATGGTCTCATTTTAAAAGGTAGGCAACAACCCTTGCCTCTCTGTCTTTAAGTCATGCTTGAATCTTTCTTTTTGTTATACCAAACATTTTTTTCAATTTAAGTCTTCCACTGTAATTGCAAAAGGAAAAGACAGACTAACAAATTTTTTGTTAGTAATCCTAGGTTAATTTTGGAAGAGACAATGTAAGTTTTGCCATACTTCACACATTATTGTAGGGAATATTAATAACAGTTTTCCATGCCATCCAAACATGTAACAATAAGCATTATTAACTAAAAAAAATCATCATAATTCATACATCATAAGCCTGAGCTGTGATTTGCAGACAAAGTAGAAAGGGACCTGCCCAAAGACACCGCTTTTTGCAGCCACATCACCATTAAAGTTGGTTTTTATAAAACACAATCTATGAAAATCATGTCATGAATCTGTAATCAAATTAGGAAATATGTGTTTCGTATTCTTAACCTTTCAATCAAATCAAATGTAATCGAAAAAGCAAGCAGTCAACTAAACTACATTCCATAAGACACAAATTAATTTTAGTGACACTAACAGCATTGGCAATTAAATGTAAAAGGGCAACAGCAATAATCAAAACCAATAAAACTGGTCAGGTGCACAGGGGAATAACAAGTCTCTGATATATGAAAGCAGATAAACAGGACTTGGACTTTCAAACTGATAGAAACAGAACTTTACATAGTCATGAACAAATAAAGGTTTACTCCAGCTGGTGACAATGTTCAAGCAATTTATTCACAAAGGTTTTCTGTACGCAGAAAATTTTTGCTATTCCTTCTTACTTCTAGAACACTGACCTTCCTGGACAACGAAGAAAGACTCCAAGGGAATGACAAAGCATCCCAGCTTCCAGCTCAGGGAAAATGTAGTCTTTGGAGTCAGAGAAAATATATGAGAAAACACTTCAGTGGAAGGATGATCCCCCCAGGGCCAGAAAAGTGATAGAGTCATATAAATGTGGCTGTTACACTGAGGGTGGAAAAGAGCAGATTAAACTGCCCAAATACTGCATTCCACAGAAATAATATATAAGCTCATATTTTTATCTGTTTATACTTGGAGCTGACTGATGTATCAGTATTTTGTTTTTCTCTTACTTAATTGCCCAGGTGCGCTGATGTATCGAGTCTCCATATTCCCTCTTTTTTCTGTTTCCCCTCTGCATTTCTCCTGAATTCCACACTTGGATGCAGGGTTCTGCTTTTCTAAGGTTTTACAACTGGTTAACTTCTTTGATAATATGTATTCTAACATCTTGGTTAAAGAATGGGATTGGACTAGATGGTCTTCAAAGGTCCCTTCCAATCCCTACCATTCTGTGGTTCTATGAAAAGATTTACAGTCTTCTAGCACTGTGAATCATTATAGAACACAAACATTTTTGTTAATAAGTTATGTAGCTTAGGTTAGGGTTTTTTAAAATATTTGAAAGAATGATTTATCTCTTTCTTTGGCAAGTAGACTTTAAGAATATTAAATTGTAAAAACCTGGACTTTATCATGAGCTTCTTAAGAGCTGAATTTCCCAAAGTATTAGCAGACTTATATGGTTCTATTTGTATTATGGACAGGATTGTGTATACCATGATTTAAGACAACTTCTTTAGCCAAGAAAGATGAGATTTGAAGGCTTTTTCCTAATAGATCTTGTATCCAAGGATGTGCTCATACTCAAATAACATAGTAGTTAGCTGTGAATCAGAAACTTTCTCTCAGGTCTGCTTATTTCTTGTGTAACTGAGACAGTCATGGGTTTTACGTCTGAAAATGGGGAGAAATGGCTATTGCCCTAGTCATTTACAGCTGGCTGCAAACTGGAGTCTAGGTTACTGTAGCTACATAATTACTATAACAAAAATGGAATTAACATTAAAAGACCCCAAAAAAACCTCAACCCCACAAATTAAAAAAAAAGGTAACAAATACAGGAGATTATATTTCATACTGAAACCAGCAGTTGGAAAATTCTAGTTTAATTCTCAACTCTGCCACAGGCTAAGCAAGGCATTTACCCACTTAGTGCCCCAGTTTCTCTGACTATAAAATCTGGATAATCTTATTTATACACTGTCATACAGAAATTTCAGATCCCAAACAGGAAAGAAATGTTAGAGAAGTGTGAAGTACATTTTTTCGAAGAGCACAATAATTGCCCAAACAGACAGAATCTGGATTTCCAGTCCATTACGATGGCTTTTAAGTGCTACAGTCATCACCCCCATCATATCTTAAAAACCACCCCACTATCCTGTTTCTAAAAAGCGACTAGTACTGGATGCTTCCAAAAAGATTTTAAAAAATAGATATAACCAAGGAAAAAAAAAAGTCTACAAGTAAACTTTCTTTCTAATCCCCATCCTGCCCTGTCCTTTCTTTAGAGAATTTGCTTTTTGCTGAAAAAAAAGCAAGGAGTTTGGGTTTTGTTCTCTTTAGGTCTGTTTATATAGTCTCTTGGTTATTTCAATATTAATAGATGAGCATTTCACAGAAAATAAAAGAAAAAAAAATCATTTAATCTATATCTTTCTCTTCCTCTATTACCCTTCTCCAGAGGGACCTTCTTCAAGATCCTACTTCTTGCACTAGATGAAAAAAACATATTTGAAAGATGTTTCTCAACATTTGATGAGACTTCAGACCTTAAAAACATCAGTCACAAACAGCCCTCTAAAACCACAGGGGTTTCCCATGGTGCAATAATTTGCAGATTGCATCTGTAAATCTGAGTAGCAGATTTTTTAGTGTAGTCTTCTTGACATTTTAGTCTAGTCTCCTTGACATTAGGCCCAAGTAGTTACCAACAATAGAACTTGACACTCTCTTACCACAAACATGACTCTGTATTGAGGTGTTTAATCATATCTGAGGATGGGTGGTAATGGATTTAAACTGACAGTAGATTTAGATTGTATATGAGGAAGAAATTCTTTACTGTGAGGGTGGTGAGAGCCTGGCCCAGGTTGCCCAGAG
>JAOXJM010000033.1:73496068-73521174 GCA_026413425.1 Tringa solitaria
CAGGTGGATTTTGAGAAATTCTAAGCTGATCACTCTGAAACATAACTTATGCTTTTCTTCACACACTCATCTTTGTAAAAAAAGAATCTACTAATGTCTCAGATGAGAACATTCTGTACGTAATAAAAGATCAAAGGGCTCTACTCTGAAAAAAAGGTTGTTTATGGACCTCAAGCATTAGCTGGGAGTCCAGCAGAGAGTTAAGAATCACAGTTCAGAGTTTAACATCTGCCTAAATCTGAAGCCATCTTTGATGATCTAACAGGCCTTTTATTTTCACTGCCTGTCCTCAAATTTGGGAGTGGAGAAGGCACTCAGACAGAACATCTGTCATTGAGGAAATATTCAGTTTTTGTCTCTCTGTTGATCTGTGCAGCCCACCGTGTTAGCAGTGTGTGTGCCAAGGCTGTTGGCAATACATGCACAGCCTTGCCACAGGCTGGACCTGGGGACGTGGGGCCACAGCAACGTCACATCTGTGGGGCTGGGACCAGAGGGGGCCACCTGCGTCCTGAATTCTACCAGATGTGGCATCCTCTGACAACATAAATCGCAGAAAAACAAAAGGAATCAGAAAAATAAAAAGCTCTGTTAATGCTAGGGAATCCTTTTCTCACTGCTCAATTTTAGTGAACTCTCCACATTTCTCAGTGTTTCAGGGAAATCAAATTGTTTCACAAATTGCAGACTGCAGATATTTCAGCTGAGATCTGAAGGCAGTGCATGTCCTCCTGGCCACACTTTGCATTCTCTCCTGGGGCAAAAGCCCTGAGAAGCTGTCTTAAGCGTTTAGCGGAGCATTCACGGTGTGTGTGGCTTTTTTACCTGTGTTTTACCCTGGAAATATGCATAAATCAGGCTGAAACCTGTATTATTTATAACAGAAGTTGGCAGGATAGATTATCATAACTCTATTTTGATGATCTTCAATAGCTACAGCCAGGAAAAGAGAATGCTCTCCTTGAAAGCCCTCCCATGAAAGAAAACGTCTGCCCAGAGACATAACAGCTCACATATACATCATTTTACCCCCTTAGGAAACAATTAGTATAATTTCTAGAAGAGGAGACAAGCCACTCTTAATCTGTGGATGCATCAGGGAACTAGACTTACTTGTGAATAGAGTTTTACTTGATTTAGGATCTTCAGATTGTGCCCAAGGCATGGACCCAACATATTTAATTTGATTTTGTTTCCTCCTTGGTATTATCTCCTCACTTGTTGCTATTACTTCTGACCTCCTCTGTTTCCAGTTTGTCAAGCACCAAAAAAATCTAGAAGCAGTAACCTTGAGTTACTGAAAGCTTCTGAAAAATGAGAAGGGTAATATGACTGAATGAAATTGCAGATTAATATGGATTTGTTTGTAAAAAGTTATTGAGCTACGAATAGGAGATCTTCAGAAAAGAAAACAACCAACAATTTGAAAAAGGTTTATGAAGGGTTTCTTAGAGGCCAGAGTGTCTAGGAGGCCCTTCTAAAAACATGGCAGAGCAGAATAGCTAGTGCACACACACAATTTAATGGTAAGGGCAGAAAACATTAAGACAAACCAAAGTACATGACATATGACTGGATTGATATCCACTACAGCAGGCTGGAATTATAGGGGGTTTTGTGGAAAAAAATGATACTGATACTTTTTCTGTAATTGCTTGGAAAACAAAACCAATTCATTGTGTCTGGAAACAGTTGGATGTGCACTGAAGTATTTCCATTTATTAAAGTGATAGTAAATTTTTGCTATCAAACCATTTAATAAGAAACAGTGCTCTCTTCTTATGGCAAAGTACCTCTTGAAAATTCTGGTTGCAACCATTATTTAGCATGAGCTTTCTGGGATGGCTTTTCCTTCTAAATTACATTGTATCATTTTCTGTTATAGCAGCGTAGTGAGTCTTGAAACGTATAATACAGCTGAGGACTGAAGACATTAAAGAACAAAATATCAGATCCCAAATGATGATTCTCAAGACATTATAGGAAAGTTTAGTTTAATCTTGAATTGACTCAAAGTGATTTATATTTTTTGCAAATATTCATTTATTGTTTTGATTTCTGAATTTCACAGTACTTTTCAGTCATGCAAATGTTTCCCACATTGTATTTTATATTCCATTTAGCCCAACAAGTGCTAGTAAAATGCTTTCTCACAGGATGGAATTTTCAGTATTTGTTAAATTTACTAATAAATTTTGGAGGCTTATAATTGTATTAAAATCAATGTGTTTTAGTTATAATCTTGAGGGTACAAGTGTAAATGTAATTAAAACAAAAGTTTTAAGGTGAAGGATCAGCAATTAGTGATGCCACTACCATCTAGTGGGGATCTTTGTTGCTGCACTGAGTCCTCTCTGGTGCTCTGGAGTAGCAAAGGGAGGTGCCTGCTGGTAGGTACTTGAAGGACTTCAAGCATATTTGGTTGTAGAGGAGTAGAGACATGAATATTCATATCAGTTTCTCTTTTAAAATGTTTTGTAACATCTCTCTTTTATTATGTATAATAATTTTTAATATCACATCTTTTTTGTTGTCCAAAACATTTTTTTTTAATATGTAAGTGAATGTCTTCCTCTCTTTACATTCCTTTTTTCCCCTGTGTATCCATTCTGACTCAAGCTGTTGAAATCAATAGACAGTTTGGGTTTGTTCTCTTAAAGAGCCTGTTGCTTTCTAATTTTTGCTGAACAGGAGAAAGTTAATTTTGTTTAAAATATATGGCATACGATCACACAGGCTAAATCTTACTTAATGTCCTTTTTAAGTAGCCCAAACAGTGTCTTTTATCAATAGCTCAAACATTTTTCTTGGTATATGGAATAAAAGATATGGCAAAAGCAGTTCAATAATATTTTTGAGCAGAGCATATCACCTTCCTGACAGTTTTTCAATAGGACTTTGGTGCAGCACAGAAAACTAATCTTTGCCAATCAGCTGTCACAAAATATGAACAGAAATATGTGTATCTTCCAGCTCCACTACTGAACAGAAACCACAAAGAGCTGCCTTTTTTGTGTTCCTGACATAAAAAATCCACCAAAGAATAGCTTCAGATGAAAATCAGACTCGGCATAGGACCAGCACGACCTCATGAGCTTCACTTACCGTACTGCATATTCAATTCTTCAGAAAACTAATGCACCCGGAGACTACAATAGCTCTTTTAAAAAGAATCTCAGAGGGGCCAGTTACTGTTTAATAATGTCTTGTGTCATTGTTCTGAACTTGTTTTACTGGTAGTTGAATACTACCCTCTGCCTAAAAGCACTTCTTGAACCTCTGGGCTTACAAATAAAACAGAATATATTGGGAAAAACGAAAGAAAAAGTAATTTTTTTCATTAATCTTCAGAAAATATATATGTTTATAGCATCTTCAAGGACAAGAAGCAAACCTCTAAACACAGACTATTTGATATACAATCTAGACAGCATTAGAGAAATGAAAAATGTTTAAATAAATTTTAGGAATTTTCCTTTTAAAAGGGTAACTTTTCCCACAATTTACTATGAATTACACTTCCAGCTTCTACCAGTGTTCATTACTGCCTCCTAAATATATTCCTTTCTGGTTTCCTTTCTTAAAGGAAAAATGGGATTGCGAATCCCTAACTTAACTGAGCAGATACAAACTTTTCAAGTGAAGTTACCATCATGTTTAAATGGCCAACATCATAACTCCTGGCATAAGAACATCATTCATCTTCCAAAAAAGTCTCATAGTTCTCATACTATACATGTATTTCTTGGAATGTAATTTTGGCTTGCAAATCTTTCCAGTTATTAATATGATTGGACTAAGTTCAGATTAGGATAAAACTAAAGATTCCGTTCTATAGGTTGACAAATTCCCCACTTATTTTCAATTTTGAGATTAAGAGTTCCATTCAAATTCCTGTCATGGTAATATCTTTGATTCCTGCACTGGACTTCTAGCAGTGACAGTAAGGATGTTAACAGTGGTGTGACTGCCATCTCTAACAGTTGTCAGATAGGATGATGAATGTCCATCAATAAATGAATAAACCTTGCAATTCCAACCTGAAATACAGTACTTTTCAGAGGGTTAGGTCTAATTAGTCTCCTTTGATGGTCTTTGGAGAAGTTGGTTCTGTGACGTCATTTCACTTATCACGTTGCCTGTGCTGTTCCCATGATCCATCTGTGTTCCCTGGGATTAGCTTTAAATCGAATAACCTAGCACATTTAAAATTAAATATTATAAATACAGTTGAAATTTATAATTTAAATTAAACAATAATCATAATAATTGGTGTTTGATTAGTTATAATTATCTTCAATTTGTTTGAACTAGCATTTTGACAAGTTAATCTTAATGATATATAACATGGTATATCCTAATTTGAAAATAGCATAATTAAGTTATGCGGAATGAAATAGTTCAAGACCTCTGAATCAAAATGTGTTTATATATTTTACTGGGAAATTTTGAAAATTTATTTTTCTTTTTCCAATTCAAAACATTAGAATGCTTTTAGTAGCTTTGAGAAGGTTTTTACTATTGAAGTTTTGTGAAGGCTGGGAAACATATTAGCAATTAAAAAATTCAGTCTCATTGCAGAATATATACTACTATTAATGTAACAGTAAAAATGGCAACTTCCATATTTCAATTTTTAAAGAAAATTATAAAAAGTTAATTTCATTGCAAATTACAAACATCAGGAATTCTGCAAAACTGGTTCAGATAAAAAATTAAAATTAAATCTGATAAATAATTATGTTGCATTTTGTGACATAATTTAAAGGTACTTTGCTGAATTTCTCCCTTAAATCTTAGAAGTGAGAAAGCCATAATATTATTTGCATATATTTACTAGAGTTCCTTTTCTTTACATACACAAGTCTCCTAAAAATTATAGTTCATGTTTTTCCACATGCCTTATGACATTGCTTTGCCCTTCTACAATATCACGCTGCTTAAGGGGTGTCTGAGTATTTGTCGTACAGGAAATGAACACGGCACAAAGTCAGATTTTATTAAAGCTTTGGCTTTAGCTCTCCTTCTACCACCAGAAGCTTTAAAAGCACTTCTGAATTGATGATGCAGCTTTTCTATTTCTCCTTAGATTTCCCAGACCTACTTCATGCTACATACACTGACAATTTGAGCAACATGCTCGACTTCATTTTTACCTCCTTCTTTCAAATCAATTAGACAAGGCTAATGCTGTAATAGGGTCATATTAGCATAGATGCTGTGCCTAAAAGGATAGGGACACATTTGGCTGTAGTGACATAGTATTTCGTCACTTTATTTATTGGTTTGGTTTTTTAGTCATCGGTGAAACTAAGGTATGCATAGGGTCTGATATTTCATATTTAACTCTCTGCTTATGAGCAAATCCTGCTTTTTTTTTCAAACATTTTCTGCAAATTGTAATTTAATGCACAAAATGTGTACATGTAAGATAATGAATTGATAATAATATACTTGTTTCTCTCACAGACTGTCCTCATTGTCTGTTTTCTAGTTACTGTGTCACTTTTATCATCTAGCATTGTATCATTTCATCTCCCTAATTAAATGAACAGATGACAAATAAATAGTTTAGAAAATGATGCATTTAATAAGACCATTCTGACAAGCTCTCATTTATGCTAGAATTAGACAAATGAGTGGCACCTTGGCAATTTGCAAACATTTTCAGGTACGAGTCAATGACCATATGAATATTAATAAATAATAAAAAATAGCATAGTTCTCTGAGAAAAGGAAAAATATTACTTTCTGTACTATTCAGACAAATAGTTGTTGTGTGTAGCATTTCCAGCATTGTGCTGTTCATCATTTCACAGATGTACAATTGCTCATTCATAGATCTCTCTTTTAGCATCTTCACAGATTTGTCTGTTTCGTAGGGGATCATCCATGTCTCTTCAATGATATTATTGGTTTTCACAGACATATAGATCCATCTAAATATATTGGATACATCAGAACTGATTCATCAACGTGGGTATCTTGCATTGAGTAGTGCCTGAAATCAGAATGTCTTTATGTATTTTGGAAAAAATAACTAATTTGTTGTGGTGTTGCACAGCATTGAACACAATTAAATTTAATCATGATTAAAACATCGCATATTAATTTACTTTAACTTCATGTAGTTATGCCTACAGATACTTAATTCATTACATAGCTGACTTTTTACTATGGATGCCTTTATAGTGCTTCAGGGAATGAGACATTTATCCTTGATTAAAGCTTTTGTACATGACCATAACAGAGATAATAGAAACTGGCATACTGCTGATTTTATAATAAGAGAATATTTTCTGGATCACATTTATGCTCAACATTATATGGATTTGCAGAAAATTATTGAAATAGTTTCTTCTGTTCTTTATTCCCTAGGCAGTTGTATGCATTGATGCTGAAAATAGTACTTCACTGGTATGTTTATGACTAGCAACAGGAAGCATTTAAAAGGCTTCTGTTGTATTCAGTTTTACTTTTTCGTATTTCTGTCAGGCAGAATATGTCTTTCAAGTTTTTCAGAAAGTCACAGAAGTACTGCTCCGTTTGGTGCGGGTTCTTTGTGCTGTGCTTTCCTCCATCAATAATGGAGCTATTTTAATTTATATACACTGCTGAAATCCATGCCACTCTTAGAGTTTCTAGGCTTGTTTCAAAACTTCAACTTCAGGAAGTATTGTGGGTGAAGTGTGGGGTTTTCCCACAGAAGATCTAGTCTGTGGTAAAGACACCACAGATGCAAAAGAGAGGCTTTTTAACCCACCACCACAGATCTCCACCCTCTGTTGCTGAACCACGAAGACAAATTAATCCTTCTTCTGATATTTTTATTTATGCATGCTTTTTCACAGATCATGCCAGTTCTACTTTCCATGATATTAGGTACCTAAATATTCATAGGTGGATATGTTAGCAAGAGATTTTGGGCAACCTACAGAAGATTGTCAACTAATTCCCTACATGTCTAACTCTATTTTGAGAAGATCTAATGCAATGAAAGATTTTACTTTGCTTTAATTTGGAGAAGACCTAATCTGAGTGTAAGAGAAAGGAGAAAATACTGTGACATGCAAAGTGCAAGAAATAATAAGGGCATTTGGTTGAAGAAGGAGAAATGACTCCCTAAGAACAAAGAAGGAGCATGGAAGAGGCCTGAGTTTGCTTGGAAATGGGAATGGGGCATTCTATTACTACAGCAGGAAATAAAGAAATAATAACGGTGAAAGAGTAAAAGATGACAGAGTGATGTCATAATAGATTTCCAGCAAAATGTGACAGGATGAGACAGCTCTGGGAAGCACAGCATCATTCAGTGAAACAAACACAAGACAAGGAAATGTAGGACAGAGACGACTATTATTCTCAAGACAAGCAAATCGGTATCCACAAATGGACTCGAAAGTGGTAGTTACTAATAGTTGTAGTATTTGAACCTGCAGCTATCACAACTGATCCAGTTGTGTCACTAGAAATGGGACCTATTTGTCATATACTGAAGGTGACTATGTCTATCCCTTTCCCTTGCCACTTTTTCTTACATATAACATAAACAGTAGGAACCCACCTGACATGGAATCATAGAATGATTTGGGTTGGAAGGGACCTTAAAGATCAGCGAGTTCCACCCCCCTGCAATGGGCAGGGACACCTCCCACTAGACCAGGTTGCTCAAAGCCTCATCCAGCCTATTACATGTCTGTAATAAGTTAAGAACAACAGGTTCCTTTGGATACTGATCCCAGCCCAGTTTCTTATTTAGATAAGCTAAAGCTCCTTCACTGACTAAAGAAGGATTCTTGAGATACTGCTTTTCTAATTTAGCAATCTAGGTTTGAAATTGGAAACAACACACACTAGTCCATAGTCTTTCCTCAGGGTTTTTCAAGTGAAGGTTGTAAGCAAAGAACTGAGCTGATGCTCAGATTTATTTGTGGATAAAAAGCGAACAGTCCATATTTTTATTGTGAACTATTCCTCTGTAGTGAAACAGTGATATTTATTTTAAACACAAAGGCTATATTTTGAGGAGAACTCTAGGATTCAATAGCTGATATCAAGTTTTTCTGTTGCATTTTTTATTTTAGTACGTGCAGTCTTAGAGTTGGTGTCTTATCTACTACCACTTTACTAGTTTTACAGTGCATTAACAAGAAATTCTTCTTAAAAAAGAAATAGACTTTCTGGAATTATGCTTATCAGCTGAAGCAAGTTAAGACCATCTTTGATTAGGGTAACAAATAAATTCTTATCTGCCTAGTCTTAATTATGGTATTAAAATATTGCAGTTGGAATGGGTTCTTTTAGGAATCCACATGCTTTTACATCAAAAAGTAAGAAAAAATCAGGCCAAATAGGAATGAATTAGGAATAGGAATAATTTTTTATCTCTAATACTCAGATGAAACAAAGCAGTACTGAGTGTTCAGCTGCCATGCAACTCTCTTGAGTTCCTTTAAATTATGACACATAGATTTGGTCTGTTCAAAAGATCTATGGAATTAGAGATAGAAATCTCATTTGATTGTTGGTAACTTTATGTCAAAAGAAGACGACCACATATAGGAGAAAATTGCACCTTCCATGTACCGCTGACATTTCCCTTTCAAGCTTTATTCTAAGTGCAGACTGCACCTGAAAATAGAATGAATTTAAACTGAGTCCTTAATAAGTAGTCAGATGCAACAGCAGAAATTCTGAGATGTAACTTGACACAACCGTCATTGTGTATTCAGAGTACAATCAGCAAACAGACTCAACATAGAGAAAGAAATGCAAGTAATTATCTAGTCTGTAGATAATTTCTTACCCATAAGTGTATAATTGAGATTCTGTGGAGGTGGGAATCGCATAACTCTAAGGAAAACATATTTTATAGACTAATGCAATGAGAAGTAGGCAGCTTTTTAAAGGTTGTCATTCTGCAAGATTGTAAAGAAGTTCCCACTTTGTAGTACTGCTGTTAAAAACAAATGACAAATTGTGATACAAAGACCCTCCCTCTAATTTATTTTAGCAAGTAATAATTTTATAAACTATTTGTAAAACATTATATCATTTGATGGTCTTATTTAAAACCAAATTGCATCTACCACAGTGGTAGGATGCCAGATATGTTTAAATTTAGGATTTTAATAGTCACATAGTGACCACATTAGTAGGCTTCGACATAACTAGATTTAGAAAAGCCAGTAGTTTTCTCTTTGCATGCAACTCCCATGCACTTTCAAAGTAAATACTTAAAAAATCTTGAAGATATTTTAAAAGATCTTACTGTTTCTAAAAGATGCTAAATACTTAACCAAATTTTGATGTAGTCCCAATGGTTCACACAAGTTTTGTGTGCAAGTGAAATCGCTTGCATGATAGTGAGACTTCTTTATCATTTGCAGCTTTATAGTTAATTAGATTTAATCAGAAGTGCTTTCAAAGGAAATATCATAGAGAACAGTTCTTCTATTGAGATTACAAACAATTCTTGTTATAAAATCTAGTTTTACTGCATCAGTGACTTACCCGTCTATTATTTTAAAAGTGAAATAAGTTGATTTCCCTGTGCCCCATAGTATTTCTGTTAAAGGCAGTCAGATGCAACCACATCTTTTCAAGACTGGCTCGTGTGACAGATATTTGACATAACAGAGAATCTTGGTTTGTGTTTCTGATACATGCAGCAAATATTCCTACTGCTACCAGTATAAGTTTTAGGTTTTGTCATCTCTCTTTCCTCTATCACCACTGTAATTGCTGAAGAGAGTTTAATTCAAACCTGACTGCAGTGATTTACATGACTCCAAGAAATGCTTCATGCCTTATTTGTCTGAAGATGTAGGAATCAAATATAACGAAGTGAAATACAGACATTCAGATGCCTTAAGAATTAAAAATAAGACCACTAAAATCTGCCTTTCAGGTCACTAAATGATCTGAAAGTTAAGTGCCATTCTGGGATTTCCAAGCATAAATCTCACTCCTGTCATGTCCTTTCTAAATAATAATTTTCATTTTAGAGGTGATACTGTATGCATCACACCTTTACATTTTATTCCTTTTTAGTACTCTTGTCCTCACCAACAGTGAGTTTACTCACTGAGAAATTTTGCTCGTACTCTGCATAGGCAATGTCTCCTAAAATGAAAGGCATTTTATTAGCCCCCTTCTACTTTTGTCCCGACAATCTTTTCAGAAGATTTCTGAAGTTTCCTCCTTCCAGGAGAGGTTGTCTTCTCTTTTTGGGGCCCCATTTACTATTTATCTCCATCGTCTTGGTTGTGTTTATTATTGCTCTAAATGGTTTTTTCCTTAGCCTAGTACTCAGAAACTTCAGATCATTACGTCTTAGAATATTTTTCAGAAATATTAAGCTGAAACCAGCCAATCGGACTTACAGATTTTTCATTTGAAAATCTGAAATAAGGAATAGTCATTAGCAGTTGAAAATTGACCGTATGATAGAAGCCGTGAACCTGCCTAAATATTTGCATCTGTTACTAACTTTAATTGTAAATTAGGGCTGAATTACTTTCCCTGGTTAACATGATGGTAAGCTATTTGTATGACTCGGAGATTATTCCATTCTCAAAGTGTATGCTGTGTGTCTCCTTCCTATATATATATAACAAAAACTATTAAAGTATTATTAAAATTATTAAAAGGAATATAGCCAGATTTTTGAATCACTAAAATTGTTGATTTGCTATCAGAAGAGAAAAAAATGAAAGGATTTAAGAAAGGGACTAAGAAAAATGTCTTATTTGTGATAGTTTTGAGAATTAGTGTCTCTATTTGCAATATTGTCTAGTGTTACATCTGATTTTAAATATTCACATGTGCAAGAATCCTGAAAGAACACAAATCTTGAAATGCATGTTTGTGATACAGGTTATATTCCATTTATTAATATATATAAATCTGTGTGTTAAGTGTAAACCCAAGCATCATTAGGAAGAGCTTTCCTAGTGTTAATATTATAAAGAAGAATCTAAATTGCAGAAATTGACCTGAACAAAACCCCTATTTTTAAATAATGAAATCTTTTATCTCTGACAAAGCAACTTTGTGCAAACTATTTTTCTTGGTACTATTTCTCTCTTGTTTGGGGCACATCTGTTAAAGTATTTAGTAGTTTTGGCATTTTCCAACCTCCTAGTGGCTGGTTTTGTCATCTTATGTCTTTTGCTAGAGAATGTGTGTGAAACGTTAACTACTTTCAGCACATACCCTTTCATTTATCCCTTCTTTGAGGTAAACAAATCCAGCAGTTTCAGTCTCTCTTCATGGGAGATTGCTCCGTGCCCTTGCTCTTTCTCACCAGCACTCTCTGAATCTTTAATCCAAAGCCAAATTCTCCCTTGAGGGAGGAGGGAGAGCAGACCCCCATCGTCTCCAGTATTCTAAAGGCATAATAACATTCTACATCAGGCATTCATGTAACCTGATTATTTCTTTGACTGAAACTGCTCACTGAGATGTAGTTTTCTCTGAGTCGCCTGCAGCGATACCCAGGCCTTTTACTGAAGTAATACCAAAATATTATAACCCTAAAAAGTGAAAGAATGAATCGATTTATTCACTCTTCAGTATGCATTTATCAACATATTCTGTCTTCATCCCTAATCATCTGCTCCAAAGGGTCCTCTAAAGTTTCTCAGAAGGTTTTCTGGACATGGCTAATAAAAATGATTGCAAACATTGTTACTGGACTGTTTTCATCCCATTTCTTTGCACTGTAAAGAGGTTATAGTTTTGATCACTGAAAGCGTTATGGGAAGCTCATTTACAATGTTAAGTATCAGCACTCAGATATTATTCTTTTACTATTAAACTTGGATTGTTTTCCATATAAAATTGCATAATCTTGCTCTGCTCTGCAGCTGTTTGGGGACAGAGACAATGTAATTCTTTACTTGCTAGGGAAGTAGCAAGTAAATGGAGTCGGTTTTAATGAGCCCAATTCAGTGCTGACCAACTTCAGTGGTTGCTACTATCTAAAAACCTGTTTAGAAAATCTGGCAGTATTACTGTTCTTCTTCATATTTAGACAGAATACAAATGATTTTCCTCCATTGGAAAACTATTGAGACTTTGCAGAACATTATTCTGAAGTGGTTTGAAAAGTCAAAGTCTCAAGATTTTCAAAAGCTAATATTCCTCTTCAGCAGTCAAAAGTGCATTTTGAGTTAAAAAAACTCTTCACCATGTTCAGAACAATTTTTAGAATTTTAACCTTTTCATTTGAATGGGAATTATTGTATACTTAGGATGCATTTCTGCAGGACAAAGTATTCAAACAAAAATCCAGATAATCATAACTATTTCTCAGTATACTGTTTTGATAGTTATCAGAGGTTCTGTTATCTTCTGACCTTCAATCTCCATTAGCTGAACTAATTATGTACACTCGACATTTAAAAATTTTTAAGGGATTTGAAGTTGTAGGCTACTTGAGTGAGGATATTATATTTTATAAAGATTGCTTTGTGTCACAGGACGTGTAACTTTCTAAAGCCTGATCTACATAAAATAGGAGAACACATAAAACCCATCTGTTTTTCTGATTCTAGAAGGGATAACTTTGACTGCAGCTTTATGGAAAGACCTAAGGGGACTTTAAATTTCCTTGCCTTTCCCCCTTCCCCTAGTTAATCCTCTTTCCTGCATTCCCACCACCATAATGGAAAACCAGATGATCTCAGTGTCTCCATAGCACTGTAGCCTTTGAGTCCTTCAAAGCTACTTCATAATCTCTGAAGGTGTGTCCATATATTTACTATGGTGCATCCTACTCCATACTCTGCCCACATATTTTGTGGTCTTGCTATATGAAGCCATACCAATAATATGATTGCATTTAGGAGCTAGAATCATCTTTTATGACAGGAAGTGAGTGTAGTACCTGACTCATAAAAAGACAGCTCCCATCTCTTCCTGCATTCGTGGTCCTATCCCTAAAGAAGCTGTGTCGCTGCGAGACTGCTAACTGAGTATTAGAATAGTTGCAGGAACAGTAAAAATAGAAAGATTCAAGGTTCCAAACACTTGTTTTTTATAGCAATCAACTCTTTAAACGAGTACTTCCCCTTGGAAATAACTTTAGGTGGAAAGCTTCTTTAGTATTTATAATAAAGTGTCAGTGTGACACTTTGTGCTTTGCTCAGAGAACAAAAAGTCTTTTAGTAATGACTTCTTCATCTACATTTATTACACTTATTAAAGCAGTGTCTCAGAATAGCAATCAGATCAGATTAAAGTTTTTGGGGTGTAGCTTTGGTGATTTCCTGTCTTAACTCTCTTCAGCACCAACCAATGTGTAAATATCTGCTCTGATATGAAATACTTTTATATCTGCTCTTCTGTAATCTACTTTTTCTTCTGCTAACAGAGACTGAATGTTGCCTTAAAAATAGCATTGAGAAACACCAATTAATATTTTTTATGGCAAATTTGTGTGGACAGCCTCTCTAAATCCGGTATAAGCAATGACACAATGTTGTGTCTGTTCCAAAAGTATGTCAGGAATCTGTTGCCAAGTACATTGTTCTTTCTTCTTAATGTAAAGTGAAGGAATAGAAAATCGTTCTCCAATTTTTATCATCTTTTGAATTTCTATATATTTGTATCATTACTGCATCACTTGACAGTCAGTCTCAGACTAGTGATTTAGTGGGTTTTTTCTTTAGTTTGAAATACCACTGAACCTTAGACACTCCTTGCCTCCATTTGCTTCTTTACTTCTATCTTTTTTCTGTCCCTACCAATTGAAGATTAAGATCCTAATTTGAATCTTCTGCATGATAGTGTCTTGCAGTTGCATAGTCAGATTGACCTGTACGGCAGCAGGTTTTTCTCAATAAAACCGAGTGACGGGATGGTTGATACCCATTTTTCCCACCACATTCTTAAATAGCAAAGAAAGCAGTTAATTGCTTTGTGTAATTGCTAGAGCAGCACCTGTAAAGTATGTACAAATGGGAAAAAATAATTAAACCTGTTTCAGTGGTGAATAAAGGTTAAACATAGAGAAGCTAGAAAGAAATCAAGTTTCTATTGAGGTGTGCTAATTACTACATTCATATTCTTGCATTACTTGAGGCATCCTTCAGACTTAGCTGAAGATATCTTATTTGATTTTCAATCTTAGGTCATGTCATCACTGTTTTATATAGTTCAGTTTGCCTAGAGCAAATTAAGGAAGTGTTGTTTTTTAATAATGAAGAAGAAAAACAATTTAAACACTTCAAAGAAAGAAGGAAATAAAAGTGGATGTATCAAAATGGAAGCATTGCTACAGTCAGTCTTTCCCCATGATCTTAATTGTTAGAACAGGACTGTACCACTGAGGATTTGCTGCTTTTGAATTGTAAATATAACCTGATTTCAACTAAATGTTGTTAATCACAAGTAGTGATAAAAAACTAGGCTGATATCAATGGAAAAAACCAAACAAGGTTGAAGATTAAAAACCAAGGGCTGAGTCTTATACTATCTTCTTTGTCAAAACTATCTCCTTTGAGTTGTTTGGGGAGTACCGCCTGAACAGAATTACAGGATTTGACCCAAGGCAATGTTTTCGTAAGTGACAGTTGACTGATAGATGGAGACATAAAATTAGATGCTCCACCAGGGAATAGCTTGCAAAACTAACAGAAGCACACGGAGAAGCCTAGGAGGAAAATTTAACAGACGTTTACTACAAATTGTGATTTTTTCCCCCCATAATGTGTATCTTCATATTAATAGGTTTCCCCTTCTAGGGCGACCTGTCTTCTTCAGAGCCCAGACGACAAGCTAGATGGTGATTGTTTATGTATGCTTATGCTCACACCCCCATATTCTATTTCTGAAACCATCCTATTTCTGCTTCCGCTCACTCTTGATTACCTTTGATCAGCTCTCATCTGTTTCTCCGTTCTACAGAGGCACCTGAAATTTTACTAAAATTATCACTGGAATTCTAACTTAATTCAACTGAAATTGCTAACAAAATTCCTAGTGGGTACGGTACTTAATGGAACAAAAATTTTAGCTCCTGAGTAAGATTTTTGGGGTAGTTTGGGAGACATAGAGTGAAACAGACCTGTTTAAACCCAACCGAGGAGGTAGTATTATACCAAAATTCTTCTAGGGGCCCTCCATAGGGAATAATTGCAATTTGCTTTTCTAAAAGCAATCATAGTACAAACAAAGGTGATAGTACACACAGAAGGGTCATTTAAGCATCATTCAGGGAAGCGTCCCAGTTCTGAAAATCCCCATAAGCATGTGTTTAATTCCTACTCTTTTAAGGAGAAGTGAATAAATACCAAATGCCAACTACGTGTGGATGCTATAGAGTATAGGTGGACATAAATACAAATGCAAGTGCTTTACAAAACGTAGGGCCGTGTATGTAATCTTCAGTGTAAATTGTATTTATTAATTAATTTACACCTATATGCTCTAGTTGTGCCTTACCTTTGCCTCCACCAAATTTACTTATCAAGATAGCTCTTGGGGGCAGAAAACCCTCAAAAGTAGACCCAAGAATATGATTTCATAATCAGAGAAGCAAATTATGTATTGCCAAGGTGACAGTTTTTCACTTGTCACCATCCTCATCAAAGGCTCTTGATGCTTTTTTTGCTAGCATGTTGTGACTGTTTAGTTATTCAGGATTAGAACCACACCTGTCTGAAAGTAATTTTGTTTTACTGCTAGTTTTTCTGTGGATCTGTTCCCTCCTGCAGCTGACGGTACAACCACAAGAGCAGGCATGTCAGGACAAGCAGGTGACAAGAATATCCAGATAGTGGTGGAACGGCTGGACTGTGCTTCTGGCAGCAAGACAGGCTTAGGTTTCAAACATGGAACCAAATACCATAATTTTAAAATAAACCTGAGATTTTAATAGCAACTGTAGTGCTTTATTTTTTTTTCAACTATTAAGAGTAATTGGCAAGACATTCAAGACAACTGTTTCTCCTGCAAAGCAAGAGACAACACAAAACCTGAAATATTTGCTTAATTGCTACATGAATTAATATTGTATGCAGATAGGCTTCGTAATGGTACAATAGTTTTTGCATTCCAGTAGCTATAAAAGTTCTTAAGGTAACAAACGTTGTCAGGTGGCATATACTAGTGTGGCTCCAATATTGACAGTTGGTCTGCTCTGGATTACATCAATAGAAAGCCAGACTTACAGTAAGTTAGAGGCCAGACTTGAGACACATAATTTCTAATTGTAGAAAGGTAATTCATTATTAGCATAGTGCTTCCAGAAGCTGATAATATCTTAAATAGTGTAATAGTGAACTCCAGTTCCTAATGTGACCCTCTCTCCTCCTCATTAGAATCAACGAGGATTGGTGCAGGAAAGACTCAGAGAAAAAATTGAAAAGTGAAACGTTTTGTAGTCTCTTTGTTGGATTGCTCATCCTCAGTATTATACAAAAAAGAATATGGCAAAAATTGAAACATTCCTATGCAAAAGAAAAATATCCATAAAGGTAATAATTGAAATTCAGAGGGAAATAATGCATTTGAACAGGAAAAGGAATGTTCCCCCAAAACGTTGTGTTAGAACTCCCTAAACAACTGCATTAACAAATAAACATGATTAAGATTGATCAGTTAATTTGCTTCTTCGTTTTGTCTAGAAAACTGGCTTAGCTGGGGTACATTAGCAGACTTGCTGGAAGTGATTTTAGGGTTACTCAACAATATGCCACAAAAAACCCTCCCCCGTCAAAATTCCATGCACTGAAAGTTCTCTTTTACCCCATCTATTCATTTTAGTTTTTCCTTTCAAAAGCAGCTATTACAATGTATTATACCAAAAATTACGGAATACTTAATCTACAAAGTCTCAAATATTCTAAACCTCGGTGTACTAAAAAGTCACATGGCATTTTTGTCAGCAGTGATTATTGTCTATGAGACGTGAGACTCACTTTCCTAAATTACATCAACCAATTTAGCCCTTATATAAATTACTCACGAAGCTCCGCTGGAGATTTGGGCTAACTATCTACTGTCTTTACATCTATTTCACGCTTTGGTGGAGTTACTGTCATAAAATACTACTGCTGTGAAATGTTATAAGCAGTATGTAGTAAGTACAGTGTAATCACCTGTGTTCTTTGATTATATTTGTGCTATTGCTTTCAGCCAAGAGCAAATAAATCATTTGATAGTTTTACAGCTGAAATGTTTACCCCCTGAGAATACCCCCCTGTAGACCAGGCAGCAGCAAAAGGCCTGTGCAGCACCTTTGTTTGAAGAAGATCAAAGCCATTCTAGGTTTCAAGAATACAGAAACATACCGAAGAAACATAAAATAAGGACTGCATTTTTGCCCTTTGCTACTTGCACAATCTTTTTCAAGTTTTTCAATAGTTTCATTTTTAAAGAAGCTTTCTTGTTTTTTCTAGAAAACTGTTTCAGTCTGAAACACTACTTGTCAATATTAATACAACCTGAGAAGATTTTGCAAATGAAAATATTCCATTAGTATCTGTACTCACTAAAGTTGGTTCACAATTATTGTTGATTATCCAGTTGCTGCAAAGTGGAAAAAAAAGATGTTTTAAAATTCCAGCATGCATTTAACACCTGATCAGATACTCTCCTATGTGTAAATAGAAAAAGACACTGAGAAAATACTCAAACAGGGTGGGGAATATGCAAGGGAATTTATTGTTAATATGAAATGACAAAAAAAACCCATAAGACCACTTTGGAAATTTCGGTCTAGTTCCGAAGGGGAAATCAAAGGATAAAAGGAAGGAATTGAATACAACAGAAGTAAATTAGAATAGTTTACAGGAAAAAATATTTACACCTTAAATGGAAGAATTTTGTAGATCTGAATTTCAGTCTGAGTAAACATCTACTGAGATAATTGAGGAAGCTTAAATTGCAGTAAGATGACTCATGTGGAATAAAATAAAACAGAATATAATGGTACAGGAGCTCAGGAACAGTCTTAGCTGGATTATAAAAATGACCTGATAGTAATGTTTAGTTAAATTCTTCACAGAGGAGGTCTCATTCCACTAAACCTTTCATTCTCTTCAGTGGTTTGTTTTTTTTCCCAGAGTCCTAGCATATCACGTTGTAGTCATGGATTAAAGATATAAAAGAATCGAGAGAAGTAAACTCAGGGAAGAGTGGTGATATTTTCTTTTGGAACAGCTGGTGCACCTCCAGACGCCAAATATCTGGAGATCTTGTGTGATTATTAAAGTCTTCATAATCAGAAATAATCAAGTCAGATAGAGGATACCTTCTTCATGAACATAAAATTAAACACGAAAATAAACTGTTTACAATCAAAATTTATATAATCTGTTCAGTCCTGAGGCAGACAGTTGGATGAATTCAATCCCCGTACAACAGGCCCTACTGTTAAATGATGAAGACTATAAATGGTACACAGCAAAGGAATTTTAATTCTTGCTAAGCTTTGAAACACAAATTTAACCAGCTTAACTACTAGTGAAGTCTGTATTTGTACAATTACTTGGTGGATGACTCAGGAGATGGAGAGAAACAAAGCCAGTTCAATAGGAAAATCAAAGTATATTGAATTACAAAGGCATCTTGTCCAAATGTAGCCTGCAGTGCCTTTGCCAGAGCACAACCAAGAAAGGCAGCTCACATTTTAATTAGCTGAACATTTTTTAATGTGCACGAAATTACCATAATTAGTTAGTTCAAGGATTGCCTTATCAGATATGGCTGTAGATGCAATGTTTCAAAAGAGTGCTTGTGTTTGGTCTTGTTTGTCTTGGACATAATAAAACAGCCATCTTCACTTATTCGTGCATCAAACATTAAACCTCAGTATTTTAGTAATTATTGACTTAATGGAACTCATTTTCACTACATTATTTCAAATTATATTATGTTATACTACAGCAAATCTGATATAATACAGTTTGGTATTGCTGTAAATTTCCAAAGCTCTTAGCATGTGCAATCAAAAAACTTAAACATATGTAGATTTGGCAATGGAAATGAAATATTTCCTTCAGATAGCTTTTTATAGTCACAGTTTTCCCCGTGTCTCTGACAGCACTAAACCAGAAGTAATTGATTCATCTTCTCATCCAGGGTTAACAAGTGCTCACCTTGGAGCCTATACAGCTCTGGTGACTCAGTACCCTGCACATGCTGCACATAGCAAGGAGTAACAGCAAGGCAAGAATTGATATCAGTCCTATCCCAGATTTTTTTATTACTTGTTCATTAAAGACAGCAGAACAAATTGTATCAGTGGTCCTCGTTACTCCACTGCACAATTAGCCCTGTTAACTTAAGGCTCTGAGGTTTAAATGCTTGTGTCCACCCTGTTAAATTTTCATAGAAGTGGTTGACAATTTATCACACAGTCTATTCTGATTGCTTGAGGGCTAATAAAAAAAAAAAAAGTAATGGGATGAAATTTCATGGCATGTAATTACATGTCATGAAATTATCATGAGACCAGTCTGCTTTTCAGGGTATGTGGCTGAGTGTCCTTCCCAAACACTTAACCAGCAACAGCAAATAGTTGAATCATGTGACAAGAGAGCATTTTGCAATTAGCAAATGCTGTTTGAATGTAATGGTAATTAAAAGGTTTCCCTCCCCCACAAAAGCCATGATAATTTAAGAAATTCACTGAGGACTATTGCACTGCGAGTTAAAACGTTTTAGTATAGTCATTCTGGGGTTATGTACTAAAAAAAAAATTACAGATAAAGTTTAGATACAAAGATGGAATTTGTTCTAGCCATTCAGGGTGATTACTTGTAGGGGGGTTGTCATGGAAATGAGTGCTGAAGAGTAAATTTGTTCAGAGCTTCATCACAAGAAAATATGATGTGTACTTTGGAGAAATAAAAGTCAATTTCCATGAAGAGTCTTTCAAACATTTGCATTTCAGTACCATTTACCCTGTAGACCAATTAACATGGGTCTTTATAAATATGACCCTTGAAAAACTACTGTGCTACCTCACCATCACCTATGGGACAAGAAAATTATGTTTCCATCAATTACTTGTAGTAGAATAAAATCATTTTAATAAAGAATTGTGATGGAATCAATGATTGGATTTAAAATGAATTATTAGACTTTCTATATATTTATACTACCCTGCAACTTCTTATTTTGTGACATCATCCAGCATCCTTTTTTTGTTCATATTGTCTCTGAAATACTGCAGTTTATAATGCAGTAGAATTAACTACATAATAGACGTTATAAATACTGTCCTAATTTTCTAGTCAACTCCGTGATGATTGTGAAATATCTGCTGTGCAGTATATTAACACTTTGTAAACAGGTTTCCATACTCAAAATATCGTTATATCCCTGCTTTATGGTTGGTACAGTGATTCTATTTAACTTCAAAATGCACAAAAACCTGAACGGTATAAATGATTGTTTAGGATAGTCTAAGCTCTGATACTTTTAAGAAAGAGACAGCTGAAAAACTAATCCTACACAAGATTCATCTCTTCAAGAATATGTGGTCAAATTAAATAGATGAGTATTTGACTGTGAAAGCACAATACAAAGTTAGACAAAATATACATATATGTAGATACATATATGTACGTCCTGTACCAGCTTCCTTTGTGGGTAGTTTATTATAACCCCCTAAGGAATCCCAGCTCCCTCTTCCTCTCCCTTCCTCCTGGATATAGGAAATATGGAGAAACTGCTTTTTCAGAGTCCTGATTCGTCTTGTTTTCTCTCTAAAATGACTGATGAAAGACGCACATTCTCCTAGTTCTTTGGTAGGAAAGCTTCAACTCCCCAAAGACTTACTCCCTCACAGAAACACAGAAGACACAGATTTTGCTGTTTTCTTACCTTGCTGTTCAGATAGTATTCTAATATTGCAATTTGTACCTCTACGACCCATCTCAGTATTTGATGGTTTATTGGAGCCATAGCTTTAGCAGTGTCTCTAGTACGCCCCTCCTTCCTGATGAAAATTTTGCACAGACTTTTTTTTTATGTTTGGATTGTGAGAGGTCAGTATTCATGAAGTTTCTGGATCAAAGAATTATTCAAACTGTGTTTGGCAAAATTTTCCCAAAGAGGCAGGGGTGTCAACAGTGTAGGACATTATGTGAACATCCATCCTTCTATGTTTTCATTTTCCCCTCCACTTATTGACTTAATATGCTTTTGTCCCGCTGTTAGGCAATTGTGTGCCTACTCATGTGCCTCATGGTCAAACTCAGGGAACTTAGCACCATCTACCCTATATTCACAAAAACTCTTCTTTTAAATTATTTTTCTAGTGCATAGGCACCCATGCTTTTGTTAGTTGTTCCATTCCTTATCTTAAAAGAAACCGAACATCTTTGCACTTTTGATTATTAGGAATGAAGTAGTGACTCTGCAGAAAGGTGAGACTGGAAAATGTATTAAAATAAGTAGGAGAGCAGTATCAGGCTCATTCCATAGTCCAAGAGCAACAAGTATATTGAGAAATAATCCTACCTCCTAAGGATCAGCTAATCAGGTGGTTTCAAGAAGAGCAACAGCTTTAAAAACAGTTGGTTTGGAAACTTATTAACCAAGTGCCACTACTTGTGCTACAAGCAGTCCTTTCTTTACCATAGCTGTGCTCAGATTCATGTGCTGAGCAACCTTTCTAACATAGGAATAAATGACCCATAGGACTGTAAGTGATTCGCTGTTGCAGTCTGCAGAGTTTTGAAAGCCTGCCCTATGGGTATGAGGCATGACTCTCATTTCTATTTTTTAATTTTTGCATTTATTTTGTAGAGGAACTAAATGTACTTTATCCTTATTTGCATTGTGATTTGCAGTCTTCTAGGGAAGCAGAGGGAAGTATATAATAGAGATGCAGTTGTCACTGGCCAACTAGACAATAGCTAGAAGAAAGATATTTTGCTTACTGACATTCAGGTATGAATGCCAACCTCTGGGTAGGCAAAAGAAGTCTTACATCACTGTCTTTCTGTGGACTCTTTTGTCTATGTCCTTGAAGTATACTGTCTGAATAGTTAAATCTGGGATAACGTGGCTCATTCCTCCATCTGTGAACTCTCAGATCAGGAGCGCCTTCTTGTATTCTTTAATCCTTGGAGATCGCATAAATATTATGGAGCAATAAGCTCTAGAGGCAATAAAGGAATTAAAGCTGACAGCAGTGAAAGACTTCAAGAAGGGGATCAAAGGAGACATTGCAAAGTCGTGTACCTTCTAAGTATTGCCATATAAATGTCAATGTAGCTCTTATTTCGTAGAAAAAGGACTCGAAAATGTTAGAACAGAAGTTGTAGGGATAATCAGTTTCTCATAGAGAGCTTGAAATGAAGAAATACCTTTTAATTATCAATAAACACCCAGGAATGACTTTAGTAGTCTAAAGTCTAGCCTGCAAATGTAAGCAATTCACACATAGAAGTAAAACATGAGCTAGTAATTGGGCAAAGGCTCCTGAGTAGCGTGATAGACTACTGACAAACAGGACTTAGAACACTGAGATTGAAGCTGGAAGAGGTATTTGAACCTGTGTCCTATATGAAATCGTACACCTAACAACCGATCAGTAGTTATGCAGAATTCAGGTAGTTTCAAAGGAATTAGTTAATTTTTACACACACACACGCACATATATATGTATGTATGCATATATATTAAATATATATATTGTGGTTTTATAATGCTAGTGCTTGCCTAGTTTAAAGTGAAAATCTTTGCAATGCATTGGACTTTCTTTGAAGGCCCACAGCAGAAAAGGCTTGAAAATGCCAGAGGAACTGCCCACCTTTCAGTCCTCAGCAGGAATTCTCAAATAACTATGAACAAGGAGATGTCAAATGGATCGTAAAAAGCATAGTAATCAGTACTTGCATAACCCTTTCGATAAAAGGATCTTCAAAATTATTTTAAAGACCTAAATGTTATCAGTTTGAGTTTAAGAAGGTGAAATTGTCCTGCAGAGTTCTCAATTGTTACAGGGCAATTTTTGACTGGATATTCTGCTTTTGAGCTTTCTGACTTCAATCTTCTAACTCTTCTGACTCTTTTGGTTATAGTAGGGAACTTATTAACCCATGGTGTTTAGATGTGAAATTCTAGCCTGCTTATTTTTTTTGCTAATTAATCTACTTCTAAAGCTAGAATTTATACTGCAGAAAAAAATCTAAAGATGTGTTAAAGTATTAACACAGAGAAAAATGAAAAAGCTGATTATTGTACTGGTTTAAAAAATTATTTATATACTGGTCTAAGGTTTTTCAAATTTTAGGATGAGTAAAAACTCTTATCCTAAACTTGTCTCTAAAGCTTTAATTCCTTTGATTCTTGTCTTAAAAAGGACTATCTGAACTCAAGCTCCTACACTACACTTGCACTCTGAAGTTCATTTTCAGTTTATCCTTGACTTGACCAACAGTGAAGCCCACACTTGTCTTGCATTTTCTTTTATCTAGGTTTGAATGAACATGTCACATTATAAATATTTTAGTAACTTCGCTTTCTGACCTAAATGGTCTGCATTTATTTTTAGTTCTTGAGGTAATCAGTTGGATGAAGCAAAAAGACATTTATTTTCCACTAGGCTGTTATTATTTGAACTATAACACAAAAATAATTTGGGATATACAAAACACTTCAGTGAAACAGCAAGTGAAATGTTAATGGCAGGGAAGAGAGCTGAAACATAAAACACCAGCTAAAGCGTCTCAAATCTCAAATAATAAAAAAAAAAGTTTAGAAATGCTTTAGTTTATGAAACTAAAAATATTTTTAGAAAAACATCACTAATGTTTTAAGCAAGAAATGTTATTCTATTGAACAATGGAAAGCAGAGATGAATGTGTAGAATAGTCATGGAGTGAATCCTTCGAGACCTTGCGTAGATCTTTAAACATTAAATCAATCCTCATTATATCATATAGTAAAATTCCATTAGGCCATTAAAAGTACCTCCCCTTTCACAGAATTGGATCCATGGGCAGATTCTTTCTCCATCAAGGCCAGGAAAGATGTGCAATCACCAAAATCACAAGACACCCACCTCAAAATATCCATTCCTGCTTCTCAGCACTACTCTTAAATTCTTATAATTTGCCTCTTTTTCAAAGGGGATCAAAGGGGATATTTGATCTGAGAATTGTCATCAGACTGTTGCTGACACTAACCTCTTGCAAGCCCCTGTCATCAGTAGATATAACCAGCAGCCATAAGTTAGGGATGGCCAGAAACACTATATTGTGTGAGAAAATGTGGTCTTTAGTCAGTATGACTTTGACAAAAGTTGTAACTGACATTTTCACAGTTGAAAATAGCCATGGCCCAATTTGATCCAAATTATACCCTGCATGGCAGTTGAGATAATTATGACTGAAGATAAACCCAACATAAAGAAATCTGAGAAAGATCAGCAGTATACTATCTGCACACTTAATCTTTCACTGAAGCAGAATAGATGGATGCAATTTAACAGAAAAGTGGTGGTTGTTTATTTTTTTCTTTCTTTGCTTTCTTTGTATCTCACAAAAATGCTGTGACAATATTTATCTCACATCTTGGACAAAGTAAAAAAAACAACTTGGCATTTTTAGTGATCAAGATTCAGATACACTCTGAGGGAGCCCTGACAACTTACAGCGCAGCAATATATGCTGATAGTTTTCTAAATTATTATATATTACATTCAAGGAGGATTTAAGACATTCCTAAAACTCTGTCTCAGTGTAAATTCACTGAATGATCAGTGATAGTCCGGCAGAATTATACCTTTTGGAACTTGAAGAAAAAAATAAAACACTTTGCAAATTTTGTGCTTCATTAGTAGTAACTGAAACCACTTTAAACTCCTGCTCTCCAGCTTAACATAGCAACCCCCCAGTGGCACAGGTCTATTCAGTTGGCCATACCTAAGATTGTTTTCATTTTTCAGTAAAATGACCATCATATCTGTGTTAGAAGCTATTCAAAAACCATGTAACATTCACTTGGGTTTGTTTATGCTGACATAAGCATGTTTTCTGTTTATTTATACTCTGTCCTGGCCAATATACTTTTTTTCAGGGGAACTTCTTTTTTGGGGAGGGCTATTAAATGTGATTGTTTACTCTTTTCAAGTTGCA